>OX454267.1:26425804-27025804 GCA_949715065.1 Periphyllus acericola | reverse complement strand
ATCAATGATTAAATGTTGCCATTCTGGAGATTTGCACTCTGCTCACTTGTTGTCATCTATACTGTCCAAAGTTGCTGCAAAGTTGTGTATGAAAGAGTTGTCTGTACCCAAAGTATTATATTGTGTTAAATCAGCCGTACTTTATTTCTTTACTTGTCTCTTTAAAGAAAAAGGTTTGTTTTAAATCATTTCTCTGCCAAAACTGTGTTTACCTTTATTGTTATATTTTGTTACAGATGAAATGTTTAAACTGAAAGCTTGTCTTCGAATGAACAAATTTGTCAATACCGTCAGTTATCGATCGTCCATTGCTAGGACAGCTGCCATGAAATATATTTTAGATGGGGTATTGAAAGAACCACTTTCATTGCTCTTTGTTATGCCAGCCAATAGACGGAACGACTATATAATTCAGCCACTTGAAAAGACTTCGTTAATGAGATCATTTTTTCAAGAGGTTTATATTGTACCATTTTAATTGAGAAATCATCTTACAAAATTGTTATTATTGTTTAGGGGTACAATTCAATATTTGGTGGAAATATAAATATTAATTTTGACAAAGATGAATTAAATCCAAAATACGAAACGCCTGTTTTTGATGCAAAAAGTGTACGTTTTAATGAGCAACGTCTTGTTTCGTTTTTGCGTTCATGTTATTCATCTGATGAATGTTATTCATTTGAACCGACATTAGATACTGTAGTATCTTTAGCATTATTAGTTGTTCAATTTGTATCGCCTGACGTAATGTACAACGGTTTGCCATGGCCTGATGAAGATTTTACTAAAGTAAAATAACTTTAATAATGTTTAACTAAAATAACTAAATAAAATAACTAAAAATAGTTGATAATGATTGTGTAATTCACATTTATAGGTGACTATAGAAAGAGATGTTCATATATACCATACAATCACTACCAAACCAATCCTCTGGACGATACTTGGAATATTGGCTGGTCATCGACCAGCACTCTGCTACTGTTCAGTCCTATTACGAGCAGTCTGTGCTTGTTTAATAAACCATTGGGGGGCTGTCAATCATACTAAAGGAAAGTCAGAGGACAATCCACAATTGTTAGATGATACAGTAAAACTATTAAATACTATGTCATTAGGTCAGCTTTTACCTAAACCTTTAGATGTCTTAGGTATTATTGTCCGGAAACTTACACCACAACAAGTAAAAAATGTTCACTATTTATTTTTTAAATCATTGTATTTTATATTTATGACATATTTTTTTTGAAAATATAGATATTGATAGTGTTGCGTGATTGCGTTTGGACTTATACAAGAGATCATATACCCGCACCAGCTCTTTTCTTAAGAAACAATATTGGTGGTATGTGGAGAGACACCATGGCTGTTTCTGTACCAAAACCATACTCGGACTCTTTAAGGCTCACTATGATTGAAAATATATCAGAATTTGGTGATTTATATGCCCGACTATTTACCAATAGTAAAGAACAGTCAATAGAAACATAATACAGTATAATATAAAATTAACCTAGTGTATATTATGTATATTTGTATTATATAAAAATTATATGTCTTTATTTTAAAATATAATATATTATATATTGTACAATTTTGTAGTAGAAAATATATTTAAGTCAACATTAATTGTATCTTGTATGTAGATGGAAAATACATGCTTAAAAATGTCAACTTCCATCTTCAAATACAATCACATATTTTGTATATTTGTATTTTTTATAGATAAGTAAAGTTTTTTGATTGATATTTTTTGTTTGTATTATTTTTGTATGTTGTTTGTATTATTTTTTGTATTATTTATTGTTCTTTTCACCTTGTTTACAAGTTAAATTTAAACTTGAAAAATAGAAAATACTTTGTCGTTTTTGCTCTTGAGTATTCTAAAACTGCGAAAAAAACACTTAAGCTTGGCATTGTAATCATAAAAATTCTTTGTTCTATAATATATCATTAAATTTCTGTGTTAATTAATTAAAACATAATTCTTAATACCTAGTTTGAAAATTTTCTCATTTTATTATGTAAATGAATAAGGAACAGAATCAGGCAAGAGTTATATATTAATTAAATATTCATACGGCCCATGGATATAATTATACTTATTTTGTGATTTTGGTAGGTGTAATTTGGTTAGTTGGAATTAAATATAATCGAAAAACATTTTTAGTGAAAACTGAAAACCGCTAGGACTGTTAAACATCTTTTTGATGGACAGTGTCATTCATCTCGTGATCTATCACCAGATAGAGTTGGTAGAGTTAATTGTTCATCTCATCGTTTTTCTACGTCCAGTTGTCAATTTTACTTGTCACGAATTATTATAGTTGCGCGGTGTGTAATGCTAATCTGTATCGTGTTCTTTCGTGTCACATAGTAAATTATAGAAATTTTTTTTCATTGCAACAATATTGTCTGCTGAATTTTGTGGCGACATAAATATTTGGTATGAACTGATGAATGATTCGACGATGGTACCTATCCCTTCGTGCTCTACATCTTTGGCTCTGTGCTATTTTTAAACATCAGCTCGCATACCCATCCCCACTTGATTCCTCGTGAATCCGTTCTATTTATGGTCCGATACAAGCTACGTGATCGCAGCATGTACCGGACTCGGGCCAGTACGTTTGTCTCGACTATACCGATCGATCGCCATGGTTAAACAATTGATAAAGGTAAGAATCGCATTATTCCGTACGGGCACAGCGAACCTCTCGTACGCGGTATACGATTGTTGGGCATTTTTAAACAAGTGTATCGTTGTTGCGCACGAATGACGATAAATAATTGTTTACGTGATTTCCAACCCGCGGGCCAGTAATTATCATTTGTTTGTTCTTAGTCGTCCTATGATCGCCTAATGATAAAAATATTCATGCCGCCGCTGATGGCACTTATTCTCTCGAGTGTTTTGAACGCTCGCAATAATCTTGTACGGAATGTTCTGTGCACGTTTCCCTTTAAAACGATACAATCATGTACTATATAATCTTTACGGGCACCGATGTTTTGCTCTTCAGATTTCGGAAGACCCAACACTCGGCAGGTACGTGGCCGCCAACGTGGACTTGATCGAGTGGCAAGTAGCGCTGACCGAACGGCCACTGATTCGCGGCCCGTCGCAAATCACCGGTCCCGTTTGCCTGGGATGCCTGAAACCCGTGACCGCGGACACGGCGACGAGATGCGAGAAATGCGGATGGCCGATGTGCACGGATCCCAAGTGCGCGGACGACGAATGGCACAGAGCGGAATGCGACTGGACCGTCAGGCAGAGGAAGCAAAAAGTGAGGGGTTTCACTTCCGTGTACGGTAACTCGTAACTGTACCAACTGTATTGTGCCAGGGGTGGCGAACCTTTTTTGGGTCAAGTGCCAAAATTTAAAATCAAGTTTTTTGAAATATGCTCGCGCGCCAAAAAAAAAAAAAATTAATTTTACCAGGTAAGATGAAAAGAAAAAGCATGCAATAACACACGTTTTATTAGGTACACATTTATTTGTAAACTTTTATTTCGTATATTAATGTGATTTCTATAGTTGTTTTTTAGAAGATAACATTTTAATATCTGGAGTATAGTTGGTAGTTTTCAGTGAAACACAAGCAGCACTAGTTTCATCGATTAATGTATTCCTCTGCTTCGTTTTTATTAAATTCACTATGGAGAATAAACTTTCAAAAGCATAAGTTGACGAATAAATTTATAGGATAGATTGAGCCACTTTTTCAATGTATTAAATGTGTTAGGAAGCGAGTTCCAGACTATGAATTTCAGTATCTGCATTTTTTACCACGTTTTCGGTTTTCTTGAAGACTTTATTTTCAATATGAGAATTCATACTTAGTATTCTCTCTTTAATATTAGATTAGTAAATTTGGCGTGCCACTGAAATTTGGTCAACGTGCCACTTCTGGCACGCGTGCCATAGGTTCGCCACCCCTGGTATAGTCCATGTGGAATTCACAATGTCGCGTGTGACGTGTAGACGAGCAGCTAGGCCTAACAGCATTTTGGTGGCGTTCAATTTTTTACCCTAACCCATGCATATTCATTTTTTGCATTTTAAACGTGTTGATGATCATTTGTTCTTATCACTCCCAATCGATTGCAATTCGCATATTTTTATTGGTCAAAAAATAACTAGTTTATATTTTACATTTGTTTCACGTTTTGCTGTACACAAAATGTTTGCATTTCTAGGGTACTATTAGGATTTTTGTGAATTTTCATAGCATATTTTAAATAGATCACACATTTTCAGAGAATATTCTGGGTTTCATAAGTTCTTCAAATTGAATTCATATAATATATTTAATATTTATTGTATTCTGCAGTATATGAACTAGCTTATACTAGCATTTTGTCTCATCTGTAGGCGTTAAACACAACAGCTAATGGCAGAATATTATTTAAAATGTAAATTATGTTATGAAAACCTAGGATTAAGATTTAGATTTTCTAGTTGCGTGTCGCACCCCGGCCGGCACTCCTGACCCGTAGTTAATATGGCCTAGTATTGTTGTACCAGATAAGTTTATAAATGATTGACTTAACTAAATCAAGTTAATATAACGTACAGGTCGAAATCAAAGATTTCACGATTCCCCATCCTAGTTACCAGTCGATCACGGTGATCAGATGCCTGTATCAGAAGCACAACAACCCGGAGGTCTGGGCGAAATTGACTTCTTTGGAGTCTCACTGTGCGAGTCGCCAGGGTGGGTCCAAATACGAGGCGGACAAGATCTGGATAGCGAACTACTTGCACCGGTTTTTCAAATTGGACCCGTCCGTGTACTCGACCGACGAGATACTAAGGGTGTGCGGCATTGTCCAGGTCAACGGGCACGAAGTACCGTTGACCGACCCTCCGTACGTGGCCATCTACGACACGGGTTCGATGCTGGAGCACAGCTGCTTGCCCAACTGTTCGAAGACTTTCACGAGTGACGGCCATTTGTTGATCAGGACCAGAGATACAGCTGTCGCAAAGGGAGAACATTTGTCCATTTCGTACACGGACCCGTTGTGGGGCACCGCTCAGCGACTCGCTCACCTGGCTGACACGAAATTTTTCGTCTGCAAATGTCCAAGGTGTTCCGATCCTACCGAACTAGGGACGTATTACAGTGGAATTAAATGCACAGCCGAGTGAGTTTTATGGGTCGTGTGCGTATACAGTGGAGGAAAATTGTTGTAAGGGGAAGGGAGAAAAACACTTTTTAAACTTTGAATTTGCATCGCAATCTATTGCACTGAATGAATGGCGATAAACGAATGTGACGATAGAGTACATTATTTGATTGGCGAAAATAAAGAGTCTTCTACAGTACGAAGAAACTTTGATGGTTTAAAAGTCAGTTTCTAATTTATGTTTTTTCATTGATATTTGATACATCTCCGGAAAAAAAGTTAGTCGAATTAGTCCTCAACGTTCGTACATTCCTTAGCACAAGTACAAATATTTGTTGTATAAAATAAAACTGAATATTTCTCTTATATATATATATACGAGTATGTACGGAAAAAAATTAATACTTGCAACCTTTTTATACCTTTAAAGTATTTACACAACTAAAAGCAGAAAAAAGTGTTGGAGAGTCAAAGCTATAACCATTTTACCCTGGTAAAACAATTGGAAACAAGTGTTCCCTCGCTATGTTATATCTCACAATTAGCCATTGTATATCTTGTACATCTTATACTCGTTACATTTTTCAGGGATTGTATAGGATTCGCGTTACCAAACGTCCATCAATCTACTAAAGATCCATTCGATATTGAATGGACTTGTAACTTTTGTTCCGCGATTGCGGATCCTAACAGGATTGAGCTTTCTTTGGCCCACGTGGGCAAAGATATGGCAGCTATGAATCGACAAGACCCGAAACATTGCCGTATGTTTTTGGATCATTACGTGGCGGCCGGAAATCTGCATCCCAATCATTATTATTTCACCGAGATCCGCCTAAACTTGGCACAGCTCTACGGACAGCAAGAAGAAGTGCCTTTGGATCAGCTCTCTCAAGATCAGTTGAACCACAAGAGAGATCTATGTTTGAAAGTCTTGAAAATCGCAGACGTATTATTTCCCGGTTAGATTAAACAATCATGATTGTGTTAAAGCAACACTGGAATTACTTATTTTATTTATATATTTTTTTACATAGCTGAATGTCGAATACGAGGTGGTTTAATGTTTGAGTTGCACGCTGTTATGGCGGAAGATGCAAGGAGATCTAGTCAAGACACCAGCACTGTAATGGAGGCTCTTTTGGTAAGTCGACAATGATAGGGTTCGATTAAAATAATCATGAAACGAGTTGAAATATTTTCACAGAGATCAAAGTTTTACTTGGAACAAGCTGAAAATTTGTTGAGATACGAACCAAAAGAATTGCCCGAAGGTCAAATGGCCGTCCAATGCAAAAATAATGCCATAGATCTAGACTTGTTATTGAAAAAATTTCACGAATCAATTGGTAGTGCGCCCATGTAATTCGTAATGTACACTTATAATTGATGAAAACATAATAAAATGTACAATTAAAAATGTGCGTATTATAACACTTTATTCTTATCATCGGTTTCTTCTCCTAAGTACTGTTGGGCATCTTCGTTGGCAATATCAGGGACGTTTACGGTTTCTTTTTTCAATAGTACCTGCAATTCCAAAATAACGTGGTTATATGACGCATGAAACTATTGGTTTTTCCGTTTTCTTTACTTTCGAATGATGAGGACCTCGAATCCAAACATTTTTTTCGTACGTCACTCTATTCGAATTCACAGCAGCCATAATCTAAATAGTTAAGATTATTTATATAATATTATATGAACACAATTGTACGCACTATAATAATCACGTTGACGTATAATTTTATAAACATTAAATAACTGTTTACAAAATCACATACTTGCCTCTGTATTTGCTACGTCAGTAGTGTTACCATCTTCGTCTTCGGCGTTTTCGTCGTGTTCAAGTTTCATTAGTTCCAAATATCTGAAGCATTCTATTATTGATCAGTGAGTTAATCAGTATTAATAACTAGAGAATATGGCCATCGCGCAACCCCCTCACCTCGACGTTTGTGCAGTGGAGGTGTCCTCGTCCTCAACGTCAGTCACCGGATTTTCTAACTCCCAATGCCGGCTACAGGACGAGCATCTGCATTCTTTAATCAGCTGCACGTGTTTGGTATGATTTGATCCACCGTTGCAAGACAATTGTACCTAAAAAAAAAAAAAACCGCAGTTACAGCGCGATCATACGAAAATATAACTCGGGCACACGTACTACTGCCATATACAGGCGTAATCGTTGGCGGTGATTGAGTGACATAGTAGGGGGGAGGGGCTGGACATTTTTTCTTTATCACAGTTTACACAACAGACAAGTAATACCCGAGGAATTGGCGTGTTTATATCGTGTATACTTGAAAAGTTTTTCGGAGGGCTCGGAAAATATTTGTAAGAACCGAGCCCACCATGTGAATCCTCTCAATCTCCGCCTGTAATGTGGTCCCGGGGACAATAATGCCCTATAATACTTACGGGTATCCATAGCGTCTTTATGGGTTGACACGAGTCGCAATACGAATTCACTTCGTCGTTGTTGTCGGCCGGAAGCGTTCTCGGTATGGAATAACTGAAGCAAGCGCCCAGGCAGACGCGGTTATCGATCTCCACGGGGTCGCAGTCCACGGTGGATATGACTTGTTTGATGGGCGTGCTCGTACACCACGAATGCTTGTCAGGATACAGTACGATATTATGGACCTGTACTCGTAGACATAAACACGTAAGTAAGAATCAATTATTATATGAACTCCACTGGCGTCGTCACCTTGTGTTCCTTGAAAGCGGAATTCGTCAACCCGATCGACAGCTGTACGCCGAAAACGAATGATAAAACGTACTGAAAATTCATGATCTTGGCATTTGACGCTAATAATTATGTTATCCTGAACCGTAAACAAAAAAGCTAAAGTAAATAACCCGTAAATGATGGTAGATTAAAAACAAATGAAAATAATTATTCAACCATATTAATATACGATTGATTCGCTTAATACAAAAAGGACACATGTCTAATATTCTACTAAAGTGACTTGTTTACATTTATTAAAAATGCATGGTATCGAGTAAACAGGATACATGTCCAATTATGATATAGATATCCGCGAGTAATTATTAAAAATTTCGTTCATTGCAGAAAAGACGATTCTTTTCTGAACCCATAAGGTTTTTTGTTTTTCCTGAGAATGTTTAAGCCCGGGACATAAGCACTTCCTGTACTTAGCGATTCAATTTTAATAATATATAGCCGTGCAGGTCATCAGTTTGTATCATACATAACATATATGGCTTGTGTTTACATGTTTTGATACTGAAATATTTAATATTATAATATTATAATTCGAAATTTAATTAACCGTCCAAGTGTCTACACCGATTTTTTTTTTTTTTTAAAAGCTATTCAAACCATTTCACGGATTGGTATATAGTTACTTGACAATATTATGCCATCACTTATTGACTTGTTATTCTCATACGCAACACGTTATGGATTGTAATAGTAAAAATTACAATTATTAAGTGAAAGAAAAGAAGTTGCAAACAATCCTACGCCCTATATCAGCGGTCGGCAACTGTCAAAACTCTGGACTCCGTCAACACATTGTACTTGATTATGTTATACGACGCTTGACATACATTTGTGAGGCATAATTTTCAAAAGTTATTTTTCGGAAAAACAAGTATCGTACAAAATTAACAGACTCTCACCTTGAAGACACATTGCGAATAAGTTGTTCTCTACGAGTTCCCAATTTCGAAAAACTCGCTAAGGAAAAGAAATGCAATTTTTTGCATTAAATTACTTCATAAATAATTATTGTTATTATTATTATTTGCCTATTTTTTTATTTTCACACAGCCATTTTAAAAATATAAAAACAAGATTTTTTCCACGGACCTCATTTATTTATTATTTATGACTTGCCAACCCCTGCTCTATACGTATGTGCACACTTGTATGGTAAATCTTCAACCGTGCGTGAAAGTCTCCGGATGAACGAATGTTGTACGAATGACACACGCGCGAAGTTGTATATTAATAATAACATAATAGGTCTGGTTTGCGAGTGCGTTGCGCACGAGATAGTATCATTCATGTGCTATTTTGGCAAGGAGCCACGAAAAACGACGTGCTCCAGGTTGAGGTAGGATAGCAACGAGTATAGATTGTGATATTATTCACATAGGTATTTAAGCTGAATGAATCTCGAATCCCGGGGACGAAGTCGACTGGCTGCGGACGTTGTCGAATTCACATACATGCATTCAGTGTATATAATCCAAGGCGCAGTCTTACGAAAATGTGTACAGTTGCACTGTACGTTTTTTTTTTTTTTTTAGTTTATTTAGCCTTTAGTGATACTATTTAGCTCGACCATTAGATTAATAGATACATATATACAGATATTCAATTGGTAATTAATATATACAAAAATATGAGAAGGCAATTAAGGATTAATATATACAATAATAATAATAAAAAAAAAAAAACAATTAGAGATTGATTATACAATTATATCGACAGTCCAGTCTCCAGGATAAAATTAATGGTTTTAATAATCACCCCCTCCACCCTTGAATTTAGGAGGGAGTGGGTATCGAAGGAAGTGCCCCGTGCCTCGATCACCCTTTTGAGCCTGGCACGCTCCAGCCCCAGTGAGGGACACTTGCACTGTACGTTATAATGTATTCCGCGAGTAGGTGGGGCGATGAGAATCCTGCAGTGCAGCGGCCGACCGAAAATTTGCTTTTATTTCGTATAAATAATTATAGTATTATTGCACACACACGCGCGACGAAATACGTCATTATAAACGTACGTACGTATGCGTACGTGTGTGCGCGTGCGTGCGCGTTTAAATATACATATATGTATGTATTTATTTATCGTGTACGAGCCGGTCCATCGGGGATCATCGACCTGCGCGAGGCTGCGAGTAAATCCACTTTTGGCAACCGTCCAAAGCCATCTCGTCCGAGAAATTGTTCCATTCATGACGATCGCCGCACGGGCGACTACAACAATAATATTACGTTCCGGGGGAAAGGCGACGGACCCGCGGTAAGCTCCTGCGGCACTACGTTTACCGTCACCGAGCTGCACACACACACACCGACCGGTACTGATTAGCATACACGATTTGAATGTTGCCAATGATTAATCGTCACCGCCGCCGGGTGTACTCGCTCGAACCGTGCACTTGCTCGTGTACATTTACAGGCACGCGCGACGGCGACTTAGGCAGTGCTATTGGGGTGATGGAAGCTCCACGAAATCGTATGCGCCTAAGTTACGTTTACAGTACATCGCGGCTGTACGCGCGATATATTTTTACGGACACGCATTAAAGATGCTGGGTACAGATTTAAAAAAAATAAAAATACACATTATACGTATAGTTAAAAAGTTTTCGAGTAAGAGCGGCGGGAGTCGTTGGGAAAAACATCAATAACGCTGTTTAACGCACATCGGACACGGTATAGTAAATAGTTATCTTTTGTTTAGATTTTCGCCGATACACGGTTTAAAACAAATCAAAATGCCCTGCATCTGATCGTTCCCTAACAAATCCTATTTACCTATTTACTATTTATTAAATGTTTATTAACATACATCATACACGAATAGAAATGCGTCACTTAACGTAATTTACCTCATATTATTTCACTCGTAAAATTTACCAACACAATTACTACACAAATATTTTGGTAAGCATTTTTATCTTTTCACTAAAAAAAAAAAAATCGATGTGTGAATACCATAATGTATGTATTTATATAATTTTATTAGATTTATGTCTTTCTTACGAAGAAGAATTATACAAATTATTATAGCTAAAAATGTATTTACAATTTGATTATTTCTGTAAACGTCGAAGACTAAAAAAAAAAAAAGATTATATTGCACGCTAAATATTTTTCATCCTAAATATCAAAAACATCGGAAAACCATTCACCTTATCTTTATATTTTATAACATAAATTAACATTGTATACTTACAAGAAGAACTAATTTCCTGAGAACTATACACCAGCCCAATTGAGTTCACAAACTGGCTGAATCGCCATCATTTCCTTGTCTACATATAAAAACACACATGGCTAGTCGGTGGGGGTATATAAGTGTATAACTACTAAACATGTTGCTAACCGAGTGACCTGCTGTTAATTTCATTACCTTTATAATATTCATTATATAAATTCAGAGGTAAAAAAAAAAAAAAACATTTTACAGATATTATTGTGAATATATAAGTAATAAGCACCTTTTGGAATACATGGCATGATATGATTTATTTTTAAATGTGTATATTATAACAGTCCTGATTGGCTTATTACGAAGAAAAAAACAGGTTTTAATATATTTTGTGCAATTTTTTATGTTATTACAGGGATTATGACTATTATTATTTTTAAACCACCGCATTTTGTAATTATATGTTTAATGACGTCAAACATTATTTGTTGATTATTCATTCATATTTATCCTTTAAGTCTTATTTGTTAATAATATTCATGCATTTCGCATCTTTACATACCTATACCAACTAGAACTTGTAACATGATTGAATGTTTATTTAATTAAAATGAATCTAAACGTGTTGTGGAGACTTAAACACCGAAAATAATTATTTTCATAACCACTATTTTATGACTGTTGAGGCGTTGAAGTTTTAAAAAAAGTATTTTACCATATTCGAGGATCAAAAAATCAGAAGCTTAGGATTACTAGAAGCATTCATTTTATAATATTATAAAATCAATGCAAGAAGTTATTTTTTGCTTATAAGCGAACATCGGAACTGCTTTAATACATTTTCTATAGCTTTAGTATTATCAGTACTACTCGTATAATGGAGATTATTAATATTATAGCAGAAAACGACGTATACCTATTTTTACAACCACTATTTTTAGTTGTTTTATTTTTGTCAATAATTTAAAGAAATTCCTTTCTTTGAATTTTAATGTACATAGCTATGACAATGCGAGTATAAATCAATAGATTATTATCATTATTTTTATTCTAATATAATAAGTATTTCTATAGACCCTAATACTTAAATACAGTGATTTATAAAAATTTTATTTGTAACAAAATAGTTAAATATGACATCCAAAGTTGGAACAGGTGAAGATTTCTTAGCTTATTTCTTAATTTCAAAAGAAATTCAACCAAATAACCCATTAAAATCTACTTACAATGGTATTTATATAGATTTAAATGTATTTTATTTATTTATTTTTAAATTAAAGAAACCAAATTGCATTATACTTATACAATATGCATTATTGGAAAAACCATGATTAGGTATATCATTATTCACTATTTCCATATTAGGCACAGTAATAAAACTTACTTTTAAATATTTATCAATCATTTCATAAAATAACTGCATCTAGAGTTTTTTGTTCATCTAAAGATCATCGATTCTTTTATTCAACCCAATATTGTTTAAACTTAAAAGCAACTTAAAAATGGTGAACTAAATGAGCCGCTAAACAAATTCCCCAACAACTCGTATGATTATAAAGAATTAACTTACTAACCTTTGTCTTTTGCGTTTTAAGTTTTATATTGTTAATATAATATATACTACGTATAACACATGTAAGTATAATTAATAACAGAATAATTATCTCTGATATGTAAGTAAAACTTAAGAAATTTAATACTAAAAAGTAAAAATTTCATAGGATCACTATATACCCATTACCCATGATAAACAATTGTTCTCTTAATAATAATAATTTTAATTTGAACTTTTTATATTTATTTAATCAACCAATTGAAAAAATTAAGTTATTTGTCTAAGTAGACTACACGTCTACGCTTAATTCATATAGTGTCTATTTAAAATAAATTCTAGAAGTTATAAGTGATTAAGCAATAAGTAGGTATTTAAGTTTGTTTGTCATTATAAATATTGTTTGATGCATTTATTTTCATTTTCATCTACTACAGTAAAAAATTATATCAATAATGAAAATGATGTGAGTGAACTTTCGGATACTTTAATGGAAGTTCAGCCAACACAGGTAAAAATAATATTCTAAATCATAATTTATCTTAGCTATTAGTCTATGCACAAAATAAAGTATTGTTAATTAATGCACTCTAGCCTTGTTACTAATAATGAGTGGATATTTAATTATAACAGAACAAAATTTAAAGTTATAAAATAAAAAAACGAGTAAGACTCTACGGTCGGATGAATATATTATTAATTAATTAATATTGCTGTATTGGTCTTGAAACCAATGTACTATTTCTCTCGAAAAAACGATTCTGAGTGAAAGGGGTTGGGTGGATCAGCTAATATTTCTAAAGATGGTTGATAATTAATAAATAATAATTATAACTCAATGTAGCGACAAATCACGGGTAAACTAGAAATTATTATTTAGTGATCATTTAAAAATAAAAAAATTAACTTCCTGGTAATAGTGATGTGGCCGATATAGGCATTCGCATAATATATATATATATATTATATATATATGTATATATGTATAATACATTGATTTACATATTTTATTTTTATCATGAATTCATAAATAAAATGTATCCTTTGGATCCTGCCCTCTCGTAGTTATGTTGATTATTTATTAAAATATATTACCTCAAATATCAATATTTTAAATTAATAGTATTTTTAAAGACATTTACATTTTAAAATTGGAGTTCGTTGAGATTTTTTGTATATTTGACTATAAATATTTATAGAAGCAAAAAATGACAACAGATAACAGTGATGATGGTGATGGATTAAAATTGAATTTTGAAACTAAAATGAAATTAAAATCAATTGAAAAAGATTTTGACGAATTACAGGTGAAATATTTACTTGTCCACGCGTTAAGTAAGTATTTAATAACTATGTTAATTTAATTTTAGATAAAAAATGAATTCATAACAAATGAAGTTCTTTCATACACCGATAGAAACAAATTTAGCAATGACCAGAATTCCATGATACAAACCGATTTAAATAAGTAAGTTCGTCAAGTATTCGTATTTAATAGACTTATAATAGTAATAAATTTGCGATAATTACAGTGGAGGTACCTTAGTACCAAACATGGCGTTGGGTGCTTAGAGAATATGTGGATCCCCACGAGTAGGTTTTTTTTATTTTAGTTTATATTTATTACCATTATTACCATAATATCGTTTACAACAGATAATTCTTGCATGACATATTACATAATATGTCATGCAAGTTATGTCTTTGTAGCCATTAAAAATACATTTTACCGGACAGTTTTATTAGCATAAAAAATGAAATTTTGACAAAATCGGGTATTTCAATGAATTTTGACTATACGATTTTAGTATATTTGGTTTTTGTACTCGTATTCTATAAATATATTAATCATAGCTACTCGAGACCTTTGGTGAGTAGATTTTACAATGGTATTTAATAGCCATATAAATATAAATTAATTAAATATGTTATAATTTAGATGTAACAAAAAAATAATTTTTTGTGTCGTTTTCAACTTTTAAAAATAAATAAAATAAAGTTGGGCATAGCATTTTACGATACTCACCTATTAACCAGGAATAACTGTCTCTATTCATTATCTTAGAATCAAAAATGACATAGATAAGTTGTGCAACAGAAAAGTAAGTAAGGAAATGGAAAATTTTCAAAATTTTCAAATTCTCATCAATAAAACCACTGAAATTGAAAACCGTATTGGACAGTTTACGTCGGAAATGAAAACTTTAAAAACAATAGCCAAAGACGCGTGTGAAAACAAACACATTATGAAAGACATGATGAAATTATTAGATTATATGAAAGAGCAACATTGCTCACAGATAACTAACAACCGGAAATACTTTGACAAACGGATCGATAAATATAAATATGAAATCGAAGAATTAAAGGCGTACGCTAATAGTAAAGTTGAAGAAGTCGAAAAACTGGAAGGACGCGTCATAAGCCAAGAGCAATACACTAATTATTGCGAGGATTCTATTAGAAAAATCAAAGAGTTTATAACCGACAAAGTAATTGATATTCATGCAACCAATGCCATGGTAAAATATTTGATACTTTTTCTCATAATTTATAATTTATATTTTTATCGTAGTTATCAATTCTCATTCCATACACTACAGAATTGGAAGTTACAATTGCAAATCAAAAAAAAGTTATTTCACAAATAGCAGTGAGTTAATTATTATATCATTATTATAAATAGCTCTCGAGGGTGATTGGACAAATTATTGTACTGCTTTTTTGCTAACTAGCTAACTAACTCTTACTCTTTCTTTAAACATATTTTTAAATTTATTGATAGGAAAAATTAGAAGAGATGGATACTACAACAGAAACAGAAGATGTGCAAGAAATGATTAAATCATTAGAAAATTAATTGTAGATCCAAAATATAATGACGTTGTTAATTAACTCAAAATGTAGCATGAATTATTACTATTACTATTATTATTACTATTATTATATTATATTATTGATTTCCATTTGAAATTAGAATAATTTTCCTTTATTTGCAAATTTTACTTGAACACAGTATAACATAGAAAGATAATTTATTATAAAGTATAATAAACATAATATACATTTTACAACCTTTTAAATTTTTGCTGGATGACTAATTAACTGCAATTACTTCTACTCATTCATAACTTTTTCTTATGTGAAATTCTTCATTATTGTTCAGTTGTTTCCACGGAAGCTTAATAGAAATATCGTAATTTTTATCGTTGTTAGGTGGCTTATGTATAGATAAATTGTATTCTTTATCTATACCTATATTATCATCTGTAACTTCAATGTCATCCAATCTTTCCACTACATTTTCCTCTATAGTTTGATTTTTTATACGTTTTTCAATAGTGTTATCGCTTAAGAGGTTAGTATCCATACAACCATCAATACTTTGATTATGATTAGATTGACAACTCATCACTCTATCTTCGTGATCATTATTTATTTTACTTAAAACACAGTCATTTTTCCCAAAATTGTCATCGTTTACTTGATTTGATTTGTTTTCGACATTAAATGTAATGGACTCAGTGAAATTATTTGGGTATAGTATTTGAAAATGTTCAGGACTCGTTTCAGTTGATGTATTCATAGTTTTATTTTCCAAAAACTTTTCAATTTGTTCATTCGACAGATCGATACTATTTTGACTAATTTGAAATTCTCCATCACCGTCATCCTTTGAATCACCTTCACTACCGTCTTTAATTTCGCATATCAACGGACAATTCTTAACTGAACAATTTTCTTCGCTATCGCTACTGATTTCGTGTGACGACCGATTTTCTTTATCCGATTCGTCAATAGACTCATCTGAAGAACCACAATCATCGTAATAATCTTTTGAAATAATTAACTTTTCCTTTACTCCACAATCATCGACATTGTCATTGGGAGTTGGCGGAGTTACTTGCTTATTACGTTTTTGACGTAATTTAATTAATGCATTTACAGAATCAAAAATGACATTTTGTTCTTCTTCGTTTAATCTAGTCCTCATGGCTTGCTCAGCTTCAATTCCACCAGAACTCCTAAAAAACATTTGCAAATATAAATTAAAATCTGATACCTCCTTTATTTCAATTTTAAAATTAATTCTAACCAAGCTTCTGCGCAAATACGATCCTTTTTAAATATGGGCCTTTCGTCTAAATTCAGAAGCTCTTTCTATAAAACACAAATTACAAATTATAAAATGAATAATAGACGAAACTCCTCGGTAGCATGAAAATCCGCGGTCGGATACCATTGCTCCGGATAAGTTAATATTTATAAAGATGGTCTATATAATAGAAAACCAAATAACTTAATATGGTAGGTTGAACTTTTAATGCTCTAACGTTTGCAAAAAAAAATGTTTCGAACATTTTTAGATTTATAATATCGATATTGAGTTTTTTCGATTAATATTTATAGAATAACAACCATATAAATAAAATCTAATGAAAAATCTTGTATCCATGAGAAATAAACGTGTGACGAAAATACTAGATGGAGCAGGGTTTGATTCTCGAAGTTTAAGTTTAAGTTTAAGTTTTGTTGAAGTTTTTTTTTTGCAATTTTTGCTCAATTATTCGGAAACTGTTGAGAAGTCCAAAAAAGACCTCTCCAAAGTACATACAAGAGGAAATTTATTTTTAGAAAAGTACCCATTTTGGATACATCAGAGCAATCCTTATATAAATATTAATATTATTTATAAATTAAATGTTTACAATATAATAAAAAAACATGAAATGTTTATTATTCTAATAAGGCATTTCGCGTCTAACATCATACACATGTAATAAATTACTAATAGGTATCTAGTAATTTATAGATATAATGTATACTATCTATTTATTTATAGATCACTGAAATCAAAGATGTAAAATGTAAAATGCATAAATTAATTTTCAACATTAATAAAAAATTATAAGGTAATGAAAGGTACAACTCACACATTTCAAAGTTAATGTTTTCCGATAATTTTTAATTTTTGAAATGACACTATTTCCAGTTAAAGATAAAACACGTAAAGATTCCATCTTGGCAAATACCTATTAAAATCGTCAATCCAATAAAATTGTGATAGCTTTGGTTTTGTAATATGCAGATATGCAGCATCCTGTTGTTAAAAATGGTATAACTGTATAGTCAACTTGATACAGTCAGGACTTAAATACTATAAACACTATTTATAAAATATTATTGTTAAAAACCTTATCCAAGTTGAAAGGAAACTATTACAGCAACGTATAGGGGCTGCGTCCACGTAGTTACCAATTTTAACAATAGGATGGCGTAACGTATCTACTATCATCATATTATAAAATCATATTATTATATGATGAGCCCAATATAATCATATTATTACATGGAGTATGGACATATGATGAAGATTAAATTACTTACTTCAACGATTTCAGGATCATCTAAGTAATTGTATGAAAGATCCACCACAGATAAGGTCTTGCAATCAGCTAAATGAGCAATGTCATTAGCTGAAGAGAGCTTATTATGGGATATGGTCAACGAATTCAGGTCTCGTAACATATCTAGAAGTGTAAAATGATGAAAACATTTTTTTTCCGTAGTGTTTTTTTATAAATTCGTTTAATACACACCCAAGTTTTCAATTTTTTTAATAAAATTATGACTTAAATTTATCGTATTTAGTTGAACCAAAGAATCTAGATTTTCTATTTTAGATAAAGCATTGTTATGTAAGTATAAGCAGACGAGCTCTGTCTGATTTTCGAGTCCAGAAATATTCGTTATACAATTGTTTTCTAACCATACACATTTTAGCCCGGTGTATTCATCTAGGTTTTCGATTTTTGAAAAACCTTTAGACATTAAGAATTGTATGAGTTATACAACGAATATAAGACAAATACTCATTTTCTATTATTTATTTTTCATACCTTTAAAATGAAGATACAGTACATCATTATTGCTAGGAATATTGTACAACTTATTTTGTTTGCAAATATCTTTCAGTATTTCTCTTGTCATTCTGTAAACAATTAATTGTACTGTATTATTTTACTATTGTGATATTTTAATATATACGCATGCACAATAAGTGGATTATAAAATATTTTGTGTTTTTGGGGGTTGAGATCAAATACCACAAAGATATACCAGGGTGTATTATTCTTAGTAGTTACATTAAATAACTATAAATAATTGTACATAGTAAGACACAGGTAAATAACGTGAAATTATAAATAGCGCATATAAAAGCGGATTTAAAAAATAAAAAATACTAATCAAAAAAGTGTTAATTGATAAATCGTATCAAACATCTGAATATCGATACATCCACGTGTTAGATAAATATACGATTTTTGCATTTAGTTGTAAATTATTACCGAAATTTTCCAATTATTTCTTCAGTTTTTTCCATCTTTCCGATATTGGTAATTGGTTGCTTTGATAATTGTACGACTATTTAACAGTTTGAACAGTGAACAAATAAACATAAAATATTTAGTCAATACCCGCGCATGTATCCAGTGACAACAGTATAGGTAAACATACTTTTTCCGCCGCACCTATGTAGTAGTATGATAACATTAAAGAGGATAGTATATGAGTCGTATACTATACTCTTGTAATATGACGAATACTACAAATTCTAATAGTAATATACGAATAATGAGTTTTTAGAAACCGTGGAATTAGATTATACGAGTATCTCAATTGTAAATAAGTATAAATTAAACTGTTTGATCAATATCATTTAGCATGTTTGAAAACCGAATTTAATTATTGATGTATTTTTTTAAACGTGACACTTGATTTTGTACGCAACATAAAATGTTCAATAAATTATGAAGAATTTAGTACAAGAAGTATATATTTTAAATCTACTACGTTTCAATAGTAGTCAAGAGAAGCAACTTTTAACTAATTTCATAACATTTGAAATATTTTAATCGCACAGATATGAATCGCAGTTTACCATAAAGATTAATGCAATGCAAACAAATAACGTAATTATGTTTATTTTTTCAATACAAATATTAAGAATTCAATTTGTTGATCTCGAATTATAAAAATTAAGTAGGTACAATAATTTATTGATAGCAAGGTCTATAGTTAAAGGTCAATATAAAGCATTTCGTTTAATTCAATAAATATGATATCAAGCTACAGGAAAATAATACCTCGTCAACTTTTCTTGAATTCTATAATTTCTAGGTCATGCACAACTTACAATTCGTCAACGATTCGGACAAATCCAAATTTATCGGTAAAATTAAGTTATGGTATTCTCATTATTATAAATAAGTGATACTGATCATTTATTTTATGACTGTCGAGACATTTGTTATTTTTCTTTTATCCATTATTATACACGAGGAAAATATTCACGCAAAACGGTCGTAAAGTATTTTTTATATTGTTTTAAAGTTAAATTAATTTATAAAAAGTGAACTAAAGTCTTGTTAGCAATTTCAATTTTATAAAAAAAAATTAATTTCTCTCTCTACTGTGTCCACGAAAATGTTGTCTCCTTTCCTTTAATTTATGGAAGAAGCGTCTTGGCATTGAAACTATCCAATATTAGTTTTTATTTATTATGAATAAGTTTTTGGTGTATAATAAACATGTAGACAAAATAACAAATTGTGTGGTAACAAGTTTTTATTTAATAAAAAAAAAATAACATCGAACTGCGATATGTTATTTTATGAATCAATAAATTTGAACCTCTTTATTTTATTCATAAAGCTGTTAGAAATATATTTTATTATTAAAGAAATCTTCATAAATCAGCGTTTTGAAAACAGCTAAGGATTTTTCAAAAATTATAAAAACGAAAATATGTACTACACAAATGATAGTATTTTTACCAGTTAGGCGGCGTTTTGAATAGGCAATTTAAGGTCACATTAATCAAAATATTAAACATTTCATTAATTTATGATGCGTAATAATTAATAATTTATGAGTAACAGTTCAATGTGTTGAACCATTACTAGCAAGATTTTAGTTTTAATGAGATGCACTATTAATAAGCACTATTAAAATTTACAAAATAATTTGATAACTATTTGATAATAGATTTAAGATTACATAAAGAGCTCTCTACTCAAATATAAACTAGTCTATAATTTTTAATGTTTAAGTAAAGAGATGGTTTTCAATTGTGAATTTAATCTGCAAAATAATTTTATCAATAAACTGTAACATGTTTATTTTTATTTATGCTTAGTCATATTATTATTATTATTGTTATTACTTATTAGTATTAATAAACCTTAAGCCAAGGGCCAATATTCAAATTATTACTGATCAATAATGTTCATTTTCTACTTTCTTAGAATTATTAAAAACTTTGAACAAAAAATAAAAAGTGTACCATGATATAATTCTGATACTACATAGTTGTGTTATAGTCACAAGAATTTGTTTGCAAACAAGTTTTATACTTCTAATTTAAATTTCAAATCATTATTTTGTTATTGTAAGATCTTGAAATTTTTAAATGAAAAAATACTATTCTCAGTATTTTGAATATTATTAATTATTATTTTTAATTTGTTTGTTTTAATTTGTATATTAATTAAAGTTTTATACTAGTACTAACTGTTGGAAAGTTTTATACTAGTACTAACTGTTAGAAATTAAACTACACGGTCAATATTTACTTCGGAAATCTATTCTAAATGTCAATATATTAAAAACTTATACTGAATACACCATGTGCGTCCTTATGATGGGGGGGGCATTGCTGATGGGGGGGCATTGCTGATGGGGGCATTACATTACCATAGTCATTGGTTAATTTTATTTCATGAATCGAAACATGTAAAATATTTGTAATTTTAACATATTTAAATTATATTTAAATGTAGGTTTATTAATTTTTTTTGACGCTGCATTTTTATTTAATTATACTATAAGTTTACTTAGTACTATTTTATAATTATAATTTTGACATATCACATGCTTATACACAGTATTCATAAAATTAATAAATATATACTATAACTACACTTATAAACATGCATTTAAAAACAATATTATACCATATTAAATAGTATGCATTTGATTTAATTTTAAATCATCCACATGGTTCTTCTTTATTTTGATTGCTTATTAGGTTAAAAATATGCATAAAGAGTGAAATGGGCCAAAATACATTAACAGGCTAGACGCTTTTACACATACACAGACATATCACATAAATGTTGATAAAATAATTTACTGCTTTTCTAATAATAAAAGAAACAAAGATTTTATTCTATAATTAAAAACTCGTAGGATATGATGACCACGATGATTTATTTTAATGATGTAACATTTCAGTGACACAAAGATTTTGTAGAAGAGACGGATCCTAAATTACATAAGATGAAAAAAAATGGTTTTACCCTCTTTATCTGAATCCCGTGTAAAATATTTTGCCCTCTCTCCTTCTACCCCACCCATAGACAAGGTTTGGAGACACCTCTGGAACACACCAATGATTTATTTAAATTAAACACTATTCTTGCTTTCCAAGTTTTGTATTATTATTAATTAAATTTTTAAATAAGCCTAGTTTTCTCATAAAAATGATTTTATTTGAAAATAATGATCGACTCATGCCGATTTTGAATAACTTGTCGAAAATGTCTGTATTCAATTTTCAATCTATAGTGTAGATACCGACGATAAATTCAAAACATCATTATTGTATATATGCAGAGTATAAAAATTTAATTTTTATAAAATTTAATTCTTTACATACAAATTAAATATATAAATATTTTTTTGAAAATAGCTGAAAAGGTTTTTTTAAAATAATCTTTCAACGTTTGTTGACTAATGGGTTTAATTAACTGAAATTAAATTTTAAAGTGATGAATTCACAATTTAAATACCTACCTATGCAAAAGTATTATATTTCATTATTTTTTATTCATGACATATTCAATACCAATTTTATCAATTCTTACATAGCTATTCACAGTTTCACACTTTGAAACATTCATGTTTTTAAATTTAAAATTAACAGATACTGTGTTAAAAATGTTAAAATATTGTAAACATATTTCATAAATTAAGGTAGGTCCTTATAAATATTTATTTTTAATTTTTTTCAAAGGAATATAGTATTTTAGGTACATCATTCATTTATTGTAAAAGTTAAAAATTAAATTATTTATTCTGAAGAATAGGTTTTTAATTAATGTTTTACTTAATTATTATTTTTTAATTTATCATAGAGATGACCCCACGGTTGGAAAAATATTTTCCTTATAAACGAAAACAAACCTAAGATCTTTATAAATGGTTGTTATCACTTATTAGGAGTTAAATCTGTGATTTACCTCTATCCTTGAGGAGATACTCGTACATGCACGGACATTACTCCCAATGAAGTAGGTTTTGTAGGTTGAACGGTGTAATGGGATCGGACGACAGCCCACAAAAGGTTTACGATACTGATGTTAATAAATATTATTTTCATCTTGTATAATATGATCTCATAAAATATAAGTAAATCATGTCATTAAGTTATATAATTTGTAGTATTTTTGATCATTACATATATTATTCTTAAGTTCTTAAGCTATTGACGATGATAAAATTTAAATAATACAAAATACAGATTTACAAAGAATAATTTAATAATATATTAACTTTATTAATAACTAATAAGGTATCCTTTCCAAATCTAATTCACACTTAAGTTTCATAAGATGTGGATCAAACGCATGTTTTTCTGCACATTGTTTGAAATCTTCTCCTGTTTTGGCTGCCTCGATCATAGCTTTTCTCATCCCTTCGGTGTCTATTGTCCGCAAGTCAGTCACTAAATGTAACGCTGCCCACACTCTTATGTGAGCTGTGATGCACCCATGATTATAGCTTCCATACTCTCCACTTTGGTAGTCCCACGGTAACATGTAATGATATTGAGGCCACAGACTTTTATTTACAATGAATACAAGATTTGTTTGAATGGAATACCTGCATAAAAAATTAATTTTTTCTTTATTACTGAAGCAGTTGCAATGTCTTATCAATACTATTACTACATATTCTTTTTTTTTTATTTATTAATTTATTATGGACAATCTATACACAATTATTTGTACATAATTACTACATATTATGTAAATAAAAATTAATTTAGTATAATATGTCGTATAAAATAAATATAGGATATTGTTCACTATATGTTTGAGGTATACTAATGTGTTAATTATTAATATCCAACAAGTGGTTTATATACAAATATTCTATTGATCAAGTATCTATTTAATTTTATATTTACAAACGAATTACTACAGATTATAATAATGTACTCTACTGCGTCTCTCCATCTGATTTCTGGTCCTATCCTTTTTATATCCTGTTTTACATAGTCTTCCCATGTCAACCTAGGTCTTCCTAAAGGTTTTTTTCCCTATAGGCTTCTTTTCTATTACCTGCCTAACTAGAGATCCTTACTTACGTCAGGTATGCCTGATACCCATACCCATACCCCCCCCAACATGAGTCTACTTTTTCTGATTTCCTTAACTATATCAGGTCTCTGAAACTGCATTTGGAGTTCAAAGATATGCAATTTTCTCCATTCATTTGTTTGACTGTCAAAGACCGGTCCATATATTTTTCTTAAAACTTTCCTCTCAAACATCCCTAGTCTCTAGGTATCCAATCATTAGCGACTTAAAATTTTTAATATTTCAATTGAAACGTAAAGTATTGAAAACATCAATGTGCAATATTATTTTTTAATTGAGTTGACAAAATTATTTTCAAATTTTGATTTTATAATAATCAAATAAGAACAATCAATTAAATAGTAATATAATGAAAAGTGTTAACTTATTGTTCATTAATCATTATTAAAAGGATGTTAAATACAGTGTTCCTGAACTTATGTTATGGCACACTTTTATTGATAACAATAAAATACTAAAATATTCCCATTATAAATTATATCTAGTAAAACAATTATTTTATAAGTAAATGAGTCTTAATAATTTATTCTACTTAGTATTAACTATTATATATACATAATAATATGAAATTCAAAAATTACTTGTTTAGCGGTTCTAATCCCCAAATGATCGTAGCTGCATTTAAAATCCAATTATACTGTAAAGTAACTGTAGTTCTAAAGAAACCAACAATGAAGATGGAACATAAAAGTGACTCATTCCAGAGTTCGCACGGTAGAAAAACAGTAATCACCATGAGCAATGGCGCCAGAAACCAGTAAAGTCTAATGTAAATCATGAAAATATAATGATTAATAAAACAAAATTAGAATTAATTAATTTACCTCTTCTGCCACATTACAACAGGATCTTGATCTAAGTCTTTAGCATCGATAGCTTTTATCAATTTCTCGTTGTCAGGATGACTTGACACCAATTTGTTCAAAACATATGTAAACAAAAAACCTCGGCTTGAATTAAATGGATCTTTCTCTGTGCCAAAATATTCATGGTGCAATCGATGTTCTACCGCCCATTCGTGAATTGGTCCCTAAAAAGAAAAAGAAATTAAAGTATTTTTATATTTGTTAGATATTGTCCAATTTGTTCTCACTTGGCACATCAACGTTTGTCCAAAGGCTAAGAACTGTCTGAGAAAAATATTAGCTTTAAAACTTGCGTGTGCCCATAATCTATGAGCACCAGCAGTCAAGCCGAGGACGGACATATAGATCAGACATATTGCTGTAAAAAATATTATTGTTTTAAATAATACAAAAATTTATATATAAATAAAATTTAAACAATCACTATAAAATATTGTAGTCCATTTAGCTTGATAAATTCCTAAGTAAAGTCCAATTAAAGCGGAAAAATGGAGATACAGGTAATAAAGAACACTAGGCCAATTTGTTTCTCTAGATATTCTGGTATCTTCGTCTGCCATGTCAACTAACAGCAATCAGAACTGTCAATTTCAAAATTGTGATTAGTTTGTTCCGTTAGTTTAAATATATTTCAAAATATAAATTCTATAAATATGAATTTGGTATGTAATTGAATCCTGCAAAATATAAAAAAATATAATATACGCATTAGTCCATAAAAATAAGATCAAATAGATCCATAGCTATCATAGAGAAGTATTCTCAATAACTTGACTCTATAGACCACAAAAGAACAAAGTATAATATTCTATATACAATAAATGAACTTACCTAAGTATGTATTTAGAGACACTTCATCGAACTCCGACGGACAACTGTGTGGACGTACAACAATCCCGAAGGTCAATCGTATTCGTCGACCTATTGGCTTTACATACGAATCGACAAATGGATTTATATTACTGCGTCTATATACCTACGTCTGACGCATAGTAATTAATATGTATATTTTGTATTGTACCAACTTGTAATTTTAGTAAGACAATAGTTTGTCCATACAGTACGAAACACTTAGGTACCTATAACGTTGTCAACTGATATTGATATACCGAACGAGTGTAGTATGAAATCAACGTATCCCGGAAATCCTGTACAATATACTAACATGATATTATTACTTATTCATTTTCTGGCAAAAGTTTTTTTTTGTACTTTATACTGTTTGATGTTATAAGTTTAAACTCATGCTGACGACCTCAAAAAGTGTCAAGAAGTAATAAGTATTGGTAGTGGATTTTCCCTGGTTATGAGCTAGTATTTAATATTATTGACTATTGTGACATCAAAGTTAAGGATTTCAAAAATTATAAAATATCATTAAATGTACAAAGCCGTACATAAATACATGTTTATTTTGTATATTTAACCAAACATAAAAGTATTGTAAATCTAAAATCTAAAATGTAAATCTATAAAACAAATATGTTTGAATCATATATCATTCGACAATAATTTAGGTATTAGCAATTTAGGTACTTAGAATTCTAATGATCTCATTAAAAGGAGAACTATTTTAATAAAAGCAATTATAAACTATTATGAGTAAACATAACAAATATAAAACATCAAACAACAAAGTAATTGATAAATTTGTACTATTTGATTGATGTTACACCGTATTTGAAATTAATATTCTAAAAATCACTGTCAACTATATTTAATATTTATAAAATGTATATACAATTGTACAACAATTAAATAAGCAACAAATAATTTATCAATTTTAATAATTAAGTTTATGAATTAAAGCAAATTAAGTTTTGATTTTGTAAGAATAGTTATAACAATAGTTATGTTATAAAACCACGTAATGCATGCTGTAATTACTCTCTAATAAAATACCCATTTTTTAATCTAATTATTAATGGAGCTTTCAGCAAAGTTTTAAATTATTAATAACGATTAATTAAGTAATGACAAAAGTTATAATTTAATCTTTATCGTTAACTTTTAAAAAAAAGTTTTAATACATAAGAAAGAAAATACAATGATATAAAATATTTTTATTTTTCAAATGTCTCAGTTAATAATCATGGTGGATAAATGAGATTCTTTAAATAGCCCTATAAAAATGTTTTAGAATAATTATGGATTAAAGCAGATAAACTACAGGATAACAAAAGTTTAATTTTTTGATCTTTAGGTATTGAAAACTTTACTAAAAATTAGATATTCACAACATTTCATTCATTGTATTGTTCTTACGAATTCAAAAATTGAATTAGCTTTAACTTGATTGATTTTCATTAAATTTAAATTTTATTCACGGCTTTAAAAAAATGGCTATCTTGAAAATTAAAAAAAAAAATGTTGAAATTATTAATTTTTGAAGACAAAAATGTTGAAACTTATGCCACTCAATCATCATTTACTTATTTATCAGTTAGTACTGTAAAAAAAAAACCCTATTTAAATATATTGATTTGCTACGGTGATACTACTGGTGATACAAAACTTCTGGGACATTTAAAATTTAAATAATATTAGCTAGTATTTTATAAATACTTACATGATTTATTTATACAATACAGATAAGAGATTTTTATTTATATACTAGCTGACCTGACGGATGTTGTCCTGTCATAATTATGAATATTGAATTCGAATTGGTATAATTATAAAAAAAGTGTTTATTATTTTAATGCTTTATGATATACAACATTCTTGGTTTTTTTCTTGCGTTTATATAGTTTTGTTGGTATTCCGACACGGGAACAGGTGACATAGAACTGGCCATGTGAAAAACATGGATTTTCAAGATTGATGCCACAAACACTTAGCGACTACCCTTGGGATTTATTTATCGACATTGCAAACGCTAGCCGCACTGGAAATTGCAACCGTTTAAAGTCGAATGTATATAAGAATATATAAATATATAAATTATTTCACGTCGTAGAATTAAAGTATACTTTTCCAAAACATTAGATTGCTTGCAACTGACCTCTGTGCAAAATACCAATTAATTTATTGCTGTTTGTACAGTTATTATATAATACGCGGTGATTGCCCTTAGATTTTTGCCTTCTACTTGTTTTTTCATCCGTATTACCATGGTTACCCATAAGTATACCTGTGGAACATTTCGAATTTCCCGTTCCAGTAGATTTTCAAAAATTTTCTTTCATATGAACCTTCTCCCGATAGTGACAAACATAACAAAAAAAGAATTACCGAAATCGATCCAGCCGTTCACGCGTGATACGATGACCAAGGGAAATAGGGATTCATTTGTATATATAAGATATTTATTTAACACAGACAATTTACATTTTACCATAGACCATAGGGCATAGACCATATACAACATACCATTGTTATGAAATAGATAATTAGTTATTTTTTCCGTGATAATATGGTTATTCGTTAAATACTTATATATTATCGTTTTTGTGTTCTTTACCCATAAGTACAAATAAGTGTCCTACATACCCCTTCACTTCTTGGGAGCCTCCATCGGAGGCTCAAAAGAAAATGGTGCCGTGATCTGTTGATCTAAATTCTATAGGACTGAATATATAGTTTCTCTCTTTTAACATAAGCTAAGTGTCACTAATAGGTGACTCCTTACTCATGAAAATCAATTTTTATACCTCTTATCACATTTACTTATTATGATTTTTTTGTATATACTGTATATTTAACATAAAAATAAAAAATAAAAAATTTAAATAGGTACTTTTAATTTTTTGAAATTAACAAATATTAAAATATGTAACTAAACGTAATAAGAATGTCGAATATGCATATAATTAACAAAAACTAAATGTACCTAATAGCCAATAAACTGATACTATATTACCAAAATTGCATTAATTAACAAAAATCATGAGAAAATACAAAAAACTGTATAATTAAAGTCTATAAATCGAATTTCGAAAAATATGCAAATGCTACAAATTCCTAGCCATGGTTATTACCTGTTTTGTTTTGATAGGTTGATATCTGATGTACTTAATCAAAAACTTTGAACCAAATTAGTAAATATTTGATAATAATGAATTAATGAGACATATCTAAAAATAAATACAATAAATTACAATTTATATTATATTAAATTACAATAAATACGATTTCAAATAACATAAAAGTAAAAACATATTATAATTATTTACATAATTTATTGTAGATTCTTACTATGCATTATTATATATTAAATACTGCTGGAGTTAGCATTATAAAAAAAGATTTATTATCAACCCATTATTATTATTAATTTAAAACACAAAAATATAAAAAAAAAAAAGTTATACAATTTGGATTCTTTGGGTGTATTTGAATTAATAGTGAGGGTTATACATTAATATAATAAACACAGTTTTAAATTGTAAGTTGTAATAGTGTAGTAATGCATAAAACTGTAAAATAATTATTGTCATACATATTTATCAAAATAATAATAAAACTTTTAAAAAAACCAAGGTAAAAATTCTTAATTTTTTGTTTTTATAAAAAGGATTCAAGTAGAACCAATTACTTATTAAATATTATACTGTATTTAGTATATTAAAATTTTAAAAATATATAAAAAAAGGAAATAATGTATTTCTTTTTATCAAAACACTTTATTAATTCTGTCTGATTAAAAAATATTTTTATTTAACTTTAAATGTTGTATTGATCAGTAAATACGTTTTTGATTTTAAGTTATTAAGAAACCTAAGTATACAATACACATATATACGCATTTCAAAAACACTGACATTTTTATCTATTTTTCTATAGTATTATAGTATTATAAAACTACAAAATTTCTTTTAAAATTACTATTTTTTTCATTCTTATTTAAACAATAAAAATTATGAATCAGAATGAAAGATATTAAGATAACAAACAGGCTAACTCTTATGATTTACTTATTTCTAAATATAAATTGTGTAAAACCAATAATAAATTTAATAGTCAGAAAAAATGATTATTTAAGAATGGTATAACCTGACAACATGCCGACTCATCAACAGTTAAACCTGATATTTCACTCTAATTCTATGCTAACACGTACTAATTTATATTTATAATGATTATTGTTTATTCATTAATTACATACCTATCATAATATATTGGTAAAATAATTTATAATATTGTGTACAATAGAATAATAATAATCTTACATAATCGTTGTTAGTGTAGTAATACACAACAGCGACATAAGTAACTAGGTTTAATATTTATGAGTTATTACTATTATATTATTATACTTGCTAAATAAGCCAGCTTCGTCCGAAAGTCAAAGATTAATAACAGAAGTAAAAAGTGTACGTTTCTAAAAAATAAATATAAAATATTAGAATAGTTGATAAGTATGCCGTAATCATTATTTAGTGTGATCAAAACACAAATACGTTAAAGTTAAAAAAGTTAAAATCACCCTATTATTGTAGTAGGTATTATATTATCTTAAAGTTAGAGTAAATGTTTATGGAATATATATTTTATTCTTAGACTAAGAGTTAAATTCTAAATAATAGGCTTAAAGAAAAACAACTATGGAGTTAAAGATTATTGGGTAATGAGTTTTAATTGCCGTAAAAGAAAAACATTTGAAATACATGCATATGGCATCCCCTCCCACAATATCTAAAAATTGATAATAGGTAAAATTTGGAATACTACTCAGGAGTCAGGAAAGTTTTTGGAACAACTCCACAAAATAAAGAAAAGAGGCGTTTTAGCTAGACGTGGCCGCCCAAACTTCCCCTTCCATATCACCGTTGCGCGACGTGATAGTTCATATCATTATTCGTTGCTAATGGAAAATTTAGATCATATTACACTATGGATGGATTAAATAAATACAAAAAAAATGTTGCAGAGTCACTGAAAATTATGTGTTCGATATGCGCATGCACAACCCAATTCCTCGCATATTTTTTGATATTGATATTTTTTTAGATGATTTTTTTATCAATTCACCGCATTAAGGTCCTTTCACACATATCTGATCCGAGTCCGTTCCGATTTTTAGCGTTCCGAGTCGAGTCCGTCATTTTACCTATTTTACCTATTAAACAGTTCATATGTTGTTTGATTTAATTCTCCTGCAATTCCCTTCCATATTTTTTCTTTTCAAGTACTGTCACTATACTTAGAATTACTTAAATCATACAATTCAGTATGACTTCTTATTAGTTCGATTAATTTCTCATTGTCCATGATGAAATGTACTTGACAGTGTCATATGACAAAATTAATATTGACAACAAACGTAAGCCAATATAATAAATTTCGTAGTATGCTGAACACACCAGTCGAAACGTGTTCATACATGTCCGATCCGCATCCGACATCATTCCGTTAAAAACCGACCGAGCTCGGACGAAAAATCGGTCACTGACAATATTTTTTTAGTCGGATAGAGCTCGGAAAGCTCGGATCGGACGTGTGTGAACATATGCACTGGAAAACAGCAAGTTTATACTTCCGAGTTAACGGATGCATTGACGGATCGGACTCGGAACGGACCCGGATCGGATATGTGTGAAAGGACCTTTATGGTTCTGTAGGGCGTAGGCTACGAAAGACGGACCGACCGATATTTTAAATGAAGCTTCGTAAATGTCGGAACGCTGCTTAATGTTTGTGTAGTAAAGAGGATATTGCTTTTTACATAACAACAGTTACATTTAATTGTTCAATGTAACAATAATTTAACTAGCAAATAATCTATAACATATACAGAGTATCCCGCCGAGATAAATAACCTAGCACAGACCGATATCTCTCGCCTAAATATAGATTACCGAATTCTGTTTTTTTTATGAGCACCCCCGGGCAAAGGCAACTTCATTGACAATAGTTTGGTAAATATAAGAGTATTATTAAAAAATTTATAAAATTTACTTTTTATTTTCTAATTAATGGATCGGTCTGAAATTTGGCATACAGATAGCTATTATGACGTAGGCATCTGCTGAGAAAGTAGTTTTCGAATTGAGCTCTGGGATGGACGTTTAAATTTTTGGTTGTATAGAAAATATTTTATTTTGTTTAATATGTTGATTTTATTCATTACCGATTGAGTTATAAGCAGTGGCGTATTTTCAATTTTTTCTGGGGGGGGGTCCTCAGTTTCTACCTACATAATTAATATTAACTATAATACTTATAGCTTGAAACCATGCTGCAGGAACATGTATCTGTTTTAGCTGTTGTAACTAATATTAAACTATATTTTATATAATATTTTGTTTACGGGAAAAAACTATGTCCACGCGATCGCGCGTGCCTACATAAATCGGGTTCTGCAAATATGCAAGAATTTTACTTTTTTTTTGAGAGGTTCTGGGGGGGGTCCAGTACCCCTGGACCCCCCCGTAAATACGCCACTGGTTATAAGGTAGGTATATATTAATATAGTATAGTTAAATTAAAATGGATATCATTAGTTTTCATACGACGACTGTGCGTTGTTTTCAACCTAAATTTTTCTTATGACGAAATAGAAATTGATCTTATCAAAAATAGTAACATATCTTCCGGGCGAGGCTAATTCAGCTAGTATATTATATAACTATATAAGTAATGTCTATAATAAATTAAGAAACGTATTGGTATCACCTAAGCAAAGCATGATATTTAAATGTAATTGAAGAGCGCATATTTCAAGCCCGATTTTTCAGCAAGTTTTCACTTAATATTAAGCCGTGTAAAAAATATAGCCCTTCAAAAATCAAAATACATCTCTAACGTCGTGTCAGTACGTTTACCAACGGTGTTGTATTGTTTACAATTTAATTTGGTTTATTGAAAATATTAAAATTTCTATTTTTTAAACAAGTGCTTTTTTCATAACATTTATGAAATAAAAGCCATACAATATAGACAAGATTATTTTGTGGTAAATTATTTATTATATAAGATGATACTCTTAACCTAATACAATTACAAAATGTATTTCGATGTAAAAACTTTTGATTATATTAAAGAATTATATACACTGTATAATTGCATACGCTATACACAATATTTAATATCGATAAAAACTTATTATTTCTGTTTAGTTTTTGAAATGTTTGCACAGTAAATAACTCCGTCGTATTATCGTTTGACGTTTAACGAGACATTGGTCGTTGACACCAACAGGTACCGTCTACTTTATAGACTATAGTAATAAATATGAATAACAAGGTTATTATTAATGGTCAAAGTATACCTTTAGTATTTATACATGTACTATCTATTAGGTAGGTATTCCTAAGCAAGTGAAAATACCAAAAGCCAATTAAAATTATTCAAACAGATAGGTCAGTATAATAATTACCTAATTAGGCAGTCCTTTAGATGAATTTTAATTTATTTACTTATTTTGTATAAAAACATTGCTTTATAAATGTGGCAAACTGGCAACTACGTGTACCTATTGATTTTGTTTGTAACTTTTATTTAGCACTCTATTTTTTGTTCCGTTATTTGTTTAAACTACATATGAGCATTTGTTGACTTAAAAATGTTTTTCATAATATTAATATTAAAATATTATTATATTTATAGTTACAAATATGTCAATAGTGACCATACATTTATAATATATGGTTATCGTTGATAATCTTTGTTCAAAGAAATTAAGAAGAATTTAATTACATAAATCATTATTTTAATTCAGATTATGGAATTAAAAACTAAAAAAAAATACGATTAATAAATAAGTGACCATTATTTAACCATTAGTAAAAATGTCATTGTTTCTTAGTAGACAACAACACGTAATATTTACAACAATTAGGAACCAAATGATTTTTATTTGCATTCTTAAGATGTTCAGGTTATTTTTACAATATGTTGGTATTCTACGAGTATACTTATTTTTGTTTGAAGCAATCTCCGGACGCCTTGAGACATCGATATAAAGCGGGAAAAAATCCAGAAAAATTAATTGAAAAATATTTTGCGTAAAAAATATGGTGTTTGCATTAGAAAAACAAAATTTTGTATCGCCACAGGACGTGCTTGAGGTTTCATGGAAAAAACAAGTAAAAAAAATAGTTTTAATGGTAATAACGATTGATCATTGAAAAAATAATTTGAAATAAAAGCATTCTTATAATTTCTTATGAATGGCCAATTGGCCAAGACATGGGGTGAGCACGTTTAATAAAACACCCTGATGATATCACTCACATGATATCTACGGAATCGGGTATTTTTATCAGAGTTTTCTACATGATTCCGTAAATTGTGCCAGTGGGTGTACCGTGTACATACGTCCCGTCACGTATGATGCGTAGGGGCAAGTCTGTTCCCGATGTTTATTGGATTTTGCAACCGAAGTGCGACGAAAAAAAAAAAATAATAAACAACACAGTACGCACTATTCATACATTATGCCGATGCAGCCGTGACGATTGATATTCATTAGGTGAACACATCCATTTTTTACTGCTGGTTTTCGAAACGGCATGCCAAGTGTTAGATACTAAAGCGTGCGATGAACTAAAAAAAAAAAAAAACGAGAACACGTCTCGGAAAACTACTTGTTTGGTCACACTGATACTACGGCTTTTCAGTAACTACCGCGGACGGCACGAAAAAAACAAGATTCCGTCCGCGGTACTTGGCGTGACGGCGTCGTGGACGTCCCGGTTGTGATAAATACATAATACACCCAGATTGTTTTCCATCATTTTTTCACCGCCGCGTCGTCATCGGTCGGGATTCATTGGACAGCCGAGACAATAGGTTGGTTTTATTCTATATATTATGTTCATCTCATTCGAACAGGAAACGTTTGTCAGGCTCAAGGTACGTTTGGATTTATACCTGAAGCGGGAGTAGATAATATCCGCGCGAACAGGCTCGGTGCGAATCCGTTGTCCGAGTTTTACGGACATTTTGAACTCGTCAAAACAACGACGGAGAACATAACTTTGTTTTCGTGTCGCACTCGTGTTGCACGTGTGTTTACCGCTACGGAAACAGCTGATGGTCCCTCGGCCCTTGGGGCTTTTGGCGAAAAATAAAAATACTGCGACTCGGAATCTCGTAAAATATCCCCCCGTCCGATTGCAGCTGCGGTTGATGCATCAAAAGTAGGAAAAAACCAACACAACAAACGTGACACATCGCGTGTTATGTTTAGGCACACGGCGTGTGACCAGTTTACGGACCATGATTGGAGCCGTATTATCTTGTATTATTTTCGATCACGTCTCAAAGATACCTTTGACCCGAGAGCCGAGACTACATAAACTAGAATTCAATTAGGTATTTATCAGTTATTACTTATAACGATCCATTTATTGTTTCTGGTCGATTCGTCTGTTGCGGTTAGAATGTCGACGGACGCTGATGTCTCTTCTTTTGGAAAAATGGACACCACAGACACTATGATCGAGGTAAAAATCTTACTAACATACCTACTCATATATATTACATATTTATTTGCTTTTTTTTGTATGGTTTGAAAAGTTTGTCTTCTCAAATTTTAATTGAAGTTTCTTAAATAATGCAAACGTTTAATTATCTTATTTCTGGTTTTTCCAAAAATAAGTGTTGTACTGCTGTGTTTCGATTTTATTTTAAATAACGATGTATGAATGTATCACTTATTCCTTCATTACATATTAATTGTGAAGTTCTCATTTGATACTTCAGACAGATCTCAATGGGGTGGAAAAAAATAAACAAGAAAGATTGGATCCAGCATTTCATAAACCAGTGAAGGTTGACATAATATGGGGATTTGTTTTGTTCTTTGTTGCTGGCCATCTGAGTGCTGTTTATGGATTGTATTTAGTATTTGTATCAGCCAAAATATACACAACATTATTTGGTAAGTGTTTATCTAACATATTTTATACTGATTTGAATACAAACTTAAAATTAAAATAAATCATTATTTTCAAAATATAATTTTTTTAAATGCATTTCATAAGATTTTAGTTGAAACAAACATAAATCTTTAATTTGTAGTCAAATTATTTCTTACAGATATTCTTATTAACTAGATTTTAATTTCAAATAAGTGACTATAACAGCAATATTTAGATACCTATCACTTTCTATTTTTTAGACTTCAAGTATTTTAAGTTAAAATGTAGAGTTAAATTTAACAAATAAGTACTATAAGGTAATTTACATTGCTAGAAGTAACATTATTACATTAATTACCTTTTGTAAGTATTAGTTTTTTTTTATTTATAAAAATAGCATTTACAATCTGTACATAAAAAAAAATACAATAAGCAAATGGTTTAACATAATATAGTGACTTGGAGACAGTGGGTATGAAAGCTATTCAGTAATAGGACATATATTCAACATAGGTATTGGTTATATTATTTTTCTTATTAACTATGTTGTTGAAAAATGTTACTTTGCGGAATAAAAAAAATAAAATTTAAATGAATATATTATTTATAAATAATAGTAGTAAACCAATACAATTTAATGTATTAATAAAAACAAAAATTTTTGTCTGTTTTATATTTTTTCTATTAATTTTCAATCTAAAATTGTGTATTATTTGATTTATACATAAAAATTTTTTTTTTTTTTAATATTAATTTTTTTGGGCTGGATTCACCTTTTTTGTCTGACTGGATCAATTAATCAATTAATGGGTCACCAAGAACGCTTATACCATACAATTTATTATAATATTTTTGTTTTGTATACAATTAACCTGTTTAATTAGTGTAAGTAAATAAGAAATACAAGCAAATTATAATAATATTATAATTTTACTAAAATAAAGTATATGTAATTAGTTTGACTTTACATTATCAAAATAATCTTAAAATATTTGCTTTTTATTTCTTATTCATTATTATGATTCATATATTTTCCTTGCGGAGGAAAAATCAATTTGTTGCTACGTTTGACATTGTTTGTATTTCTTTTCATTTTTATTAATAAAATTTTTCTTTAAATGTTGCTATTTATAGTAAATCCATGTGTGCCCATCTAGGTATATACTATATACATAGTGTTACTGGTATATACTGTGTAAATAAGTATATTATAGATAGAACCAATAATAATAGTCATAGTGAATGCTGAATTGCTGAATACTTATTTATGCAACATAACGTTCAAACATATGCCATTTGGGTATTTAAAGTCAACATTTTTTCAACATTACTTATAGAACTAAAAATAGTTTATTGTTGTTAATTTAATAAAAATACAAAGTTATACATTACTCAGTAAAAAAATTACTTTTTAACAGTTACGTATTACTTATAAGTTATAAACTTTAAGTTATTACCAAACACTACAACTTATGATTTGTCATTTATAATTTATTCTTTTACCCTTTTTTATTTAGGATTGAGTTTATGGATAATGTCAGGTTTAGGTGTAACAGCTGGTCTTCACCGGTTATGGTCACATAAATCTTACAAAGCAAAATGGCCTTTACGATTCATGTTAATGCTTATGAGCACCATGGCATTTGAGGTAAAATGTTCTGCTACAAAAAAAATATTACAACATTTATTAATTTTATTTTTAATTTATAGAATCACATTTTTGAATGGTGCATGGATCATCGAATTCATCACAAGTACACAGATACCAATTCTGATCCGCATAATGCTAAAAGAGGATTTTTTTTCTCACACATAGGATGGCTTGTAGTTCGTAGACACCCAGATTACTATGATAAATGCCAGAAAATTGATATGGCTGACTTAAAATCTGATCCTATTGTAATGTTTCAGAAAATGTAAGACTTAATTTTGTATAACAAAATCTTGTGTATAGTTTAAATTGTATTAAGTAATTTACATGGTGCTTTACATTTCAGATTTTATATTCCTTTACTGTTACTCCTATGCTTTTTCCTACCCACAATTATACCTGTTTATTACTGGAATGAATCATACATTAATGCATTTTTTACTTCAACAATGCTGCGTTACATTTTCACCATAAACATGACGTGGTTAGTGAACAGTGCTGCTCACATTTGGGGTAACCGCCCATATGATGCGTAAGTTTATAGTATTAAATATTAATGTGAGTTTTTAATTATTCTACTTTTGTTTGAAATTTAGATCAATAAATCCATCAGAAAATCTATCCGTGTCTCTTGGCGCTTTAGGTGAGGGATGGCACAACTATCATCATGTGTTCCCTTGGGATTACAAAGCAGCTGAACTTGGCAACTACAGGGCTAACTTAACAACTGCTTTCATAGACTTTTTTGCGCTTATTGGTTGGGCATATGATATGAAAACGGTTACTAAAGATATGATTTTAAAACGAGCAAGCAGAACCGGAGATGGTTCTCATCCCAGTGGTGATGGAATCTGGGGATGGGATGATTCTAATATTCCTACTGAAGATAAAAATTTAACAACAATTATCAATAAAAAAGATGATTGAAAAAGAAATAAAATTAATTTTTGAACTTCTGGCACCTAGCCTTTATTATAAAATAAAACATTTTATTTTCAGTTTATGTTATTATATTTATATGTATGATGAAATATTTAATTGTTTATGTGTATCAAAGATGTGTTAGTTTTTTAATTGAAATATTCATGATGTTCAATTACATTATATTATATTTATGTACTGTTTTTAGCAAATAATATACTTTTCTGAAACATTTTAATACTTTTGTTATTGAACTTATATCCAAGCTCCTGCTTGGATGAATATTTGTAACCTATGTACATAAATTATATTCACTAATTGTATATTCTTATTGTCTGATTTTAATTAGATCATATCATGTGACAGAAACATAATTCCTTGATAATTCATGTTTAATGATAAAATTGCAAAATATTTGCAATTTAGTAAAAAAACTAATAATTTAAATAATTTCATAGACCTACTATTTCAGGTTTTTTCAAGATAAATGATTACATAAAAAAATTAGTTTTATAAAATGGTTTAGCTATTATGAATACAATTGTATGTCAAAGAAGACGTCTATATAATGTATAGAAATAGAACAACACTACTACTATGATTTTTTCATTAAAATAAAAGTTGTTCTTTTGAGTTTTGAATAAATAAATAACTCAATTGGAATCCTGAATGACTAAAAATGTGATTTACTAAAACTATTTAATGCATGAAGTATAATTTTAATCACATGTCCATTAGTCATTAGTCATTACCATTTGTAGTATTGTAACTATTATCACAATCTTAATTGTAATCAAGTATAATAAATCAATATTCTTTAAACAACATAACGTGTACACATTTAAGATGAGCAATATTTTTTTTTTTGATCAACATTATAATATAATGTTATAAATTACATTTTTATCTGAAAAATGAATACAAATAATGAGAGAGAAAAAGACGGTCCATATGATACCATATAATAAAATTATATGGCTATCAATTAATATTAAAGTCAAGATGATTATATACAATTATACAAATAAATAATCTTTTAATTGTGGTAAACACTAAACATAATATATACAACAACATAATACACTCAGTGGCGCTCAGAATGCTGTTAACTGATACTTCACTTGAATTTAATAATATTACAGGTTTTCATTTAACCGATTCATCCTTGTTTGTTAATAATTGTAGCTGCTTCGCGGTCGGACTGCGGTAAGTCCTTATCATCCCAGCCCCATGGTAGTTGTTTATCCACAGCGCCAGTGCGTTCCACGCGCTTGCGCAAGGTATCTGCTGACACTGTCTTCAAATCGTACGCCCATCCAATTTTAGCAAAGAAATCAATGAATGCAGTAGTCATATTGAGTCTATAGTCGCCCAATTCAGCTGCCTTGTAGTCCCATGGAAATACATGATGATAATTGTGCCAACCCTCTCCTAATGCTAACAAAGCTACAGCTATGTTTTCAGCTGGATTGATAAACCTAACAAACGTAAAATATACATAGTTACATACTTCTAGCTCAACATTCAAACATCGTATTTACTAATATCACTGTAAAATTGTTGAAAAATATATAAATGTGTAACTTTACCTATCATATGGTCTTCCGCCCCACATATGTGCAGCGCTGTTTACCAACCAAGTGACATTTAATGAAAAAGTGTACCGAAACATGGTAGCCACGAACCAGGAATTTGACCAGCTTTCGCCCCAACAATAAACAGGAATCAATGTAGGTAATATGAAGCACAGTGTAGGCATCAGGTACTTGTAATATCTGCAATAAGCAATTATGTTACTATCTCTCAACTTCATAACATTTGATTTTAAAATATCAATTTTACTTTTTTTGGAATACAACAATTGGATCGGCTAATAAATCTTTTACTTCAATACCACGTCCTTTTTCCATTATGTCTGGGTGTTTTCGGCATAATAACCAACCAATGTGCGAGAAAAAAAATCCTCTGTTTGCATCATGTGGGTCTGCACTAGTTTCACTATACTTGTGATGCAGTCTATGGTCACGGGCCCATTCAAACACATGATTCTATAATATAAATACATATTTATTATTTAATAAGATTACAAATAAAATAAAGTCACAAGCATATTTAAATACAATATTTGTGAATAACTACTAATAAATTTAGAAACTATGAATATAACAATAATTAAGTTAAATGACAAAAAAATATAATGTATTCTAAAAAAGAAAACTGTACATTAAGCAAAACCATAAAAATGTATTAAAATAATGCTACTGAGGTAAACTATATTATTTAAATATTATTTTAATTGTCTAACTACAACGTTTTATTGGTACATCAAATTAACTAAAAAATAAAATAAATATTATTTCTGTCAATATTATTAAGTTTTATTTTATTATAATAAATTTGGTGCATTTTAAACATAAATAAGAAAGTTTCAAAGACAAAAAAAGATTAAATAAAATATAAATTTAAATATACAATACAGATTAATTGGATAGTAAGCTAAATAGTTTTTAAAACCACAATAATTTTATATAAAGATAAACCAAATTAATATTAAGTCAATTATATATACATATATAAATTAAAATTGAATTACTTGAGTCAGTTTAAATTAACTTTTAAAGCACTTTTAATTTCCTATATTTCAAAAGATAAATAACTTTAGATTCTTTATAACCATATAAAATTGATGATTTGGAATATTTCTACCAAATAATTATAAAGTAATAATATTACTAAAAAAATGTAATAAAATTTTAAAATGAATAAAAATAATTGGAGTATATTTACATGTTTAACAAATGATATGAAATCAGTAAAACATTACTTAAATATATTATTATTTACAGCCAAAATTGTTTACAAAACAACCAAAGAAAGCACCTAATAACATTTACATTAAACATAAATAATTAATCTATGATAGAAGCATAAGTTTTCCACATAAAATAGTAATATTTCAAAAGCAATGTATATGAAAAATGTAATGTTAAAACAGAAACCAAATGTATGATGATTTTATTAAAAAATTGTGTACATAAAAGTAGTGATAAATAGAATGCAATAAAACAAGTTTTGTATGCGAATAATTTAGAAGTTCAACTATTTGGCTCTAATTCACTCATAATACTAAAAATTCTTAAGAGAACATACTTATTTCTTTTAAATATTCCACATCCTGTCCCTACTTTGTTTAAGACGAGCACTTTCGCCGACATTAAATACGTCTAAAATAAATGAATTCAATATTGAAAAAATAGTTTCATTAATTTTTTATGAAAATGAATAATACAAAATTGTAATCAAAGAATGAGGTAATTAAATAACTCATAATACAATTTAAATGGAAACAACTATAACCGATTAATAATAAAACACTAGAATTACATTAAATTTAAGAATCAGTTATCGATTTATATCTAAATTAATTAGAAAGTAATGACAAAATGGACAGTCTTAAATAAATAATTTTTAAGTATCAAATTTTACTTTTTTTAATGGATTAAGGTTTAACAGAGGAAAATAATATAAAAATTAATTAATTGAAAATCAATAATAACATTTATAATTTAATACTATTTATTTTATCACTAACATAGCTAGATTTATCAATACATAGATAATAGAAAAATAATCTTGAATTTAATTTGGCGCTTTAAACAACAGGTCATTAATTGTTTTAACCTCATTATTAATCAACCAAATAAATTTTGTTAAAAATTAAGTGTTTTAAAATTTAAATGAGTCATTTAACCAATAATAAAATACAAAATCAATCAATAAAAATATCAATAAATATCAAAAGATAAATATAAGTTATCATTTCAAATATGCTAATATTATTTTATCAACATGTAAATAGTCTTAAGTGAATTTATATGTATCCCATAGATTTTAAATGATTTAATTCAAAATCATAAGTTAATTCATACAATAAAGATTATTATTAGAAGTAAAATAGAGTTAACATTTAGAATATTTAAGTCAATAAAGTCAACAATTATTATAATATAAAAGTGATTTGAGGAATTTAAAATATTTATAACAAACAGGATTTTTTAAATAAAAATGAAATGTTCAATTAATCAAAAAATAACTTATTCAATAAAGAAATTTGCAGTTTAAATCTTATAAGTCTAAGTGAATAATTAAATAAATTTGTTAAACATATTTATGTATATTTAATAATTAGTATTTAATTATAATTAAAATACCTGAAATGCTATTGTATTGCAAATAATTAATATTACACGTAAAGGCCACTTGGCTTTATACGCCCGATGTGACCAAAGTCTATGAGCTCCAGCAGTAATACCAATTGAAGATACTTGATACATAAAAATTGCTAAATATAAGAAGACAAAATATGTTTTTAAATAATTGATCAATAATATTATTTGGGTTGTTAAACATACCAAAAATAGTTGTTGCAATTTTAGCTGAGGTAAACATTAGTAGCACACCATACAATGCAGCCAAATGGAGGTAGGCAAACAAAAAAACATTACGCCATACAATTGCTTGATGTGTGGATTTACGATTAGATTGGCTAGGGACTGTTGTTCCAGTGTCGGCAATTCCTGCAGATTCATCCATCATTAAAGATTTTTGTAACTGAAAAAAAAAATATGTTAGTAAATGTCACGTAAAATAAAACCTATAAATCTTAAGGTAACAAAATATTAGTAGCAACAATTTAAAACAAATTATATAGGTATGTATATAATAAATAAACTTCCGGTGCTCATTGAACTTTGTAACAAGTAAGTGTTTAAATAATCCAGATAAGACAAGTAAACTTGATGAACGGAAAATGTGAAATATAAAACAGATTTTTTTTAACAAGTCAAATTAATAATTAAACAATTTACAAGAATATTTATTTGTTCTGTTTAAGTAAATATGATTGAAATACATAAAGATAAAGTTAAACAATTAGACATTTATAATTATTGAACAATAATAGACCATGCTATTTCTTAAAGCTAATATAAAGTAAAAAACTAGGTATTGACAAGATTCTATAAATACTACATATAAAACAAATGTTCAACATTCGGTACTTCTGCATTATTCACATCAAACATATTTGTGTACTGTATAAGATAATATTAAATATCAAAAATAATTTTTGTTTAAAACTTTTAATTTTTTAATAAAGATGTAACATATATAAATATATTTTAATATAACAGATTTAACATCAATGATTGATACCAGAATTTGGAAAATAACGGGGTTAATATAAATTACCAACTGCATGATTACTTGTATAATGCATTTTTAAACATATATTATATAACATAATAACTATATATGAACTTAATTATTATTCAAGAGATTTAATAATAAATTAATATTTTTTATATACAGATAAATAGAACTTAGGTAAATGAGCCATTAATATCAATTGTTATTTAAGACCAGATCTAAGAAAACCCACTTTTAATAAAAACAAATTTAATGAGGTAATATTTTTAAGTAATAATAATCAATAGTTGGTAGTTTTAAAATTATCAACATTTTGATTTAAGAAATAAATTATGTTTAGTAGTATAATAATTACAGTGACATGTAAATTAATCAAATGATGATAAAACCAAAAATATTAATTTCTCCAGAACAGATTATCATAAAGGTAATAAGAATAGCATATTTCAAATATTATTATGCCAACCAAAATAGTAAAAAAAAAAAGCAAGTGCAAAATTAAATAATTTCTCTATTAACCTCCACAAAAATTAGGATATGTTTTGAAATATTATTTGTCTAAAACGAGCACAGATAATCATTAATGATTTACGTAGACCGGGCGTGAGCGCAAGGGGGGGAGTCAAACCCCTCCCATAGCCGAAAAAATATAAATAGTGTTTTTTATTTTAGATCGATTATATTAAATATCTTATAATCTTGTTTGTAATAAATAATAATGCATAACATACGAGTATACTAGCACTGTGCTAGCACACCACTATTATTGTGTTATCTTCGCGTTTGCTGTTTACCATGCCCTAAATAAATTCTTTTCTGCCCCTAGGCCTAGTAAATTTATTAAAATAATGAGTTTAACTTAATAGTTCATAAAGATTTCAAACTACAAAATTTAAATCAAATCTCCAAAATTTACTACACTAGATCCCACAGCAAACTTCAATCACATACCAACCCTCTTATCTCTAAACTTTACCCGATAACCCACGTCGTAGACTCAAAAGAAGATGGTGTAGGGACCTTCTGCTATAAAATATAAAATAAAATAAAAGATAAAAATAATTAATGCACGTGCTGGGTGTTACCACTGGGTAATCTCCCAATTCAAATTACTCGCTGTTATTGTTATATTATACCGCATATCAAACCTACTAATTGTACAAAATGGATATATAGATTGTAGATTTTCTTAATAAAAAAAAAAAACTTAATAGTATTGATAAGACTTACAAAATTAAGAATTCAATGTATAATTATATATAATATTTGCTAATTATTGATGTATCTATTTTATATATATATTTTTTTCAAAACCCATTATGAAATCATGCGCACGGGCCTGACGTACACACATTATCATAACATTTGACACATACTAAAATAAATAGTTGAAACATATTTAATGCCGTAGACATCGAGAAAACGTAAATAATATTCTTGAATCAATTAACTAACCGCTGTACATCGTTCCAAAAAAACATGACAATAAATAAATTGATCATTATCACATCAAAGCACCGGGGCATGATATGTAATAATGTACAAGGCAGTAGGCACACAGACTATATAGTATGGAAATACTTGATCGGAGCAAATAATCGTTTACGTACTCCATATAAATCAATGTGGACAACTGGCGCAACGTAGGGTGAAAATCATCGGGTCAACGGAATCCTGACAATCTCGGTTCCACGAGTTAAACGATTGCCCGGTGTATAATAGTATCACGTATTTGTATTCGAATTAAATAGTCGGAACTAGATGGTTGTGTTCATAAGTAATAAGAGATGATTCCCCTCAGATAACAAAATGTTTTTCTATTAAAATGTTGTACAGTTATGTTACAACTGTAATTTAACTAAAATCATCGAGCGGTTATAGACGTGACGGATAATAAGATGCAACACGCCTGAAACGTAGATTAGTATAAAAAGGTAACTGAATTGCTAAACGGGACATACAATTTACTTGTTGTACGAGCTGACGACTTCCGTACGCTAGTGTTTGAACTTACCCTGTAAATCGTTTGAAAAAAAATTCAACTGAACACAATACCGTTGTGGTTTTTATTTTAATAATTGTGCACGTTCGATCACCGGGGATCCACTACACGAGTGGATAATTGGCGAGTACGATAATATAGTTTAATTACCCAGGGTCCGTTAATCATCGGAGTGTCCGAGCACACGGTAACTTCCTCCTCTTCAACCCAGTCCACAAGCGGACGGACGGCCGTACGTGCGTGTTATTAATTAATACACGTTCCGCATGCGATTACACCAACAACAACAATAACAACAACAACAACAACGCCAACACCGACACCAATCGTTGGACGAGGCTCATCGGACGGACGTTTAATTAATAAAAAAAACCGCGCGTTCGCGCAACCATAAGCGGACTACTACGCGTTAATGCGTCATTTGCGGGGCCGGGGGACACCGGTGGGGGGGGGAGTGAGAGACGTCATGACACACATGGCCGCACGCCGCCCAAATGTCCCGAGATCCCCGGGCCTCGACCGATCATCCGTGGCGTTCGAGAAACACCGGGACGAGCAGCAATACGTGGCGCGTGCACGCGTAACGACCATGATTCACGGCGACGAGTCCAGCACGTGGACGGAACACCGGCGGCGCCGCTACATATCGGCAAACAAGCGACAGCGATTACCGGCATTCCGGCGACCGCCGTCAGTGGTCGGAGGGACGGACGGGGAATTCCACGGAGAGCGAGGGCGAAAAAATCCAAACGATACGGCACCGGTGTGACCTAACTTTTATGTTACGAGTATGCGCGGTAATAGAGTTACTGCGCCTTCCGTGGAGTGAAGTGAGTTAACCATCAATCTGAGAGGGATGAGGCGATTGTAAGAATAGGGGAGGGGGGAGGGGAATATGCGTTTTTCCTGCGACTACCGCAGTAACACTACGTACATAGTACTACATACACACTCGACGACGACACGTGCCCAAGGCCGGTCGGAACACTTGTTGTAAAGGCACTAATGAGTAATGATAATAATTAATAATAATAATAATAGTGCGGTGCGCGCCTTGCACTCGGCGTCAATCCGACCGATACGTACCGACATAATAAAAATAATCTATGGTGCGATAACGATAATATTATTGAATACGTACTTAACAGCAGCCGAGGACTTGGTTCATGACACGGCGAAACTACGTCGTCGACAACGTTATCGTCCGACGACGACTGCGGTTGCGGACGGGGGATTCGTACGGGGTCGCGTCACCAGTCGACAACGCGAAACGTTACTGTGGTGTACGGGGATAGGGGTGGGGGTTGTCGAGTCGTCGGTTAGGAGGTGATAAGAAAAAGATCGTGACCGGAGGCGACGCGAACGGTACGGATCGCGGGAGAGCGCTCGCTTGAAAATACGACGCGACGGAAACTCGCGAGATGGGCGCTCGCGTCGACGTCACGGACGCAAATGGCGGTGACGGCGGAAACGCGAAGAGACGCGCGCGCGAGAACCGCGGAGACTCGCAGAGGTGCACCGCGGCGTCGGCGCTTACCGTTTCACGATGTTCGCCCGGTGCGCCGCGACCCACGGAGGCGGTGAAACGAATCCCGGCTGCGGCGCTATCCTTACGGTCCGCGACGCGCGATACGAATTGCGAACGTTCGGCCGGGCGACGGCCGTTTTTATCGTCGGAGGCGGCGCGCAGCTGCGACCGTTTCGTCGCCTGTGCTGCCGCCGGTAGCGGCCGTACGAATTATCCGCGTCATCCACGTCGCGGTAGGCATCGGGGGGTGCGCGCCGCGTCGGCGGCGCTCGTTGCCCCGTACGCGGCACCGGGCCGTGCCCATCATATCGGCGGCACTCGCTCCGGCCGCAGCCTCGCTGGGGTCGACGTCGCGGCGAGTAATTACTCCGCTTAGTGTTTTCCACGTTTGGCGCCCGGAAGACTGAAGATATCAGAACGAAAAACGGGAAAATTGAATGTACTTCATGTTTATCGATTACCATCTGCCGTCTCTACTCGAATCAGTTTCCTACATCACATGTTGTCTAGGTATAACATTTTCATCAAATTTTTATTTTAACCAACACCATATAGAGAGCATAGCTCTGAAAGCAATGGGATTTGTAAAAAGCAATTTATTCCAATTAAAAAATCCACGGTCATTCATATTACCATTGGATCTCTTTTGGAGTTTGGTTCAATCAAATGGAGTCTATTCACTAAATCAGGTATCGATGGTATTGAACGTGTCCACAATTACTTTCTGAAATTAATCATATTAACTTATTATACCTGTTGAAAACTACGAATTATCAGATATAACCGTTAGGTCTTAGGTATATGAGTATGTATAGCGTAATATCGTTTAAAATAATGAATTAATGGACATCATATTAATTTTCCTTTTCTTTTAAATTCTATCCCCTTTAATGTTCCTTATCTTTCCGTATCCGTTCAGTTTCTCTTTTTATATTCCGTCTTAGTGTCTTACACTTTTACAGCACAAACTATCTTACTAACTCCCCCTTTCTAAGAGCATTGTCACTTTGCAACAAGAACCCCAAGTCCCTACATCGACTTTTTCTTCTCGTCTTCATTCAAAATGTAAAATCCTTTTTGTATATTCTAATTCGATAGGAAAAATTATTTAAGTTGTTATTTGCCGTTTATTATTACATAATTAACGTGAATTATGGTTTTATGTATTATTATTTTTAATCAATAATACAATTTTAATTACGTATTTTAAATCATATTTTGGTTATTTTAAGTGCATGTGTACATGTTATTCAATTTTCAAGACTTGTGCCATTCTCATTACTGTTTCCTGCCAAAAATAAGGAACAAGTGAGTGCTGTGACGGCGTTGTTAGACAATAAAAAATCCGATGAAGCATTGAAGCTTAATATTTTCTTCAATAAATATTGCAAAATATTGCAGTGTCTTCGTGAGGTACACGAAGATACACGATTTCCGCTTCGATAATTTTCCTGAGGATTTCTACTCCATTTGTCATAAACTAATAAACATTAAAAAATTCTAATTTTATAAATTGTATGATAGAAACTAAAAAAACTGATTTTAAGTTTGAACATGAAAATCAAAAATTGTTCATCATGGATCCATTGACTTACTGTGAAAATTAAAATTTTAGTTATATTTTTAAAGTAGTTGAATTTCGAACGGACTGTAATGCTTTGGATACATTGGTAGCTTTTTAGCGTCAGACAACAATGCACTTACAGAAAAATAGAGTGAACCATTTCTCGGGAGACGGTGTTTAATGTTTAAGAGGACGCCAAACAAGCATAAGTTGTCTCCGTCTTAAAACAATAGAACATGGCGAATTTGCGATCTGCAGAACCGATTTTATGTTGTTAGTTTTGATATTAGGTTTTTTGCAATATTTTAATTTTGAAGCTTGAAGTGAGATTTTTTAAATTGTATTGTTTGTCACAATTACAACTTACTTAAAAATCAATCATCGTTAATAACCTAAGTCATCTCATAGGTTATGTTCTTCCCTTTAAATTTGATAATATGTCAGTTTACTCTAATAGTAAAGCAAACAACACAAAATCGGTTCTGCCCAACGCAGATTGGAACTACGTTTGTAAGACGGCTGACGGAGACATCTCATGCAGCGGGTAAGACGAATATTACTTATTAGTTTATTAGTAATGAAAATACTGTTAAATTTAACTCAGAAAACTTTATTAAAGTGAAACATTAACTGAGACGGGAGTAAGATGTAATTAGGTGATAAGTCATCTCATAGGTTATGTTCTTCCCTTTAAATTTGATAATATGTCAGTTTACTCTAATAGTGTTAAATTTAACTCAGAAAACTTTATTAAAGTGAAACATTAACTGAGACGGAGTAAGATGTAATTAGGTGATAAGTCATCTCATAGGTTATGTTCTTCCCTTTAAATTTGATAATATGTCAGTTTACTCTAATAGTAAAGCAAACAACACAAAGTCGGTTCTGCCCAACGCAGATTGGAACTACGTTTGTAAGACGGCTGACGGAGACATCTCATGCAGCGGGTAAGACGATTATTACTTATTAGTTTATTAGTAATGAAAATACTGTTAAATTTAACTCAGAAAACTTTATTAAAGTGAAACATTAACTGAGACGGAGTAAGATGTAATTAGGTGATAATAATAATTATTATTATTTGTAAATAAGAGAAAATGTACATACTAATTATTATTGTAATATTGTATTATACAAATTGAATTACTACAACGATGTCTCAAAAACGTACGTGTACGTGTACCTATATAGTATATACAGTCAATAGTCAAGTACTTATATGTATCGTGTACTGTTTAACTAATATAATATAATATGTATATGACAATATGCCTCATTTATAGATATTACCTATACTTTTTTATTACCTTCTATTATCATCATTATTTTCTGTTTTTAAGAGTTACATACTTGACGGTTTTCGATCCAATTGCTATATAACAATGTTTTATAACAAAATTATAAAACATGTTACACCAATTTTTTAAAAATGTTATGGAACATGTGTTATACTTGTATAACCGTGTAATTTAACAAAATTTGTTTTCCATCCAAGACGGAAAATATAACAAAAAAATTTAATAATACATGACATTTGATTAATTTCAAGCATAGATACTGGCGAATTAAATCAAGTGTATTTATTTATTTACGAGTATCAACGTCCAGTTTTGGGATTTCTGATTTCTGAATTATCGCCTGTACATTAATTCCTAAATTCGAAATTTGCACCCGACATCCGTAAAAAAATTTTAAAACTTTCATCGCAACGAAGTTCACTGGATAAGGAATCATCACGTACTAAATCGTCTAAAAGATTATTACAACTATACTTTTTCTATTAAGTAACGAATGACGAACCCAACATTTCCTTTTACTTTTTATTATTATTATTTAAATTTAAAATCACGCAAGTTGCTACTGCAACAATAACGTCATCACGGTACACCATGATGTTAACAACTGATTAACATAACAAAATTGAAAATATTTCAATTTGGTATGGACGTTCATTTTAACATTTGTTACGTATGTTAGTCGGAATTAACAAATAATCAACATTAGTAAAATTGAGTTTTCGCTCAGCTATCTACGTTTGTTATGACTAGGGCTCGGATTTATAAGTAAATACATATTTTTACTGTGACGTGATAAATTCATTTAGGTAAGTGATAAATTTGTTTCAAGCGATTTTCAATGAAATGTACTATATTTTATTTTACATATTTTTACATATTTCGACAATTTGTTCATATACGATTTATTATAGACGATTGTGTTTTTCAATACAGACAATTACCCATGTTTCCAAAACTGAATGAACAAAAATAATACCAATTATTGAACTTAATCTACAGTCGATATGTAGGTTCGAATTTTATAACTTCGATAAACGATTGATAACGATATAATAAATTTAATTACACGTATTTATTTTATTTTATTTACACGTATTAATACGTGTTTGCGTTTGAAGTATTGCGAAAACTTTGAAAAAATAAAAGATGTTGTGTCAATGTTTGATCCTACTTCAGTAGTTTCTATTCAAAAAGCGAGAAAACTATTAAACAAAGATAATAGGTATTAAAAATAATTTAATTTATATATCTGTAAATTTTGGGTTTTTGGAAGATACAATAAAACAACGAGAAACAAGAAAAAAAACTTTTGTTCAAAGTTTAGGAATCATAGAAGAAACTGTATAATGCATAGTGCAAAGACTATTGGGAGAGGCAGTAAAAGAAAAAAATGCTCAGTGTATTGAACAAAAATCCTGGTTTAAACTGCCTAAAATTAACTAAAGATATTCATTGCGGAATAAATGTGGTAATAATGCAGACTGAGATCACTCCTTTGGTTAAATATGAAATTTGCACCCATTACTTCGGCTGGAGTCGAGCGTTCCTTCAGTCTATACAAATCTTTGTTACGGCCAAACCGTAGATCATTTAACTTAGACAATTTGTCCATATGTACGGTGTCTCATTGCTATCAAGAACGAGATAAATAAGGTTCAATTTCATAATATTTTCATTTTTTGTCATTTATAAAGCAATTTTTAATTTTTTTCCAGGAATGGTGTTTTGTAATTTTTTTTATACTGCATATTTTAATTTTTTTATCACATAATAAAGCGAATTTTAATCACATAAATAATCACATATTTTGATTTTTTAATTCATATGAATCCGATCACTAGATATGACATTTTTTACTAACGCAGCTATATCACATACGATTATCACTGGGTGTTACACCGGCTCGCGGAACGCCGACCTTACTGAGGCGTAATTGAAAATAAAACTTTTTTGTGACTAATTTTCTAAAGCATAAACATTCAGCTTTACAAGTATCTTTGAATTTTCTATATCATTTGGACATTTTTGAACTAAGTTATGACATGTTTGTTTTACATAACTAACACTAAATGATATTTGTAAAATGTTGGAATACAACCATACGTTTCAAGAACTGATAAATATGCTTCACATCTTGTATATTCGACTGAGTCTTTAACCTATCAATAAATACAATATAAATATTTGTTTTGTAGTTTTGTGGATGATAAAAATGTTAAATATCAAAACATTCATAACTAAAATTGAAAAATAACTCATTTGAATATTTTTTTAAAATTATAATAATTATAAACATTAGTCCATAACTTAAAATTATATAACAAATAATGATTAAGAAAATAAAACGAAACAAATAGATAATGACTTACTTTTCTCTTGTTTAACTTTTTTTTTCATTAAAGTATAACGAACAACCACCAAAAAAAAAAAAAAAGGAAAATTAAAATTAGGACGCCAAGCTATGCCCCCTTCACTTGATATTCTTGGTTCTCTATGCAAATGCCCAGTTTGCCTATACGTTAATCCATGCCTGCGTATATATACGTCACGAGTACGAGCATAAGTTCAATTTCGATAAATGCCTGTGTTCAGGGTAGTAGCTGAGTTTCAGACGTTTTTGTCAAGAAAATACGATCGTTAAAAGTGTAGATTTTTTTTAAAACGTTTTTCAAATGTATACAGTAACTATGCACTTTTTTAAATTTTAAATCGAGAAAATACAAAAACTAACAACACTTATTGAAAATGTGATTATATATTGTATATACATAGTACGTTATACACACTGTATATTAAATATGATGTACGTAATATATAAAATACATGCTGCACACTGCACCACTGAACATAATGTATGCTAATATGTGTACAATATCACAGAATAATACACAATATGCGTCTATTATATTATAAAATATATGGATGTGTTTGCGTGTGCGTTTGTGTGTAAATGTGTGCGGCCACGATATTAAAACGTCATACGAAACAAAACGTGTGCGTATACGTGACGTATCACGTATCGACTTGAGTACACGCCTATCGTTTGCTATCATTAAGTTTTATTATTGCGTCTAACCATAAAAAAAAACATTTTGAGAATATTTCCGAATTATTTTCAGATCTAAAATAACGTTTTTGACACTATTATTATTATTTATTATACTATTCGAGTAGATTGGTGTTCTATTCCGACTATTCTCGGTATTTCTATGGTTCGTCAAAACAGTATCTGTTGAACTCTAAAATACGCGAATTTAACATAAACATAATGTATATCCTAATTCATAGTCCAATAGTTGTTCTGTTGTAGCAATAACTCTACACAATAGTTGTGTAAACAAAAATATTAATCCAAACATAACAGTAATATTAGTAATACGCTCACTTGTTCACCAGTCACTATGTGTAACATTATCTGTGTGAACATTACGATAAAATTATTTTCACAATATATTTTGTTCTTACCAGCTATAGGGTACTTTAAAAGTTCTAATACTAAATATGTTTGTTCAGCGCACACCGCTATATTGAAAATATTTCGAAAGGGTATTAATCATTAATGCGCACCTAATAATGTTTAACAGCCATCGCACCACGCAGGTTTTAAATAATTTACACTTTTACAAATCATAATCGAAAAGTTGTCAATGTAAAGTATTACTATTATTTATTGTATAAGCATAACAGTATATACTATACTCAATATTCAATTCTCATGAAGTCATATCTTATAATGTATTACGTACCTTATAAGTTATAAATATTATATAAGTAAAAACAATTGATTTATAACATCAGAAAAAATATTTTAATGAGAAATACTTGTATAACTACTAAAACCCAGAATATTCATATACTTATTGTACGAAGTATTAAAAATGTGTTGGAACATTATTTTACAGCTTTGTGTTCCGCATGTGTTTTGTTTCAATTAGTAACCAGAGTAGCAGTATTGAAATAGTGTATTTACAAGTTCTGTATATACATTGCAACTTTATAAAATTACTATATCATTCGCATCAACCAAATTCAAGTTTAAATTATTTATTAAATTTTATATTTTGTATTTAATCTACGATCAACATTAAACCTTAATTAAATATGATATACAGAATAATAAATAGTGAAAATGGCAAAATAAATAAGGTTTTTAATTGTTTAGCTTAATTAAATATAGTACCTAGTATTTAAGACGCGTAATTGAATCCATGATTATCGACGTTATTATTTTTTTACATATCTATGTCAAATGTTTAATATGTAATTTAAAAAAATCATACTAAATCAACAGTCAATTACTCCTTCGGTCCACATAAGTTCTAAAATAAATACTACTCAATTATTGTTGACAATTTAAGACGTATAAAAAAATCATACTTTGTAGTTTGTACCTTCTTTATTATTTTAGTTGTTGTCACTAAGCTGAATGTTGTCCCTTCAAAAATAACTTACCAAATACCAACACACTGGGTCATTTGATGTGATTTAATTTCATCATAGAACTCTAACTATACCGTAAACGACAAATATCTATAACATACCTATCAAATATCAATTATCATAATATATTATTTGTAATATAATTATTATATAATATATTATGTATGCTTTCTGCACTAAACCCAAAATTATTGTAAGTGCATGAACATATGCAAATATGCAATATGAAGATGTGCTATGTACTAATATACACTTACCAGCTGGTTAATAAATATTTTACAAACAATTATTTCTAAAAATAATTATGTACATAAAATTAGAATAAAGAAAAGCAACACGAATTTGATCTATTGAAAAATGTTCAACTTTAATTTCTGAGGAGTGTAAATACTGCAGTCTAACCTTAAACCTATTTAGTTATTTTAATTGAGAGATAATATATGATCTTTGTTGTATTTAATATTTAGTTGTGTAGTATACAATTATTACCTACAGAAGTATATTACAGTAACAGTTCACCTAGTTCAAAGATCGGCGATTTTTCAAAATAAATTGGTAAATGACAAAAGTGTATGAAACCAAATATTTTCCAATAAATCTTTGGTTTTAAAGGTATTTGCTATTTTTAGTAGTTAGTTTAGTGTTAGTTTTATAAACATCATACCGCTAACATATCCAAGGTTATGAAGAATTTCTGATTCAGATGCAATCCTGATTTTCAATGAAATTATAACGCGTATGTTGTACCTAAATAAATAAACAGTATAATTATAACTCTCTTTACATTGACTTTGAGTGTTTAGGATATAATATACAATACTGTATTTTACAATAATTAATAGGTATAACTATATTACTGGACGGTCTTCTCTTCTTGTTCATTCATGTCATATATCTTGTATTCAGTCATCATTGTTACTTATTGTTTTTTATGTAAACAGATTATAATATTTATTAATAATAATAAAAAAAATAATACTATATTACGTAAATATTAATCTGTTTAAGTGAAAAGTGAGAAAATATAATATATACTATACCTTAGTGGCTTAGTATAACAGTAAACCGGAAAATGCTGTAGTGCATTTATTTTAGTTTTCGACAACTAGACAATTTTATCGTAGTCACATAGTCATAGTCTTATCTAGAAATTAAACAATTTTTAATTTTTTTCATTATTAATTAGCATGTCATTGTAATTTTTAATGTGTTATACACATTTATTGTCATTTAATTATTATTTTATTGTATTTAACCCCGTATCTAAGTGTGCATCGATTTTGTTTAAATTGGCAAGGTTAATTGGGGCATTTAACGTATTAAGGTGTGAACAATATTTGCAAGCTAAATAAAAAAAAAAAAACGTAACTTTTTAATGTTATTGTAAAAATTAAAATTATTTCACATGAATAACTAGATTATTTATTTAAAAACATTAATGCATTCATATTTTATTAAACCAGTGTGTAAGCACTAAGAAGTATTGTATATGTACCTTATTGACGCTCTAACCCAGTGGTGGGCAAACTTTTTTAATGGGGGGCCACATTGTTTAAGAAATTCTAGAGGAGGGCCACAATTATAGAAAAAAAACATTATGAGTTAAAGCTTTGAATCATATAATATTATAAAAACATTACAGAATTACACACAAATGTTACAAATTACCTTTTACCTTAAAATTTAAATAATAATTAATTTAACTTTTATTTGAAGGCCCAACCATGATAGTCGTGTGAGACATATGGAATTGTTTTTGATCTTCCATAATATTTTCGAAATCAGGTTCCATCTGTGACGAAGCAACTTTCAACAGTGCGAAAAGGTGTTCATCAGTCAATCGGTTTCTGATTGAGTTTTTCCGCAATTTCATGGTCGAAAAGGTTTGTTCGCACACATAAGACGACGCAAACATCGCCATGATTTTCTGGGCGTGAGCAATTATCTTTGGGAATTCAGCTTTCGGAAGTGCTCTATAAAAATCTAGTTTTGTGGAATTCAAGAACAATTGCTTCAGATGGGTACTGCACTGCATTTCAATAATTTCCAACTGCAATTCTGCAGATACATTTTCTGGATCTACATTAAAGGGCATCGAGAAAATATCTAGTGATGATTGAATGTTCTTAAAATCTTGAAACCTAGTTTGAAATTCTGTGTGAAGTTTTTTCAACGCCTGACTGAATTCTTTTAGTTTGTTCGCACTCACTGGTGACATGGATTTTAAACGCAGAAAGTGAGTTAAATCGTTCTTCTCCATGCAGTTATAAAACAGAAAAAGCTGTGTTTTAAATGATTTCAAAGAACCCCAAGTCTCATCTATAAATTGGTTCTTTCCTTGCAATTTTTTATTTAATTTGTTATAGTGTTCGAGCAAATCGGTAAAAAATGCAAAATCGGTACGCCAATCTTTGTCTTCGAAGATTTGGAAATCAGACCATTTGTCTGTTTTATTCTTTAAGAAATCTTGTATTTCCTCTTTTAAATTCCAAACCCGTTCAAATGCATATCCACAACTTAACCATCTTACTTTCGTGTGGTAAAGAAGGTCAGAATAATCTGCGTCAACTTCAATCAGAAATTCTTGGAATTGTCGGTGTACCAAGCCCCGAGATCGAATCGTATTAATTAGTTTTGAAACTACATTAAGTACATGGGTAATATCTATTGCAGCTTTACAAAGGACGTCCTGGTGAATTATACAATGTAAAAATACAGCATCGTGATTAGGATTCTGGTTCCGAAAAATACCTGAAAATCCAACGTTTTTCCCAACCATATTTGGGGCTCCATCTGTAGTTATATTGCATAATTTTGAAATAGGCGCATTTAAATTTTGGAGACCTTCGGAAAATTCGTTATAATTTATTTGCCCCGTCGTTTTTCCTTTTAACGATTGTAAACAAGCTAGCTCTTCAGTAATATTAAATTCGTCATCAACGCCTCTAATGAATATTAATAATTGAGCAGTGTCACTTCTATCCGTACTTTCATCCATCGTCACGGAAAAATATTTAAAGTTTGCTATACTCTGCCTAAATTGAATCGACAAGTTTAATGCAATGGCATCAATTCGCGTTGTTACTGTTTTTCGAGATAAACTGACAGACTCAAACTCTTTAATTTTTTCTGGACATAAAATTTTACTCATACTCACCATACAATCTTTTATAAATTCTCCTTCCGAGTATGGTTTGTTATTTTTAGCTATTTTATAAGCCACAACATATCCAGCCAGTGTAGAAGCCTTTTGAGCAGTGTTTTGCTTTGTAAACACATTCCGTTGAGTAGATATTTTTTTTTTAGGTTTTCTGCATTTACCTTTTTTTCTGCGTCATCCATCAAAGCATATTTGGTTTTTGAATGTTTGGTGTTGAAATGACGAGCAAGGTTAAAATCTTTAAATACCGCCACTGCTTCATTACAAATAAGACATACTGGCTTACAATTGTATTCCGTAAAAAAGTATTTCCAAGCCCACTCTTCTTTAAACACACGACACTCGGAATCGAATTTTCTTTTTTTATACGCCATTATTCCAAAAGCGCAGATTTTCTTTTAAACGATTATGAATATAAAATGTTACGCAAACAAGCAAGATCAAAAGACAAAATTAAAACAAAATTAACGTAAAACGTACGGCTCGATGACTGAGTTCACTATACGTACTAACGTACTATAACAAAACTCACAAGGAATAACGATTAGGTATGACAACAGTGCAACGACTGATACACAATAATATTATAATATCAATTTACTTATATACTTATATATTTATATACTTCAAACTACCTTCCCATACTAACCCATTAATATCACAAATCTCATCTACCCAACCCATAAACCCCACCCACAGACTCAAAAGAAAATATTGCAGAGATTTGTTAATCTAAAATAAACGCACGTTGGGTTCCAGCACTGGTTGGCCTCCCTCTTCAAATTATTCAAGTTAAATATTGTACATAAATTATCTAATTTACTTATTGTGATGTAAACACAGATTGTAAATATCTTTTTTTCTAAATAAAAATAAAAAAAAATATACGTACATCATACATATTATCATTGATTATAAATAGTACTATTTATAATCAATGATATTATTATACGATAACTACGATAAGGACGCACCAAACCGAGATCCGGCAAACAAAAATAGAAATTATATACCTATTATCGTAGTACTTACTATCTACTTACACCACGCTATGAGGGTACGACCGCGCACAGTCCACGCCAATCCATTTATATATTATTTAAAACTATTTTCTTCGATCATTTTCAGAATATTTCGGGAATTTTTTTTATACTATACGGGCCATATCCGTGTCGATGGACCCTCGGCGGGCCGGATTAAATACTTTCGCGTGCCGGAGTTGGCCCGCGGGCCGTACTTTGCCCACCACTGCTCTAACCTATAATGTTTAGGTTTAGTATCTATGTCCTATATTAACTCTTTCCTAGGGACTGGGTTACCGCGATGAAAAATTCCATTATGTAATTCATTATGTTTTCAAGCGATTCAAATAAGAACTTTATCTAAATTTCACTGGCTTAATTTTGTTTATAAATGTTTGATAAAATGCTGTCTATCATTAACTAACATTTTTGGGAAAAACTTTTTATGTATTGCCAAAAGTACTTATAGCACGTATTAGGTAACTAATCTAATATAAAACTTGAAGGAAAGAACATTACCTGTTTTTACGTTATTTAAATATATTAAACGAGTTATGAAATTTTTTAAATGGTAATATTTTGCATTACCTTGACTAAATTAAAAATTAAATATCGTAAAAAAAACTATGACAAGACACAGAGAATGTTTTTTCGATAGTAGACAGGTTTACCTCTAATATAAAAGCTAATATAATAACATGGAATTCGTTATACTGAAGACTGCACTCAGTAAACGCAAATTTGCAATGTTTTACGTTTGTTAGACGGAGATAATGCAAACTGGTGTGGTATCCTCTCAACATTTTTCCCGGTAAAATGTATTTAGTAGTGTCGTAGTGATGCACATCACAACGATATCGATTATCGAACATATAGTTTCACGATTAGCATAAATTGCATCATTAGTACTAAATCAAATAAACAAGTATTTAATCTTTACCATGAAAAAAATAGGAGTAATGCATATACATTACACATATTATAAATGTAAAATTAAAAAAAAAAATATTTATTTTGTTTAATGGTTAATAACTTATAATAATAAAAAGTTATTACTGTTTATTGAGTATATAAATAATTTAAAAAAAAAAATAACATTTTCAATAAAAGAAGTACATACAACAATACATTAAATAAATAAATAAGAGCAAAACTCCTTGGTCGGGTGAGCTCCACGGTCGGGCAAGATAGTTACATCATAATTCATAAGTGTTCCCCAGATATTTTTGTACAACAAAAACATTACACGTGCCAATTATTCAAATGTTTGGCACTCGATGTGATTCTCAACTCCATCGCATCACTCTGCAAATCAAACATATCCCTCAACAGTTGTTATAATACTGCGACAAGAAAAGTTGCTTTTCAATTGCATTCTGTAGCAAATAAAAGTATTTTTATAATGAGTGTTATTCTCATAGCAAAATACTCTAAATTAATAGAGCCTGTCGCGAATGCTTTGCAATCAAAAAGTCTGGATTTGCTGAAATGTTCAAATCATATAAAAAAAATAGTAGGCATAGTGAAAGATCACCGCGAAGATGCTGACACAGAAATCCAAGAACTCTTAACTGCTGCTAACATAACAGCTGATAATATAGGAGCAGAAATTAACCTTCCTAGGATTGTTGGACAACAACAACATCGTTCAAATCCCCCTGCGTTAAATTCAGCTGAATTTTGGAAGAGGTCACTGCTAATTCCATACTTGGATTCATTGATATCCTCATTGGAGCGGAGATTTTCTGATGAAAACCTGCCAGCTTTTTCACTTTTATTACTACACCCTTTAAATATGCTAGATATGAATATAAAAGAATTTAAGCTTAAAACAAATTATTTTGCCAATTATTACCAAATTAAAGACTTGGAAAGTGAAGTAGAACTATGGTACAACATCTGGAAGGAGAAAAAACTAGCTAAAAGCAAACTATCAGACATGGAAATGAGCGAAATAGTAGAAGAAACAGATAATTTCTTTCCTAAAATAAAGCAAGCCTTGCATATTTCTTTAGCTCAGCCATGTACAACTAGCACTATTGAGAGGTCATTCAGTACCTTAAGAAGGGTTAAGACTTGGTTGCGTTCAACGATGACGGAAAATCGTCTCAATGGTAAATTAAAATAGTTTTTTTCATATCAATGCAAATTATATTAATTATATTCAATGTAAATTATTTTAGGTCTGTGCATACTAAGCGTGCATAGAAAGCTGCTAAATGAAAAAAAGGAAGAGCTGCAACAGAAAATTCTAAGCAGATTTTGCGAAGACTCTAGACCAGAGGTTCCCAAAGTGGTCTATATCGACCCCCTGGGGTCGATTCTGACCGGCAAGGGGTCTATGTCAACGAGAAAAAAAATGGGGGGTGCATGAGATATAAATAGGGGTCCACGAGAATTATAAACTATGCACTGTAATTTTTATGTATACACGTGTGCGATATTGTGAACGAAAAATGACTATTGATAATGATTAATGAGTAATGACTAACGAGTGTAAATATCAGAATGTTAAAAATGAAATTAAATTAAATCACACGATAAATATTCAAACGTAAATTTATAGGTCATAATTCATAATTATTAAATAACCACCGTGTCACTAATGACTACGATCATAGATTAAATATACCAATAATAGTATATTATCCATGCTACGATAAACATGATATCAGCGCTGACCGTCGGAGTAACTGTACGTTTGTGGAAATAAGTTTTAGCACGGTCGCCAATCTTCTAACAAAAAAGAGAAACAGATTGGAAATAACTGATACAGGAAATTTAAGGTTAAACTTGACTAATTTGAAGCCAAATATTGAAAATTTAATATTAACGCATCAGACACCCCTTCCATTAAAGTTTTTTTTTATGTTATTAGATCTAATTTTTAAATTAAAAAAATGTAATAAATATTGTCATTATTAAAGAAATGTGTATATAAAAACAAACTTATCACTTTTTTATTTCAAAACTGTTTACTCCACAGCAAACCCTTATTGAACTGAGTTGCTTCGTGTAATGACTGTAAAGCTATCAACACATCGGTGAATTTAAATGAAAATTTAATACAAGGGGGTCTACGAAAAACAAAAAAAATTAGCTAGTGGTCAACGGGGAAAAAAAGTTTGGGAACCTCTGCTCTAGACGATTGTTATTATTATAATTTAAATATAATATCATAAATATATACTTAAAAAAAAGTTGATTTTTAATGATTTAAAGTTTGCTACGCCACTGCCCCCCCCTGATTGAAATCCTAGCTACGCCCATGCCTCAACTTATATAAAACCATAACAAAAAACGTCGAAAAAATTAGATGTATAATAATATGGTAAATCCATAAATAAAAGTGTAGGAACAGTGCATTTTGTATCAAGTGGATATTATTATAAAATAAACATTTTGTATTTTTATTATATTTTATAACTCACTGAAATCTAAATTAATTCCTATTGATATCGGTATCAGAAATAACTTTATTAACCACAAAATCGACATCATTGGCGTCAAGATTTTAACAACCTACTCCCAACCACCCTTGGTAGTATTGTACTGTTACATCCCTAACAGTTCCAACATTCCAGTTCATATTTGGCAAACTCTATTTAGCATGATCGCTCGTCACTTTACACTGCGACGACTTCAACTCTTTCCATCCCACTTTGAGCTCTGATTCGACTTCCCGCAAATAGCACTATTAACTCACTGGGACTCAGCATACTCAATGACGGCAGCCCTACACACGTTGGGCGGCCAAACTCAGTGGACTCAGCTATAGATCTACTTACTACTGTTTGATTTATACGAGAGAGGCATGAAGGTCAAACCCCTAATATAATCAGTTATCACATATGTGATATATCGTGTACAAAACTGTAAAATGGAAACAAATATTAATATATTTATATATTAGATATAACACCTTCATCACTTATCAAATTTTAAATATAATTAGTCTAATAATTAGTGTTTTCTTTCATAAATCAAAATTGTTTAATACCTACTAGCTACTATACTATATTATAACTATTTAAAATTTCATTATTCATCTCTCTAAATCTGATATTATACATAAATATATAATGAAACGTATAAATATATAAAACTATTCAAAATTCATAATCAGAAAATATTGAAATAAATTAGAACAATTTGAAAATTTATCTAACTATGCTATTGAAAATTATTGGAATATTTATTTAAACGTTGACGTCAAGAATTAATAATAATCATCATATATGCATCAACTGTTTAATAATTTTACATTAATTAAATTGTTATACAATATCACTTAAAAAAATACTTAACAATAGCTTGTATAAATTACTTGAGGTTATTGACGTCGTTTTTTCACGAGCATTATGATCTATAAAAGAAGAAACTAATAGATATAAGTACTATGTGAGAATGAAAAAAGGCATTGTAATGGATCAAAGATTCATATTTAATACTTCCTAATATTTTTCTTTTCTTTTGAAGTATTTTAGATTCACTCAATCAATTTTTATTATTAGATCAGGCGAAATACTAATACAATAATGTAACGTTTAACGAGGGGTAAATAAGAGTTTTAGAAACAAATTAAAACAATGTCCCAAAAAAAATTCTTTAAAATAACCATTATACCTTGAAAACGTCTTAAACACTAAACAGTATTTATATTAATATATTAAACAATATATTTAGTTTGTAAATAATAAATAGCGCATGACTGAATAAACGTAAAGTAGTGATCAAAATTAAGTTTATAATGTTAACACATAGTAAATAATAATTAGTCTTCAAATCATCAACACAATAATGTTGGAATATTGCAAACTCGTACTCAATTACGTAACTAGGATTTTATTCAGGAATCTATTTATCTATTGAAAACCCTAATTAATGAATAAAATAGTTGTTCTTAATAAGATATTAAATACAATTTGAATGAGATTTAGGAATATTTGAAAGCAAAATGGTAAATCGGCAATTATATTTTAATGTTCTGATAAAATTTCATTCGAAAAGCATTTCTAGGAAAAATATTTAGATGATAAGAAAGTTTTTAACATTGATAAAAAATATTGTTATTCCAGATTTTCAACACATGTTAATGACTTATGTGTGTTTGGCTTATGAAAGATGTTTATGAGTTTCTTAATCTTTAAAACTTAAAATTAAAACATTCAAAACTATAAATTATTTTAAGCAAACCCCGGGAAAATCTTCAAACGTTTACACATTTCACTGAACTGTATACAGTTCAGTGACACATTTTGACATTTCAGAGAAATTTTTTAAATTAAAGATAAAAATCTCTTTAAAGTTCCAATGAGATTTTCACATAAGTTTGAGCGTTTGACACAATAACATCCTATTATAAAAATCAATATTGGGGCCTACATGTGTTGCTAACATTCTTTTTATATTATAGAAATCCGTTTTATTCCTCGTTTCTTAAGTATACAAAGGAACTCGTTCTTTTCCTCATTCCTATGAAAAATTAACTAACCTAACCTTAATTTACCTTATAACATTTTAAAATTATTTTAATATACATCCAAAATATTTTAATTATTGTTAGGAGAAATATATGTACAAATATTATTTCAAATACTTCTCAAATACATCATTAATGTGATTACTGATTATTGATAAAATAATAATACCTAATTTAATCAAATATTATCGTAATCGGAATACCATGATGTAATAAACTAAAAGTTTGATATATCATGCGGAATACCAATTACCAACTCCGTACGTCAACATAAATCGGTTAGAAACCTTCTCGTCCACTCGATAAAATCTTGATAAACGAAATCGTTCTCCCCAAATATATTAAAAACATATTTCCGAGAAGAACAAAATGATTACAAATTTACACTCCTATTCCTAAAAATAAAATATAAAATAAAAAATTTAAGTTCTTATTCCATTAAAAATATTATGGAATCAATTCCTTTATTGGTTTCGCGAAAAATGAGTCAATTCCAGGAATCGTTCCTTGAGGAATGTACACAGGAATGCAGGTACTATTCACACGAGTTTTCGTGTAGAACATGAATAAATAATATCGCCCGAAAACGTGTACACATAGGCAACACAACGGTACTCTACGGCACTGCAACCGCACATCCGCCCTCGGTGTAATCTACATTCTACATGCGTTGCCCGTGTAGCCGCGCCTAAACTATAGACTACACGCGCGTCGGCTGCCAGCGCAAAACCGTTACAAGAAATTTGAATTAGAATTATGAATATTCTGAGGGCTCTGTTGCCGGACACCAAGGCCGTAACCGAGGGCGGGGTCCAGGGGTCCGGACCCTCCCGAAATTATTTTAAAAGTAGAACAATTTTAGCAATAAATATTGATTATTCTTCAATGCGCGCATTTCTTAAATTTTTAAAAAATTTGGACCCCCCCAAAAAATTTTTTTTTTAGTTACGGCTTTGCCGGACACTTACCTCTACGCTTACCTCCTTATGATAACTCAAGTCTGTAAAAAATATTTTCTTTTGTAATCATCACATTTGATTATTGTGCATAACTGCATAAGCCACAGACTGTAAATATTATATTTTTAATAAATAATCCGAAAAAACAATTATGAATAATAATAATACACGTCGATTAGAAGAATATAAAACATTTAAATATTATATTTAATAAAATGTATTATAATTTACAACGCTTTATCAAATAATAAAATTTACAAATAAAAAAAATTAAACAAGTTTAGCAAAATAAAAACTATAAATATGTCTAATGTCTATCTCTATAGAAGCATGCCGGTACGATAGAAATTACATTATCCACCGAGATCTGATGATGACCTCCGTCCAGGACGAAATTACCAAGTTTGCCAGAAAACACGAGATAAGGCTAGATCAACACATCAATCCAGCAGTAATTCAACTACTTGATAACTCTCAAGACATAAAGCGTCTCAAACGTCGCCGAAAACCATATATGACTTAGTATAAAATAATAGACCCGGTTAAATAATAAGGCCCGGACCGCTCCACTGGGAGTGATAACCCAAACATGTTCTTGTATATATTTACTAAAATATTTATTCATTAATATTTAATACTTGTGTACACCTCTGAAATGTATTGTTAAAGATCTTTGATCAATATAATAAAAAAATCCTTCGGGTGGTTTATATAAAAAAAAAAAAGTCTATCTCTAAGTATAAATAAAGTTATAACTTATAACTAATAAGCCATGAAAATACAAAATCCTCGTGGGCGTCTTTATCGAATATTTCATATAAAAATAACTATTTCTTTGCTTAGAAAAATCAAAAAGTATCTACACTGAATGGCGCATGCAGATGCATCGGTACATGGATATATTATGTCTTACAACACAATACAATCGAGTAAAATACACTGTTTTCCTAACAACAATTTGGTTGTCATGGTAAATACTAAATTCATAATAAAATCATGGTCCAAATCATAGTATCAACCGATTCTCTGTTATTATTAAAATATTTACCCAAAATATACTACGATTTTGACTATGAATTTACTATGATAACCAAATCGTTGTTAGGGAATCGGTGCGTTATACTCGTTTGTACTTTTCACTATTCTCGGTGTCAGACCAATTTTATTTTCGGAATGACCCCCTGCCATAGACATATCCATGTCTATAAACGGAAACAAAATCTATATACACCGTTCGAATGAAGTCATTTACATCACTGAATTACCCTAAATAAATACGAAAGCATTGATCTGCTATCCGAATGAATTATTAAGCCGTACAATAGGCTTATGTTCAAAGAAATAAAGATGCCCATAAGGCTATACAACATATGTTGAACACGCAGCTCTGCATTTGCAGTAAATCCATTTTTATTCCGCTTCGTGTAAAAGTGTAAAACTTAGCTTTTTCTACAGCCATTGATATTATTATTTTTTGTTTTTGTATTATAGTACAAAATATATTTTATCATTTTCTACTATTTTAAAATCAATGGTATAAAATTTGAACCATGTATCAAATTTAAATTTACGTTTTTAAACATTTTCAGTCATTAAACATTTTTTTTTGAAATTTGTATTGAATGTTATTTTATACTAGGCATACCGTCATCGTTCTCAGTTACGATTCAGCGGAAAAAAATTACGATCATAAGCACATAGCAAAATATAAGCTGTTAACAGACTCAATACTGACATTAAAATATAAAATTCATCTTTTCAGACTTTTATCGCAAGCTCGTCGAAAACAAAATATAGTGACCTAAAATACTGTAACCTTTATGAATCACTTTAACGTTCTAATACGCAACTATACCGTCGTCTATACGAATACAATATGCATGATTACAAGAAACAATTTTTATCGACAAACATGAAATTACTCGGTTTCTATACTATGTAAGTTTAAAACGAACAGTTCATTTTCCGTTTCTTTTGAAAGTTCGGAACATAGATGTAACTTTTGTAATCTTTTCTTTCTATGGACTTGAATTATTTACACTTCTTATATGTTTGTAAATTATTGTGTGTAATTTTGTTTACGATTTAAAACAATTTAAACGCATACTACAATGAAAACGTAGAAGTGTACAAATTAATTATAGAATTAAAATATGTTGGGTACCCCTTTCTTAGTTTTCTCCCCAATGTATAAAAAAAAATCAAAAAACAAAGCACAAATCTCCAAATCACCCTCTCTCTCTCCACGTCACGGTGACTGCGATTAGCCACTTGGTCTATGTTTCGGAGACAATTGCGAGCTCTACTGCGACGGGCACTGTAAAGTTTAAGGATACCTTAACCTAGCTGCGTAAAATAAAAGGAAAATACCCGACCGTTGGAATTGTATATAAAGAACATTGTATATATAGGTACCTATGGGATGTGAAATGTGTATACTACAACCAAGGTAATAAATGAAAAAAAAAACTGTGACATCGTTCAACGTTGCCACACGCATATAGCGCTCGACTCCACGGCCAACACGCACACTCACGTCAAACGCTTATCCACACACATATATTATATATATTATATACATACATATACGTGCACACGTATACATACATACACGCACACACACACGTACACACATTCAGACACGCACATTCGTACACGCACGCACACTCACACTCACATAAACACATATTATGTACATGCATACAAACACGCACGCACACGCATTCGTGCACGCACACACGCTCGTATTCAGACACACACACACACACGACCGTCACACGCTCATCCACACGTCAAACACTCATACATACACGCGTGCGCGCGCACCAACACACACACGGTGCCTCTTGCACACGCAAGCACATGTACACACGAACACGCACACTCATCCACAATTACTCACTCACACACCCACACGGCTCACACTACTCACGCACCGTGCACACTAATGTACACGCTTGCGCGCGCGCACACACACACACGCACACACTCCCTCTCACACACGCATGTATGCACACACACACACACACACACACACAAACACACTCACTCACCCACGACCCACACGCACACGGTACATAACAATATTATACTATAGCTCTCAGTCCGTCACACACACACGCCCCAAACGCACGGCACACAGTCTATTGCACAACCGCGCAATACACAAAGGTACGCTATCCAACCCACACGCGTTCGCACACGGTCACACGGTCACTCGCCGCAGTCTCGTTCCCGACCGGCAGATTCACGGACCTCGTCGTCGGTGCCCGCGTTACTCGACGAAATCATTTATTGCGATTCGTCGGCCGTCGACGGTTACCGTTCCACGGGCCGTGGTAGCAACAATAGCAGTTCCGCTGCGCCGCGTGAAAATCCCGCCGTCGACCGCAGCCCGCCGTTCGCGTGCTGCGCATCCGCACGCTGCCCGCACGGGAATACGGGACCCAAAAGGCTCTTCCGCCGTCGCAACAATCGCAAGTCGCAACAGCGGATCGCGGCATTCGGCACCTAGAGGGCGGTGTTCGTGGCCCAATGTTTACCACGAGTGTTGATAAGCGGACGTGATCCAACAACGATCCGGTACGGTGACCATGATATAATAATAATAGTAATAATAATAATACGTAATATCGTGTGTACAGTGGTACAAGAATAATAATAGTAATAATAATAATAGTATCAAGAGTTCCGTTGAACGAAAAGTGAAAACTCAAAACCCTGATAGTGTTGTTGGTATGGTCGTTACGAGACGTCGCGGTGTTTCGCCGCGTTGCTACGTCGTCTGATGGCGTTCGTCCGATTGCACGCGAACGCCACCACCTGAACGTCCTGAACCCTTCCGATCCGTTTTTATGGATTAATATCACGTGCTGCGATTCGGCACACGTATACCGCACCCATCGTCTCCGGGACTTTGAGCGCCGTTAGTGAGTACCATCCCCCTGTCACTTGTCATGTTAGTCGAACTCCAACGGCGTTGACGCGTTCGCGTTACCTCTGCGTGTCCGGCGTGAAATGAATGAGATTTGAACCACGCTTGTGCGACTTGATGAACGTTATTTTTCTACTTAATTTCCAAGCGTGGGAACCTACACTCGACACACCCACTCCTCTACCACGTTCAGATTTCTCACACCTACACCCACATTTTAAATACTGCCCAAGTTTTATAGTAGTCATATTATATTTTAATGTAGTCGTCGTAGCTGATGGTCCAACTGGAATCCTCCTCGATTCAGTCTTATCAAGTACTATTCATTTTAAAATTATCGGCCAATCGACATGTATTTACCGAGAACGTTGGTACGTTACAAACATGACGGTACAGACCCGTAGTGGACTAGTTTCAATTCAATCGCAAAACATTTTCTGGAAAATAAAAATTATAAGAACAAATCCCGTCTGCTGTGTATGGTTATAGGAGTTTCACATGATCTCGGAATGATTACTAAAATAAGTCGGTTTTTTAAGCACAAAAATACTCAGGTACTCTAATCCGGGTAATACTCTGACTTATTATTGTTATATTATTTTGGTCAATGTGCTTATTGATCGGCTCAACTTTAAAAAATTAAAAAGTTTAATTTTAATGTTAAAAATGTTTTACTTTTTGTATTTTCACGTTTGAATTGTATTGAAAATTGCAATTTCTAGTTTACTTACTGTGTAGGTAGATTACATGATCCTTTATTTCTTTAAAAATTGGTTTTGATATAGTATTTTATCTGTGTTCCAAACTTTTTACCCATAAGTAGATAATAAAGGCTGAGCACTTTTTTCAACGCAAATAATTATAACTAACGGTATGGTTGATTTATATTATTTTCCCATTTCTTTTTACAGTTGTTTCAAATGCGAAAAAAGTTTGATAGCAGGTGCTGAAATTTCAAAAATGGACACATCTAGCCTTCAACGAATTACAATTCAACCAACAGGTATTATTGTTGATGGTGTATTTTTTGAGGAATCAAATATAAAATTAAAAAATATGACTAATCAAGTATTTGCTTCAGAAACAAATAATAAACAAGCTTATACCTCAGAAAATACAATCGCAAGAGATGAAATTGATGCTGACGATAATTTAAAGAATTATGAATATAATTACACTACAAATCAACAATTATTATTATTAAATGAATTAAACCTTGATTCTCTCCTCAAAAGCCAATCTGCTTTAAAACAGTCTTATACATGTTCATTCTGTCAAAAACTATTTCATTTTAAGTATCGTTATGATGCTCATTTACAAACTCATTACGCTGATAAAGAACAATATAAGTGTAAAATTTGTGATAAATCATTTACACGTAAATACCATATAAGTATCCATAATAGAATACACACAGGTGAAAAACCATACAAATGTGAGGTCTGTGAAAAATTATTTGCTATGAAACATCATCTTCTGTCCCACATGAGAACTCATACTGGTGAAAAGCCTTATACTTGTGATGTATGTAATGAATCATTTACTCGGAAAGATATACTAAGTAAGCATGTTAGAACTCATATAGGTGAACAACTTTTCACATGTGTTAATTGCCAAAGACATTTTTCCATGAAAACGTATACAGGTGAGAAACAATATTACTGTCATGTATGTCAACAGATTGAACCTGCATTAAGTCATATTGAGGATAGCAATACAAATCTAATTGAAGATTTTGGTTCAGAATCATATTACGATGATGATCCATATATTGAAGCAGAAATTGATATAGCTACTGAAAGCAACCTAGATGATAGTGATGATGAATCTAAGATGCCTTCGCCTATGTATCAAGATTATGATCAAATACCATATAACACCAAAGAATTTGAATCCGATGTAAAATGTCTTGAAACATTCTGCAGTGTTGAGTTTAAAGAAAAACCATATAAATGCCACATGTGTCAACAATTGTTTTCAAATAAACAAAACCTTGATTCTCACATACGGAGTCATACTACTAAGCAACCATATACCTGTACAATTTGTAAAAAATCATTTTTCTATAAATACCGTTTCGATGCTCACATAAAAAATCATAGGATGGACAAGTTTAAATGTAAAATTTGCGGGAAATCGTTTACGCGAAAATACCATTTTGATACTCATTATCGAATACATACTGGCGAAAAACCTTTTAAATGCGAAATTTGCCTAAAACTATTTTCATTAAAGCATCACCTTTTGTCACATGTTAGAACGCATACTGGTGAAAAACCGTTTAACTGTGAACTTTGTAATGAGTCGTTTCGCCGTAAAGATATATTAAGTAATCATATTAGGACTCATACAGGTGAAAAACAATTTGTTTGTGATTATTGTCAAAAACAGTTTTCCATGAAACAATATCTTATAAGACATATGAGAACACATACTGGAGAAAAACCTTTCATTTGTCACATATGTCAGAAGTCGTTCTCCCAAAGATCTGGACTTGATTGTCATATAAGAATCCACACGGGAGAAAAACCATTTAAATGTGAAGTATGTCACAAAAAATTTTCTAGGAGAGATAGCTTAAGCATTCATATGTCGGTACATGATTAATACTTAAGATTAAGAATAAAACCAATGATGACATTTTATCTCTATTAGCTTAATATTACATATTATTAAATTGTTATGTTACTGTAAAGTATGTGTTACATCAGAATGATAGCTAAGTACAAAGTTGAAAGTTAAAATTGTAACCAATTGTTGTGTAAATACGTGATGTACAAATGTCATTAAGTCATATTTTATTATTTAAACACTAGTTAACAGATAAATAAAATTGTGAAAATCTCATTAAAATAATATATCTCTAGTCCAAAATTACACAACTGGTTTTGAAATATACTGTATAGTGTATACCATTATAAATTTCTTTGTTTTACATATATAATGTATATTTTAATCTTGTAATTAATGATTTTTCTGTTGTAATTATTATATTTTTAATTGTAAGAATTTTTAGATTTATATATATATATATGCCTAGATATTGATTGTATCAATTCATTTTTCTGATTTTAAGTTAAAAATGTTATTTTTTTCTAATATAAAAAACAAATTTGTACTTCATAAATAGTTAAATAGTTTGAATGTTAAAAGGCTCTTAATATTTTAACTAATTTTTAAAAACATACAATCTACGTACATGTCAGAAAAAAAAGTGTATAATAGTTATAAATTATAATTTTATAAAACATTGAATTATTAACAGTTATGTAACATTTTATATTCTATGTATTACTTGAGATTGAGTGATTTGTATATTAAAAATGTTAACTATATATTATTATTTTTAACATTACATTTTTTCAGTGACTCCACTATTACGTAAAAAGTGATCTTTACATTTTGTTTTTCACTAACATAAAAGATAATACAAAATACAATATTTTTTTGTACTGGATTTAATTTTTTTTAATACATATGTGGTCCAGGTGTGTCAATAAATGAAATATGTAATTGCAAAATATCAGAATTGATGTTGACCTAATAATCTATAGTTGAATATGAAACAATAGTTCATATTCATTAACACCACTTATAAAATATATTTATTTTAAAATGTCTGTGTTGCTTTTAAATAGTTGAACGATTCAATGTGAACAAATTGCCAAAAATTAAACAGCTTGAATTTTACAAAACCGATGCATGTTTTTTCTGATGTAACAAATACACTGAGTGATGGTATTTCGTTCTTTACGCATTAAGTCTCCCATCAACTAAAATCAATAAGATATTTTTTTTAGTAAACATGCATATTATTAGAAAATATATTTTATATAAAAATTATAGTCAAGCAAAGGCACACAAATCAACTTACAGCTTCTAAAAGAGCACTCTTCTTTTCCATGACTTCAGTTCTTGGTGTTCTCATAGGCGGTGTCTTTTTTATTGGCTTAAATTCTTTTTTTTGAGGCTTTTTTCGTTTTTGACCACGTTCAATATCCGTTTTCTCACATTCTTCTACTTTAGAACTAATTTCTGTTTTATCTTTTGAATCTAAAGCTTCACTATCATCTTTGACCAATGCAGAGCAATCTTGAACTTCACTGTGTTCACTTGAAACACCTTCTGTTTCTAATGAAGAACATGGTTCATCATTAGGTTTTTCTTTAACTAATGAAGTGGCATCTTGAACTTCACTGTGTCCATCTGAAACACCTTCCATTTCCAATGTAGAACATAGGTCATCATTGGGTTTTTTTAAACTTGCATCATTTAGAGGTGCCGATTCTTTAACAATAGAAGTCTCTTCTGGTGGTTCATCGTCACTTTGAGTATTATCACTGGATTCATCATAACTTTCTAACAACTTTAAAGCAGCTGGTTTATTAGTCTCATCTGTCGATTCTTCTTTTATTAAGTCTGCAAACAAAAGTACAGAAAAAGGATAAATTTAACAATTTTACATCATTCAGTAATTACATAAAAAATCAGCATCATCAATAGCTCTAATTGATTAACTAACCAAATTATGATTTATATATGCAAAAAAAATATTTATTTCATTACTTTGTATTTAATACTAGCTGAATGCTTCACTGTTGCAAAGTCTGATATTAATTATTCGGGAAACAAATAAAAGTTTTCTAGTGACATTAAATGAACCTAATTTAAGTATTGTACATACAATAATACAATTCAGCTTATTCTTAAACATAGATAACACTATATGTAAATGATCAGGTGACAATCATAAACATAACACCTTTAAAATAATTTTTATGGATTATGTATCTTACAATAATATTAAAAAACATTTTTAATAACTTACTACTTATTACTATGTGTGAATCAAACATAGCTAAGTATAATAACTAAAATAACTATAAACTCTTATACAGAAATGCAACATTGTGTAAAAATGTCAAGTCAATCCTTTGGACTAATTTTCAAGTTTTGCAGAGACAAATATACAAAAACTTAATTTTTTTTATATAATTAACAATTGTGCTTTACGGTACAATGAGTACATTTGATGTTCAGTAATCAATTTTGATTTATATTATCACCTATATGAGGGCAGAAGCCATTTAGTGATATTACCCACGTATTTTAATTTTTTTGGCTTACATATGATCTTTAAAGTCAGCAAGGAGGATTTCCAATATGTGTATAGAAGTTATGATGGATATTAAGAGGTTTGAATGCATCTTTAAATTTAAATCAAATCAATGAAATCTTTAAAATCAAGGCAATAAGACATGTATACAAAATTAGTCATTCAATCAAATTTAACAAATTATTATGTTATGTGCCCAGTCTTCATTTTTAAAGCAACCCAAATATTAATTTTTACAAAAAAGTCACTATTCATTAATTATTAATAAATATCAAAAAAAAATTACCAGCTATTCCAGCGAAACGTTTTAAATTTCCATTCATTGGTTCTTCAACAGGTTCTACATATTCACCATTAAATCTAGGTCGTTTCCTGTTATTAAACCGTTTAGACCCTGCAAGTAAGACATATACAAGAAATATAATCTGAGATTACTTAGTTAAATTTATCAAAAATAGAATATTAGTTACCACCAGAATTATTAAATTTATTATTTTTATGGAACCTATTAAAATCTTCATCTGCAATACGTTCGCCTCTCTTGTTCTTTTCATCCTCAACTTCTGACTTTATTTGAATGGTTTCTTTTGTAGGCCATTTTCTAAAAACAAAATGTTCGAATTAAAAATAAGAAGTTTGATGGATGAGATATTATATTTACTTTTTTCTTTCTTCTATCCAATTTTTAACAGCGTCTGAATTATTACTATATAAAACTTTCTTATGCAAGCCTAATCTATGATGTAGATTTTGATGTTCTCTAATAGCTCCGGCATGTCCAACAAAATCACAATCGCCCAACTCACAAGCTATTTGTGGTTTATCCTTTTTAGATAAATTAGAACCATTCATATTAGGCTGGTTATTAAAACTAGGAGGAGGTCCTCTAGTACGATAATTTTGATATTGCTGCCTTGGATGAAATTGAAATCTATTGTTAGTGTTATTGCCATGTTGAGGTTGCTGATATCTCGACTGCTGATGATTAAAGGGAAATCTTGGATGGACTGGAGACCTAAAAGGAGGCTTTTGATTGAACCCATATCTTGGCGGATTAAATGACTGTTGTTTTTGATAACACTGATCAACAGGTAGTTGGTATGGTTGCTTCAATGATTCAGGACTCTGTGCTAGAGGTTGAAACGGAATATTTGGTGTTAGGCCATATCCTGGTTTAGGTGACTGATATGGAGAAGTCATAGGTTGATGACAACTTTGAGAAGCAGGCTGAAAAGGAGGTGTAACAGGTGGATTATAATTTTTTATAGGAGGAGGCTGACTTAAGTCATGGATTGGTGGATGATCCTTATAGTTTTGGATAGGAGATTGATTGTAATTTTGAATGGGATGATTATAGTTTCGATTGGGTGTTTGTTCGGGTATTCTATAAGGGGATATTGATAATTGATTGAAATTAGACCCTGCTGGAGGAGGAGGGTATTGAGGATTTGGTGCCGTTTCAAAATTTTGGACAGGAGATTGATATGATGGATTTGGAGTTTGATTTAAATTAGGGCTATTGGACTGATAAAATCGATGGTGTTGTACAGGCACTTGGTATGGTGATCTTGAATGGTCATGATGTTGTTGAGGAGGTTGATAAAAAGGTCTAGGAGGTGTAAACTGTGGGGAAGGTGTTTGGAATCTTGGACCAAATTGTTGTTGTTGTTGTTGTTGAAAAGGTCTTGATGAGTTTGGTTGTTGATAGGGCCCATTTTGAGGGTATGTTGGTTGACCGTTTGGATTGTACATAATTGAATTTTAATTTAATCTGAAATTAAAAACAATCAAATCAATTTACATTTATTACAATGTTTTTTTTATATATTAGTAGTTGGTAACTGTAATATAACATAATCGTTGACAAATTTCAATTGTTTAAGAATTTCAAATGATGTGCATATATGCATTATATATATATATATATATATAACTAAAATCATTACAGATACAGAAAAAAATAAGTCTTTCAAAATTATATTGCTATTTATTGATATAAGTTTATGTTATTTCCTTGAAGTAAATCAATTATTTCATTATTGATTTTGCCATACATTAATAAATATTTTAAATATTATCTTCAACAATGAGTAATCACTAACTACACATAGTTTTCTATTCACACTTTACAGTACTATAAAATACATAAACATACCAAGTATCAATAAAAAAATTCCAATTTTTAGCCAAAATGATAATTCCCTATTAGGCACTAAGAAAATTATGATGATACCTATAACTTATAGTTTAAAAGAATTTATCAGGTACATTAAATGAATTTCAATGGAAATAAAGAATTAAAAGAAATATAGACGACCTTGAAAAATAACTCCAAACCCACACATCAATATCGTTGAATACAGACATTGTGACGTATATTATACACACAGATGATCCATAATAGTATGTATAGACAACAGATTAAAAAAATATTTAAACTATGATTTAATGAAGTATCAAAGCAAATTGTCAAATTTTTTAATTTTTAAAAATTAGTTTTTAACATATACATAATAACATATAATAACCAAATATCTAAAGAATGGAATTCAAATGTATACTAAAAATATAAGCTAAATTAGTAATAAAAAACATACTTTCAGTTAACAGCTAAACTCGACGTCTTGATAATAAAAGATGGCAATTCACCACTATGATCAAAGGGTTCGAAATTTAAGTTGCTCGAGCTCGACACATACGAATGTTCGATACTCATTGCTAGCATATTGTTTTCTTTGATTGTTTTCAAACATCAAAATCATATAAGCACGTGTTTACAAGACTATAAACTTATCAGTTATCACCGTGTAACACAAATTGACCAACGCAACGATAAATGACAACTTGTGGTAAACCTGATTCCTACTGGATACACACAATCATAACAACAATGTAAATATTGTTCTTATCTCTAATATAAGTCTCAAATTTCTTGTTATGAGCTTTGTTTTTTGTGACCTGTCTGTCCGTCAGCTCTTACAGCGAATCGTTATGAACGAGTCCAACGATTTATTTCTAAACTGTTTCAAAACTTAAATCGTTTGTACATTTCATGATAATGAGTATCAATAATTTTATCTAAACATGATTTAGAGCTGTCATTATTCAAATTCAAATTCTCTTCTCTCCACAGTGAACTTCATTCAATTGTTAATGGTTCTGTTACCCTAGTAGTCAATCAATTTGTGGTAATATCTACGTCATGGTCCCGATCTTCGCATTATTTACTAACCAATGGTATTTGTTTTAGTAGTGTATATTTTTAAATCAACATTATCTAGTCAGACTGGATTGATATGGCTGTTCAACAAAAATACAGACGGGAAGAAGTGAGTGAAGTTAGCTGTTGTTTAAAGTATGTCATATTCAGCTTCAATGTGTTATTTTGGGTAAGAGTTATGATTAAGACTTTCAGCATTGTACATGTTTTAATGTATACATGTCAACGATTTTAGATGTTTGGTTTATCAGTGATGGCAGTAGGTGTCTGGGCATGGACAGAAAAAAATGCATTTAACAATTTGAGTAAACTCACACATCTAGCACTCGATCCAGCTTTTGCTTTAATTTTAATTGGTAAGTTATTAATTTAACAAAATTTGAGTTTAAAGTTATACAATACTTCAATATCACTTTATGATTTTTCAGGTGGGATTACTTTTATTATCGGTTTCACTGGCTGCATTGGAGCATTGCGAGAAAATACATGTTTATTAGGAAGTGTAAGACGTAACAAATAAATAAAAATTTGACTTAAGTTTTTTATTAAAATTAAAAATCAAATTTGTATTTAGTATGCTGTATTGTTGGCAGTCATTTTGGTACTAGAACTAACTGCAGGAGTATTAACGTTTGTTTTTAAAGACTCAGTAAGTTGACTATTGCAATTTTTAGTAAATTTATAATTTACTAATTTACTATACTGATAAATAATTTATACTTTATAGATTAAATCTCAAGCTACAGAAGGTCTGCAAACATTTATTGTACATTATAGAGAAGACCCTGATCAGCAGAACCTTATAGATTGGATACAGGAGGATTGGGTACTTTATTTTGATTATTAATATTTATAGTACTTTAATAACAATAGTTTTCGATTAATTGTATACTGATAAAAAGTCAACTTATTGCATAGTTTAAACTGTCTATTGATTCATAGATTCTATTAATTGTTATTACTTTCTTTGCATTACAATGTAACTAAAAATAATAAAAAATACAATCAGTTAATATTAAATAGAAAATAATTAGTATCAATATAATTATAATTATTATCATTCCATATTTGTTCATTGAAATTAGATAATGCAAACATTTATTATTTTTAATCATTTGTCATATTTTATATTAATTTCCTAATGAGTTCCTGAAATTTTAAATTCTGTTATTAAACACTATTTATTATACTTTTATATATGTGTGCATTTGGACATTACTGGCTATTATTCTTTATTATTGGCTGTTGTTGTGTTGCATTATTATTGTCAAAAAAATATAGCTAAATGACATAATGACTTCATTTTTGATACATTGATTATTTTTTGTTGTATACTTATAGCCAGTAAAATTATTTGGTTGGTGTCTTAGACAAAATTATTACCTATTTAACAATTATGTACATTGAATAATACATTGAATATCTTGAAATATTTTTATTTTTAGTTGCAATGTTGTGGAATCAAAGGTCCCGAGGATTGGGATTTAAATAACTATTTTAATTGTTCTTCACAAATGGTTGGTAGCCGAGAGGCATGTGGAGTACCTTTTTCTTGTTGCAAACGTAAACCAAATGTAAGCTAAAATTTCTTTTAAATATATTTATTTTTATTTTTCATAATATCATTTGTATATGTTTATAGGAGATTGTTGAAAACAAACAGTGTGGGTATGATGTCAGGAAAGAAGGCTTTGTAAGTATAAATTTGTTAAAACATTTTTAACATATTCATTTATAACATAAATCTATGGTTTTTGTCTAACAATAAAATTAATTTTAAATTTTAATATTAATAGTTAAACTACAAAATTCTAATGAATTCTAATATTTAGTTTTTAAAGCTTTTAATTATTATTAAGTGGACGCCATTCCTACATGTTTTGTCTCCATCTTACAAATGTACAACATAGCAAATTTGTGTTCAGTAGTTCAAATGTATTGTTGTGAGCTTTAATATTCGAGTAAACTGCATTATAAACAAACCTAAAGGGAGAAACATTATCAGTTTTTTCCGATTTTTAAATTTTTAAGCAAGTTATGAGTTTTTTAATTTGTAATATTCCAGATACTCATAACTAGCTCGAAAATTAAAATATCGTTAAAAGCTAAATAGATAATGTTCTTCACTTTATGCTTGATAATAGGTTAGTTTTATAACTCTTATATTAAAGCTTACAACACTACATTTGAACCACTGAACGCTAATTTGGTATGTTGTATATTTGGAAGACTGAAACAACACATACAGGTGTGACGTCCTCTTTACATGAACTTCTTATCCTGTCATATGATGTTTATAGTACGCTGAGAAATGGACAAGCTTAAATTTACCTACTCAAACGGGTGAAAGAAACATATATGAAAGAGGTTGCATGCGAGCTGCTGAGGAATGGGTTGAGGATAATTTTATTGGCGTCTTAACAACAGTTATGACTGTCACCATATTACAGGTAGTCCGGTAGATGGTAAAACTTGGCTTGCCTGGGCATGTGTTTTTTATGTGATCATATAATGCATTTATTCTTATAGGCATGTTTGGTTTGGAATGGAATATACTTGAATTGAGTATTTTTTTTATTTTTTTTGTTATTATTTTTTTTTTCAATGCTTGTGTGTAACTATATAGACCGACGATGTCGGAAAACGAGTGGACCTCATCATTAATGAAAAAGGATGTTTACAAGCAGGAGAGGAATGGCTAGAAAGAAACATGCTTTTTATAGCTACTGTGAGTCTTATATCAGCTTTTTGTAAGGTGAGTTTAAATTATAAAAATATTTCATTCTTAAAACGATTAAAATAACTAAAAGTATTCTATATAAGATCATAAAATGTATAATTTTAGAATATAAATTGTATCATTAAGGTTTGACAGTTCAATATATAAACACATCTACATTCATTACATATTTATGTATACTCGGAATATTTAATTTTTTATTAGGTATTTTTAAAAAACATGAAAGTTTAATTGAACTCCGTAACTAATGTTTTTTTCACATAAATTGTTTAATTACTCATATTGACTGATTTTAGGGACTTGTTAAACTGATTGGTATGTATGGACTTGTAGCTTTTTAAATGTAAAAAAAATATTTTAAATAAGTATACATGTAATTATGTGTATAACGGTATAACACTAATGACTTGGTAATTTAGAGCACTTAGTTTTATTCTGGCATTAATAACACAGAGTAAATGTTAAATATACATTTTATACCATAGTATGTTTGATCTTATATTATTCTTGTTTAATCTGAATACTAAGTTAACCATTTACATTTTTAAATGCTTACACATTAATTATAATGTACATAAACTGTCAATCAATTGTGATTTTAAGTATTTTAAACTATTAATTTTAGTTATAATAGATGTGTAGAATTTGTCAGTAACAAATTATACATTACAATAGACAGATGCTATTTTCATATTGAAAATAAGAAACTGCTTCTCCTACCGCACTATATCAGATGATTACTACTGATGGATTAATTTTTTGTTTTAATCAAAATATATACATTTTTCACCTAAGCATTAGAAATGGCTTTGAGATTCTTCTAAGCTTATTGTACTTTTTCAAGAAATAATTAGGTTATCATCATATTGGGTGAAAGTACTGTGATTAACTGTTCTCGCCTGACCCTTGGTTCAAACAGGAAAAAAAAAAAGGTAATCATCAAATTAAAATCTTATGTAATCACTGATTATGGATATAAGTGATTCAGTGTTTGCTGTTTTATTGAATTCCTCTTAGGTTTAATTATGTATAAAAAGTGCCCAAACAGTATAGTTTAGCATTTTGAAGTATGTTGATACTTGAAAAGATGTTTGACCAAATTATTAACAAAAATTAAGTTAATTGCATGTTTGTAGTAGTTAACTAGAGATTTTGAATTTTCTATCATTATTCGTTGCATACATTTAATGAAACCATTATGAATTACTTAAATTTACTTTCAAATTAAATAATTCTACAATGTTTTTCATTTTGTAATCTAATTATTCTTTTAAATTTTAGATTTTAGGCATTTGCTTTGCTCAGAATCTACGCGCAGACATATTTGCACAAAAAGGCAAGTGGCATTAGATGGAATTCTTTTCAAGACACGAACAAACAAGATTATAAAAATAAATACTTTTTGTAACAGGTTTTTAGCCTAATCAATATTTTTTCATAATTGGTGATTCTTTAAAGAATATTGTAGTCAGACTTTTCAGTGTCGCCAAACAAGCTTCTATTAATGTATTTTGTTTTTCTTTCAACTTGGCTGCAGTTCATTTTCAAAACAATTATTCATTTCTGACTTATTAAACGGAGTTTCTATTAACCCTGATGCTAGATTATATATTTTTCCGACATTTTCAATAATAGTTAATTACACATTTTAAAGTTGACCTTGTGTCATAACTCATAATGTAATATGTTTATTTGACCTACCTTTTTACTAATTGAGTTTCAGTGTAATGAACTTTGAATTAAATGTGTAAAAATAGTTCTAACTTTTAATTTCTTTAAAATCTTATAAGTCTTAACAATTTTTAATAATTTCCTTATTATAACGTTCAATGATGAACATGTGATAAATTAAAATTACCAAATTTTTTGTAACCGTTTTCTTTTTATTACCAAACTAAGACGTCTCGAAGAAAAAACTTTTTGTCACAATTTGATTATTTTTAATTTTGCTCAATATTAGAAAAGTATTATTACACAAATTTAAGTAAATTATATTTGATCTGTGCCAAACAAATTATAGTATTCATATGCAACTTATTTTCAATGTATTTTTGTAAGTTAAGTTCCTACTAGTACTATTTACACAGTCTGAACTTGAATAATATTATGCTTTACTCTATAGATGTAATATAAATAATAATAATAACCCATGTATTACTAACTCTACTTACAAAATTAAATGTACCTATTAAATACATTCCATTAATATACATTTTTGGAAAAAAAATTAATCAATATTTAATATACAATATGTAGTTTTATTAATTTTGGTTTGTTTTGTTTGTCAACTTAACCTTCAGTCAAAAATTCTTTACCTCTAAAATAATGTTGCAGACAATGATAAAAGTCAAATGGTATAACTCATAATTAATTTATGTAAAATCATCCAAAATGTTGAAACTAAGTTGTTTCAATTGAATATTATTTACATTTATTTTAGCTAGGAATAATGTAAGTAGTTACATTACAGTCTAATAAAAATGATTTAACACATGGCTTAACATAAAATATATATTATATAAATCTTAGCTATAATATAGAGCATGGATAGCAAAACTTTCAGATCAAGAACCAAATTTTTCCAATCAAGGACTTAAAATATGTTCACATGCCCAAAAAAATATTATATTTTCTTAGAATGGAAATAATGTTTTCTTATATTTTATAAAATACAATATAATATAGATAAGCTTTTATTTTATAAAATAATGTATACATTTATTAAATAATATGCTTAAATTGGGTATTATTTATTGAATACTACACATTTTAAAAATTACTATATTCTTAGTGTGATTTGTTACTATTTCTTAGCGGATTAAGCTTTAAGTCAATAATGTAGTTAGTACATTTATAGAGAAATTATATAAATTAATAGTTTTAAATAAATTTTAATAAATTCAATTTTTTGCGTGCCATTGACATTTTCTGGCACCCTTACATATAGTAATAAACAAAACTTCAAAATAACAAATAAAATAAATAAATCATCCAACATGAAATTGTAAAATAAATGAGCATACATAAAAATTTAAGTTTATAATTATCATGTATACCTTATATACCAGGAAACTAATAATAATACTAATAAATATTTTTTATTCTTTTGGCATCCAGAGCAGATAATGTCTTAACAGCTGCCTCTATTTATCCCATTTCAAAAGTACCAATATTCATGTTAAAAACCAAAGTAAAAAGAATTTTAAATACTTTTTATCATATGCAACATATAGGAAAAAAAGTTTAATACTTAAAGAATATCGTTCTAACTAGGTTCTAACTAAAAAAAAGGAATGTGATAATAAAAAATGCTTTAATTTAAAGTAAAATAAGTTTTAAACGTCTCAATATTATTATGAACAAATAATTTACAAACTTAAATAAACCTAAATGAAACAGTTTTGTTAAGAGAACAAAAAATAATTTTTCACTGATTTACACATCAATTACGACTAACTTAAAATCAGAATTGATGATATTCAAATAATCTTAAAAGAGAAATATGGTCATTATTGTATAGAAGCATTTGAGGAAAAACAAAAATTGCAATTTACAAAATATTATTAGGGATATAAACACATAATATTATATAATATTAAATTTAATTGATATCTTTCACATTTGTAAAACATGACTGCCATAAAATAAAAAGACATAATATATAAATACAAATTATAATTTAATAGAGTTTTATGTTTGAATACTTCTCTATATTAAATTTAAATACAGTTAAATACCATTCTTGGTTTCTGGAGCATGCCATGTAAGTCTTTCCTCATAAAACTTAATAACAATTTGTGGGCACATCATATTAGCCTCTTTTGCTGGAATTAAATCAGCTTCTTCAATATCCTTCCACTTCAACAAAAACATTAATTGGCCACTCGAATCAGTTGCACCAATAATTTTCTCAGGCTCTTTTTGAGAACAAACTTCACCAATCCCATGATCATCATCCTCCTCTTCCATTTCAACTTCTTCTTCTTCTTCTTCTTCTTCTTCACCATCTGAATCTTCAGATGCTTCAGTTATATCGGCCTTATCATTTTTGTCAGCCTTGTCAACTTTATCATTCTTGTCCACTTTATCAGCTTTGTCTAATAGATTAGCCTTATCAACTTTGTCCATCTTAGCCATCTTAGCAAATTTAACGGGTCTTTCAACTGCATTTTTCAGAGTAGTATCTCTTTTAGGATCCTTAGACGTACCAGCATCGGATGATGCACAGCTTAAAATAGTTGAATTAGACAAGGTTCGTTTCCGGTTTCTTTTTTTTTCTTCTTTAGCTATTCTGGCTTGTTCTTCAAATTCTCTAATCAATTCCTCACAATCAAGATTTTCTTCAGGTTCCCAAGTGTTATCTTCATCGGAATAATTTTTCCATTTTAAATAATATTCATGTTTACCGTTTCTTGTTCGTTTGCTTAAAATTTTTTCAACAGAATATTCTTCTTCTTGATCTTCTGCTCCAGAAGAACTTGATCCTGGATCTTGAGAATCACTTTCTGTTGGGGTGGATTCCTTCATTCTAAAATTGTATTTAATTTTAATGAAAATATGTTGTTTTATAAGACTGGCACATAAAAATAATTACATAATTATGTTATCAATGATAACATATTAAAATTTATATTCAGATTTGAAAAAATATTAATATGGATAATAAACTTTCAATTAAATTAGGTACCTAATTAAATTGGGTATAGGACTCTTAAGACCTGAATTATGCCGAATATGTTTACTCTATTTCAAATAAAAATTTTACTTCCATTGGGCTTGATATATCCAACTTCTTTGCAACAGAATGAAATGTGGTGATTTATCGCTAATAATCGGAAACTAACAGATTCTTGGTAGCTTCATGATTGTTAGTAGAAGTGGTAATGCACGATAAACGACCACCTTAATGTCTTCTTAATTGAAATAGAGTATAAATTTGAATGAAAAAAAATTGGGGATAAATTGTATATTTGATAAAATACATTGTACCTATTATTCCAATTTAGTAATAGATTTATAATGAAAATCCAAAAACCTTAAATGGATTGCATCACCATAATATTTAGTGAGCACAAAACATAATAAAACAGAATCAGTATGGTTTGTAAAATATATTAGTGGATTTTTGAAGTAGATTCTTCAGTATCAAATTAAAATAATATTAAATAATAAAGAAAAGAGATTATTAATGTGAGATCATATCCTTTCACACACTAAAATAAGATAATAAAACGAAGTACATTATCAGTAGACGCCCTCGTGGCGTACAGGACATTCACATGGGCACAACGATATAGGGGTGGTTAGGTGATTGTAACCCCCCTCCCCGAAAATTGTTAAATATTCATATACCTAATATTAATATCAAAAATTTATTAGTACAAATAAAATATAATTATTTAAAAAAAATGTTTAGACTTCAATGATAAAAAATTCTGGATACTCCACTGCCATTACAGCCATTAGAAAAACATGCGTCGTGCAAAGCGTAATAAATGATAACAATGAGATATACGAGTTTCGAAGTTACAGGGACAATTGATAGGCGGAAACCGCGTTCACATAACGCCGTAACACGTACGGACGATAAAAAAACAACCGTGACCGCCGCCGAACAGGTTGGTGTGAGCTATAGGCGTAAAAAATGCACGTTAGAACGAAAGTTGCCAAATAATCGACCGAGCGACACGTACGTCTCTCGTAAAAAAAAAAAAAAAATAAGAGTACGCGCGCACGAAAACATTGCGTTAATTTTGTTATTCACCCGAACCGGGCTCGTACTTACTTGATCGTCGTGGTGAAGCTTTTCGTATCGAATAAGAATGCGTACGGGTTAGCCCGTACACAATAGCTATCGGCGGCTGGAATGGACAACACGACCGCAGGCGGGTATAGTTAATACAACGATGCCGGTCGTCGTAGAGCGTATCGCCAGAATACAAACCAGTCACGGGGACGCTAGGAACTGACGGTACACAGGGCACAGGTGACAAAAGCGTGGAAAATTCGAACAAGGAAAAAAAAATGTCGTTGCCCGCGTTCCGCACTCCGTAGATAGGGCTGTGGAAAAATTATGTGTGAAGTGTGAACAGTGCGCACTGCGAAGCAACCGACGACGAGTTGCGAGAGTGGGAACATTCAGCTACCGCTTGGTGCGCTGCCTTGGCATTAAGCGTCTCTCATGGAACAAAGAATCTTTCCCGCCGTTTTATTGTTCCGTGGATGTTATAGTATAGCATTGTAGTCACGCCCATACTATGAGTGTGCCCGGGAAACGCGCACGCCTATTGCGGTTACAGCGTGAAATACTGATATTTTAAACAACCGGGGTGGACATCATCATCATGGTTATCGTGATTGTCTTAAACTATTTATTTTGAACTATTTTCAATTATCTTAGACCGCGACGCGTGTATTGTTCACAATCGTACGTCTCGGCGAGCGACGCGTGCCCATTGTTTCGCATGGCTAAAACTATAAACTCTTCCGAATTCGATGATAACTGGGGAATTCCGAATATACATAATAAATACATTTTACGTACTACCATCGATTAAAAACACCAAATGGTATTTATACTATACATTTTACAGTCAATGAAACTGCACTAGTTGGTTTACTGAATATAGATTAATGATTATAGATGTTTAATAAAAATATATTATTGAAATGACAAATTGGCTAAATGTAAATTTTAAAGAAAAAATGTTTACTTTTCTTCTTCAATGTTGGAATTACTTTCGTCTAATTTTTTGATAATTTCACTACTCGTTGAAGGTACTAAATTATCCGATGAAATATTATTTTTCGGAATCTCATCATTTGTTTTAATCGACTTTCTAAATCCAAATGTATAATCTATTAAGAGCAGGTGCCCCTCCGGATTTTTATGTGGTGGGGCAAAGAGTATGTTTCGCCCCTCCAAATATACAGAGGTTCGAACTTAGTTGATATTTCGTGTGGAAATTTCTGCTTGGAGAAGAATCTAGACTGGGTTTTTTTTTGTGATTCGAATTTAAGCATTTCTACGGTCGGAAAAGGTGGTGAACTTATTTATTTTTTCTCTCAGCATTTTGAACATGCGTACTGTTATAACTTACAATCGTTTTTTTGTGGCATAATTTAAATCCGTCACTGTGAAGCACTGAAGCTGCTTACACACGGAGCCGCGGTTTTTTCCCGCGGACACATCCACATCCGCTATATACTTATTTATAAGTATATACGAGTACTATATACTTACTACATACAATACGGTTTGTGAATGCAGTACGAATGTCAAAACTGCGGCGGTCGGCGGATGAACCGCTTCGTGTGTAAACACTAAACAGCTATTGGAAACATAAAGTTTAATTTTAGCCAGCGGACGCGGACGATCGCTCGAAAAGTGAACATGCGAGGTCGGAGGCGGTCGTCCGCTGCTATATGAGCGGCTCGTGTGAATAAACGTATCTCAATACCGGTGTTTAATTAAGGGCGGTTTTCAGACGCGGATAAAAGCCGATAGTAAATAATTAGTGGAATTTACCATAGCTAATAGGTATCCATATTTAATCAATGCGCAACAGATAGCTTAAATATAATCTTGGGCCATTAATTGTTCTACTTCATAGAAAGCTGACCTTAACTACTACTAATTTTATTTTAAAATAGGAGTCCAATGTTATAGATTTTTATAATTGGCTCCATTTCACTGGCACAATATTCCGTAGGTGGCTATAAGTACCTACTATTTACTTACAGAATATATAACCCATACAATGGTCGTCGATATCCGTCAAGAAATAAGATTTTTCGATATTATATGATTTATAATAAAATATACTATAACGAAAGTTTTAAAATAGTTATTCGTAAATATCGCATTTTTCAACGCTCTATCTTAATTTATAGGTATTTATAGGTATTATTATAACAATTTATTTAATTAATTTTTTAATTTAATAAATTGTTATAAATTAAGATACCTATACCTATAAATTAAGATAGAGCGTTGAAAAATGCGATATTTACGAATTAACTATTTTAAAATTTCGATCGTCATAAAAATGGCAATTTTAAAGATATCAACAAACTGTAAAGATCAAAGTTGTTCAGAAAAAATAAAGAAATCGAAATCCGGTCTCCAAAATAGTGGTTGCTATTTAAGAAATTTTTATTTTACTGCGCATGCGCTGATAAAAAAGAATTAAAAATTTGAATTTATAAAAAAAATATGTATTTATAAGTCCTATATGCAGTATAAAAACCCCGAATCGAATTCAAGGTCACAGGATCGAAATATTTCCTGTTACCTTTAAAATTGAACACACGGTATTTTAATATACTATGTTACGGAATAAAATAAAACACGAATTATACATATATACCTGTAATTATTACTTACGTTTTACTGACTAATGATTACTGTTATGCATAAGTACGTTAAACCTATATCATTGAATATATACATCGGGCGCAGGGGGATGTCTGCCCCTCCCCCCTAAATAACTCATATATATATTTATATGTAATACAAATAAAATATCTTACATTATTTCATGATTTCTTACAATTAATATTAATTTTTCAATATTTTCTTTTTTTAAAAAAGAGATGGTTAAAGGCAGGGATGTTCCCATTGGGTATACTACGCGATACGCATACTCCGTATATTCTCAAGATTTGGTATACAAACTATTTCACTGATATTGTTATGAATTATGATGTATGGATACCAGTGGCGTTTTCTCTGGGTGTGCAAGTCGTGTGTTAACGCCTTATTTTGTCACATTGATGTGTGTAATAAATAATAATACTAATACCATTGATTATATAATAGTCTATTATATAATCAATGCTAATACTATAATACTTGTAATAGTATAATGCATATTACCATAGATTATACATACGAGTAGATAGCGCATACCGTGTTAAAATATGGCAACATTGGCAACCAAATATACGGGCATTTTGGACCCCTGCGGGTTAGTACAAATGGACCCCGACAGAGTCGGTAGTAGTACTGAAATCTGCGCATGCGTATATTATACCTATTGGACTCCGCGCGCACGATATTTTTATCACTCGTCACATTTTATCATTTTACTAATCATTAATCTACTATATACTTGTAGTTGTCCATGATAGCGACTCGTATCGCGTTAATTTAATGATTATGATTTTATATAGTTGCCGTGTAATATTGAACGTTTATTAAAAGCACGATTTAAGATTCCCAAATTATTGTTATTGGTTAATAATTAATATAGTGATTAGTGATTAGTATTAATGCCCAAAAAAAATTCCTGGTTGATGGAAAACACAAAATATCTTCAGTGTAATAATACACATTTTTCTAGAGTTTTTTTTAGTATATTCCTAAATTCTACTGGTAAAAGATTTTATGCATATTTTACGATTATAAAGTCATAGTTTTGTCTTCTCAAGGCTTATTTTGTTATTTTGAAAGTACGAATTATACACTTCCGTTAATATTTTTAGGAGGAATGTCTGTTTTTCACTTTTAAAATTGTAAAATAAATTAATCTAAATTTAGTAATTTGAAAATTGTAATTTTTCAATAATTATATGAATCATCTTTTTAACAATATTGCAAACATTTTTTTGGTAGTAGGTAATATAAAATCAAAATCAAATAACTATAATTATTTTGTATAAAATATAATGAATTAATCGTTATACTATGATGTGTTGTTTACAAAATTCAGCTAAGGCCTAAGAGTAAGGAGCTAACCAAGCTAGGAATAACTAATAAAAACTAAACTAATTACCAGTAAAGACAAGGTGTAAATAAAGAAACATAAAAACATAATGTAAAATATCAAATTTATTGTTGAAAATTAAAAATAAAAAGTAATTAAATTAAATAGGAAGTATTTTTACTATAAACTCTTCAATATAAATACATTTAGTTATTATTATTACTTTACTGGATACTTTAAAAATAAAAACCTATACATTTTTTAAAATTTTTAATTTATTTTGGGTAGATGTATTCAGTATTGGAATGGCCTTTAAAATATTTAGAAGTCCTATTAAAATGTCTTAATAATTTGCAATAAATTAGTTTTTGAACAATAAAATCAAAATGTTGTTCACAGTTTTTATCAAAGTATAAAGAAGAAAATAATTTATTTTTAATTTTTAATTGAATTGTGGAGTATAATTTTTTGTAATGAGGGTTATGTTCTATGTAATCTTTTAAATATATTTGAGCTGCGGTAACAAACTTTGTAAAAATATCTGAGGGCTTTTGTAAACTAGATTTTTCAGGGTCGATACTTTCAAATTGTTTATAAAAAATTAAATATTCTCTATCATCTAAAAAAAATCATTATTTTTAAGTATAATCAATTTAAATTTGGGACATTTTAACTGATCAAAACACTTTTTAGCCAAATATCCTGCAAAATATGTATCTGAACAATATTCTATAAGTTATTTTTTGTTCATTATCATCAAACAAATATTGGACATTAGAATCTTTGGAAGATAATATAAATGAGTCCGAACACTCTGAATCTGAATTGATTAAATTATTAGAAGTGGTAGGATGTGTACTATTTTTTCAACTTAGATCCAATAAATTAAAGTCATAATCAGTTTCACAATTTGATAAATCAGTTGCTTTCATGATGTTATGTGTAGCTTGAAATTAGTACGAGCATTCGGATTACTATTAAAGGTCCTTTCACACATATCTGATCCGAGTCCGTTCCGATTTTTAGCGTTCCGAGTAGTTTCAGGGAACTGTATTCACACATATCCGATCCGAGTCCGTTCCGATTTTTAGCGTTCCGAGTCGAGTCCGTCATTTTACTTATTTTACCTATTTTAAACAGTTCATATGCTGTTGTCGAATGAAACAGATGTTGATCTAGTCAATGTGCTTTTGAATTTTTATCATGACTGAATTTAGCGATGAAGAATTAATTATAATAGCACTTATGCTTGATGAAGAACAAGAAAATAATTGTAAAACAATAAAAAAACGAAAAAGAACTGTGTGGGTACATGATCTTTGGAAAAAAAGGCAAACTGAAGGTGAATTCACAATATACAATGGACTTATTGATGACGAGCAAAAGTTTTATGAATACTTCCGAATGTCCCAATACTCTTTTAATGTTTTACATGGAAAAATAGAAAATAGAATAAAGAAGAAAGTGACTCATTGGAGAAAACCAATACCATCAAAGGAGAGATTTAATTCTCCTGCAATTCCCTTCCATATTTTTTCTTTCCAAGTACTGTCACTATACTTAGAATTACTTAAGTCATACAATTCAGTATGACTTCTTATTAGTTCGATTAATTTTTCATTGTCCATGATGAAATGTACTTGACAGTGTCGTATGACAAAATGAATATTGACAACAAACGTAAGCCACTATAATAAATTTCGTAGTATGCTGAACACACCAGTCGAAACGTGTTCATACATGTCCGATCCGACATCATTCCGTCAAAAACCGACCGAGCTCGGACGAAAATCGGTCACTGACAATATTTTTTTAGTCGGATAGAGCTCGGAAAGCTCGGATCGGACTCGGATCGGACGTGTGTGACCATATGCACTAGAAAACAGCAAGTTTATACTTCCGAGTTAACGGATGCCTTGACGGATCGGACTCGGAACGGACCCGGATCGGATATGTGTGAAAGGACCTTAAACCCACCACGTTGACGAAATATTGAAAAGCTATTTTCTATCAAATCTTGATTTAAACGATTTGTAAGAAGATATTTAAATCCTACATTTTGTTGTTGCATATATATCATACTAATAGAATTTATGGTCCACATCATAGCATCGAAAAAGGGAACAATTTTACGATACATTTGTACAGGGTTTAACAACTCTAATTTTTCATACCACTCTTTGGATTGCATTAAAAATGATATATTTCGGGTTTATTTGAGTATAAAGCACAAGAATAAAAATTTGGACTAAATAATGTTTTGCTATTAAGACAATCGAATAAATTATTTAATACTTAAACAAATTCAGAGGTAGCAAAAGCAGTTTTAGATTTAATTTGGCCTGTAATAATACATGTTTTTATAACATTTGATACAGAATTACTAAAAACTTGAAGAGCGAGTTTATAATTCATCTTTTGAAATGGGCCAGGATTCATGTGGCTGTCAGTTAATATTAAAAGGGCTCTACTGGTATTACTAGATTTATCAATATTATATGCCGATTTTATGTCTGAAAATGAAACTTCTTGGTCATTAAACTTAAAATTGTTTCGGAAATTTTTAAAAATATGTGGTACATCAAGAATAGAAAATACATTTTGTCCCCTAATATTAATGACAGGGTTGTATTTGGTAAATCCTAATTGTTTTAAAGCTGAATAATTATTAGTACCTTGGTCACAAACTAGTGTCACCGGATTAAAACCTAAATCTATACATTTTTCTATGACGTCTTTTATTAAATCTTTTAAGATCGAACTATTCGGATAACTTCCACGGTAATTTTGAATTATGTTTACGAAATATTTGCATTTCCACAATTATTTTAGAGCCTAAACTAGAAAATTCTATGTTACTTTTTAATTTAGGATTAATTCTTGAACTGAACTTTTTATAATTGAAATCGAAAAAAATGAATGTATATGGAATGTAACAAGCAAGTGTTCTATGGATCGACTTTAAAAAAATTTAATTATACAATAATTTGATAATGCAATAATAGAAAAAATGAAAAGCACGTAAATCACCCGAAATAACGCTCTTGTATGGCGCAAACGGTTTTATGGTGTAGATAGTAAAAACCGGTTTGGACGAACGGCGTAAAAACCCCAGTGTGGCAAGGCCCTAGGTAAAGTAATTTTATTATAAATATTTTTCAAATAATCGTTTGACGAAACGAGCAGCACCATCTGTTGAGACATCGGTAAACTAAATAAATTGGTTGCCATTTTCCCTATACCGATGGTCTATCTATAGTATATATCTATGATATTACATAGTTATATAATTGTATTTACAAGATCTTTAGATAATTATTTTGTATGTGCTCTTATTGTCTATAAATAAAAATAATAATCTAATAAACTAATAAACTATTTTTAACTCGACCGAGTCGACCGTGTACCGACTACCGACAGTTGTAGCACTTGCAGCTACGACAGCGGTCGATAAGATAACGAAATAAATAGGTATTATGTTGTGTAGGACGTTAATTTTTTGATCAACGACTCGTGGTCTCTAAAATTCTATAATCGTAATTTGTCGTGATAATGTCGGCTAACTTCGGTGCAATGTGTATACTAAACCAAGGCGCGTCTAGCCATAACTCAAATGGTTTGTTACGGGTTGCCTACTCTGTATCCTGTATAGTATTTTCCATTTCTGTGCATCAGATTATTTTAATTAAAGAGAGCGAGGAGTAGAATTTGAATTCAAGTAAAAATCAGTTTAGAAGTTTATCCATTTGCACAAAAAAGTTTTGTATTTTATTTAATTTTTAAAATTTATATTTAGTTTATAGATATTTTATGTTTTTAAAAATTTAAAAAGTATGTAAAATTAATAATCTTAATAATATGTTAATAGTTTATGAGAATTTGTTTTCTATAAAGGGGGTTTTCTTAATGAATCACACATTAACGCCTGACGCCGAAAGTCAGGAAACGCCACTGATGAATACATTGTATCATAATATATTTTATTCTTATGAGAAAAAGGGCTCGTAAGTTCATGCATCTACATGTTTTTTTTTGCTACACAAGAAAACATGCTTACTGAAATACAAATCCGTTTCACAACAATAATAATAATAATATAAAGTTTAATAGTGCATGTTTTTGAATGTTTTGGGTGTGAGGGCATATTTGGTATATAGTCAATATTTTAGAGTTATTAGCGCATATTAATTCATAAAAAATTTTTTTAGACAAATATTTGAAAAATGTCGAGTTTATTTACTTTTCTGTTAACAAAATGATAGTGTTTGTTATGTAAAAATTATTATCGGGTATCTGTATTCATCCTGTTTATTGACCACTTCATCTCGCAATTAGAAATTAGATTTATTAAACACAAAAATACACTCTCAATTATTCAGAACTTTATACCAAACTAATGAAATTATCCGAAAATGAAATTGAGACAAGTACTTATGTGCTGTTAAAACAGTGGCCAATCGTAATAAGCTCATGTGACAATATTGTAAATAAAGTAGTTCTATTGTGGAAACAAAGATGGATAGCCACCATGGCGGATGAGCACACCAGGATACCGGACATATCCCGGTAGGCCCTATTCTCTGTTGGTTTTTTTATTTTTATACACTTACACTGTTACAGTTAACAGTGTTCGCTACTCGATATGTATACATATACTCAGGGCCGAACCAATATGTAACGCCGTGTACGTCAATACGATAAACTTTTTGTTAATTTTTTATTGATGCCACTCGGCCACTAAATTTACACCTTCACCGATGACGTATAGGAATGGAACATAAGTTAAATAAACAAAGGTGTGCAAGAAGTAGAAGTTAATTATTAGGGGGGGGAGGTGTCTGTGGCCGAATGAGTAAGAACAATATATAATACTAAAATAAAACACAAATCATAATTACGTAATAATGTTTACAATAATAATTCATCCAATTTACATTCACGCACACAATACATTATATTCACAAACACGAAAACTAATGGGCGATAAGGTAGGACCGTCATCGATGCAGTTATTAAAATAATAATAATAATAATAATAATCATTTTCTTTGTGTCAACAGTAATTATTATATTATTTAACATTTTTTTTTATTTATATATATACGTATGGCTAAGTAGTAAGTTATGTTATTTCAGACTTCAATACATATTTTATTAGGACATGTCAATAAAAAATAATACCACGAATAAAAATTAGTAATCTATACAAATGTACGATATGTTTTGTCTATTTGTTATAGAGTCACGCCATCCAATACGTTCATATAAAAATTAAGACACCCCCCCCACCCCCCGAAGTTGGGGTCTAAGTACGCCACTGTGATATTATCCATTTGAAGTGGGTTACTATGGTTAGGTTATGCGAAATTCTAATGATGGAAATACAGCCCGTCGATTTTTCAATAGTCCTGAAAAAAGTTCATATATTACTGGAATCGATTTGAATTTAATACAACGTTTTTCAAACATTTTGTCGGCCATTGCTGGTGAGTGTGAAAGTCAATTCGGAAGTGTTTCATATTTATGCTTTGGATACTGCAAAATTATTTGTGAAATTGTAACCATGGTATTATATGTTGCCTTCCACGTTCACGAAATATTGATACAAGGGTCTGATGTTTGCCCTCTAAACTCTAAATTGATGTTTCAGACCACTGTTACACGTATAGGTCGCATGTTTCATTACATATTTCCTCGTTAATTTATATACACGGTGTATTATTTTATATTTATATACACTGACGTGTAATTAACTTTTTTATGTTGTAGAAAAATCTATTTTTTATTCCTTGAACCGTATAAAAAAGACTTGTTTGTGCATTTATTTAATAAAAAAAAATTTTAACATTTGTTGGATACGTAAAAATATTTTTAAATTTTAAAAATTAACTGTGACTTTTAGCTAAAATAAATATTGAAAATGTGTATCTTATAGTATGGTTTAGTAATATAGTATCCATTATATCACTAAAGGCCTCATATGGGCCAAAAAATGTCGAAATTTAATACAATACAATCATCCCGAAACAGACTACTCACTAAACATTATTAATTATTTTTATCTTTTAAATTTCCCAAAAAACACTAGTAACTTTGTGACTAAAAATTAACTTTTTGACAGAGCATTTATTTTTTTAGAGTTATTTAAATATTACGATACGCTTCAAATTAAAGTGTTTACAATAATTTATCATAAAAGATAAATCAAATTTTCTGCGACACGACTTATGTCGGTATAAAAATAATATTTTATGAAACAATAAAGTTAAAACACGTAAGTCACAATTACACAATAGATTCTGTATTTGAATCGTTAAATGTATATTATTGTACAAGTAAAATGTACAATTTACAATAAATTATACACATGCAAATATGCAATGTATAATGTATATATTATTTTAATATAAATAATATGTGATTATTAGAAGTTGATAGTATTGTATTTTCTAGCCTTTAGGTATTATTTGTATACTGACAAACAGAAACATACTTCCTTAAAGGTTAGGTCAAATAACAAATTACAATTTTATTTAACACTTATAGGTTATTAATACAACAATGAAGAGATTTTTATTTTCATTAGTTAAATTTAGAAATGATTCAAAGAAATAAAATACCTCATTAGTTATTGATTATAGATAAAATAGTTGTCCTAATATTTTAGATGGTATATATATTTAGCTATAATCAAAAAATGATCTCACATTTATTGTACTCAGTATTTTAATGAGCAGTGCCCAATATATTTATTTAAATTGAATTAACACATTTACAGCTATGTTCTAGCTGTCTGTAGTATTATAAGTATTTTTACTAATGTAATGCAATGTGTTTGATATGGTAAATAACAATATAACATTACACCTATGGCATAAGTTTATGTTTTTTAAAACTTATCTTTTCTGCCTGTAATGCAAGTTACCAGAGGCGGCGTATCACACGAACATACTGTTTTGTACGTATCTGAATCCGCAGTTTTCCCAACTCGTAACTTTTGACCCAGTGGTACACTAAGATCCCCATACTTGCATTCATAGCCACTGGATTTGTTGGGAAGACTTTTTTCAACTGTGCCAGCATTGTATTCAGCTGAAAAATACGAACTTGTATAATACTTTCGAATATAGTTAAGAAAGCACTCATTTTCAACTTACAATCATACCAGTTGATTGGACATCCATCTACTTTTTCGAAATAGACAGGAGCGTTTCGTTTCAAAATATTTTCCATATTAAGAAGTTCATAACCACAACTAACTTTTTTACATGACTGATCACTAGCCGTACCTAAATATTTAAACAATATAAATTATTTATTTCACTAAAAGTAGACTAGTTTGATATTTCATTTTTATATCTATGAAACTTAATTATAATTTATAAACATAGATAAAAGACTTATTGTAATTTGCAAATATGTTAGCATAACTAAAAATTTTACGTTTCGCATTTTTTTTAAAAAACATTTTGGCTAAATACAATACTTACATTTTTTTCTTAATTTAATGTTATTTTTTTTACATCTACTATAAGTATAACAAATGTTTATCTATATATATTTAATGTATTCGTGAATATTGCTTTTAATTGTTTTAGATGTATTGATATTATGTTTTTAATATTTAGTATTTACCTTTGAATTCCGGCGAACACACACATTGCAAATTGCCAATGTTGAATCGTTGTCCATTTTTGTATGTATTACCATCATACACACATGTATGAACGGTCGCATTTTCTTCAGCTAAAATGATTAATACTTGTATATATTATACAGTATAATTATATCATATATAATATACCATATTATCTATATTCTATATTATAATACTGATAATAAATATAAGTTATAATAATAAATGTAAAATAATAATTTACAGTCATATTTTAAGCATACAAGTTACAACTTACAAATGTGAGTTGTAACTGATTAGTAATTAGTAATTATGAACGCTACAATAAATTTTCGTCACCATTATTATTTTATCTTATTTCATTGAATTCACGGGACTAGCTCTTTAAAAAAAAATTGTAAATATATGTTTAGTTTTTACTGAGTTATGAGTTATGATCAAATATATTATTAAGTAAAGACAAATCCTAATATATGTCGGGGTGGCATAACCGAACGGATAAGGCGGCTGTGCTTATTGCATGGCCGCCGACTGTTTCGCTTTCCGGACGGCAATACCGTCCGAAGAGAAGCCACCATCGCCCCTTACCTAACCTACCCTTACCTAACCTACCCTTACCATATAACCACAGCTAATGGACTAATTGCCGAAGCTTAATATCAAAAAGAACAATACAATAAAAATATTTTGAATATTTAAGGACATAAAACATCATATTTTAAGGATTTTAAGATAATATAAATCCGACCTCTACATATAACTATTACACGTTTAGTAAAAAAAATACCAGGCGCAGTGTCAACCCCCCCCCCATTCCGTATGTGTACGCCACTGGACCATGCATGAATAGCATAAAGACAAGAAGAAATTAATGATACGGGTTTAATTAAGTGAACTGTAAACATATATACAGTGAAACCTCTGAATAGCGGACACTCTCGGTCGCCGAAATTTTTTCCGCTATTTAGAGGTGTCCGCTATTTAGAGGAAAACATTTTTTTTTAACAAATAAATAAATTCAATAATTTTATTTTATATTATTTTTACATTAATTGAATACACGATAAAACTAACATTTATGAAAAAAAAACAGTTACCTAAATTTTTATTTTATTTTTACATTAATTAATTACATCTTAAAAAAATAAAAACTAACATTTCTGAAAAAAATCTGTTACTTTAGTTTGTTTACTAATTGCAGGCGTAGTTATTTCGTATGTTAAGGCATTTTCTAATTGGACTGTGTTTGAGAACAACGCACATAGGACAATGCATTAGTTATAATACTTCGTTGACGCGATAATATTTCAATGACTGAACGGATAAGATAAGATTTTCATATACAGTATAATAATGTACACATAAGATAACTTAACAATTCAGGTTTTTATTCAGGTATTCCAAAATAATTCTTAATTTAAGATAAAAATAACTAATATCAACGTCATATAAGTGTCCGTTATTTAGAGTGTCCTGTATTTAGAGGTTTTCCTATAAATAAATAGTGAAAGATTGAAAGCGTCAATGTTCGGCCGAAACTCGGCATTGTGCGAGTGCGTGTGCGTCGTGCGACGAGCTAAGCCTAGAGTGCACTCGAGCTTTTTTGTCTCGCTAAAATGGTTCACAGAGCTATCGCCGATATTTTAATAATAATATTAAGTATAAAAATTACAAATATTTAAAAAAAACTTACGACAGTATGATTTAATTTCACAACATGAATCTTTATGGTATTGAAAATAACATGGTTCAGCTACTGCTGCAAAATATGATGGACATTGAACATGAGCACATGTGAATTTAGTTGTAGTTTTGCTGTAAAAATTAAAACAGTTATCATAAATGAATCATAAATCATACTAGATATATTAATTTACATTAAACTTAGTTATGCTACAAGAATTTTTTTTCAAGCCATGCATTATGTGTACATTAAGGGTTGTATGTGTATAAGGCCTAAGGGCTTTATAAAAACAAAAATATATTGAAAAATGAACATTGGCTACACTCATATTTTATATACCTAAATAAATTGGTAAATCTAAAATTATTATAATTGACCAAACATCGTCGAAAATCGGTTTAATAGCGTAAACATAGTAAATTGTTGTGCATTCACACACAATTTACTAGCTATTAAACACTTATTGCTAATCTGAATAACACTAGATTAGATTATAAAGTGTAATGTATAGAACTATAAAAAGCTGCTTATCAGAAAAGTTGTGCTAGAGCCTAGAGGTACTTGGTCCTTTTAATTATAATAACTATAAACTTATTAGTTAATAAAATATTTAGAAGTATAATACAAATATTATAACTTATAAGCTAATAATAATAACTTTTATAAAATGTTGGACCTTGGACGTATACCTCTCATGTGTTGTTCGACCGCAAAAGCAACTGGCTAAACATGGATTTAACGCTAAATCAGTTTTTGAAAGACCAGTTTCTGGATTGTAGACATTTCCGTTAAAATAACATTTGTCACTTGGCCTGTTGAATACGTTATCTACAAAAGTTAAATTAAAATTATATTATAATGACTTATAATTTATAAGTTGGTACTTAAAAACGAAATGATTTACCGCAATTATATGCTACTGGACACGAATTCGAACCATTTTTGTAAATAAGTTCACATCCAATTTCCGTATATATCTGTTCATTACCGCCGCAACCTAAAAACCGGTACCTACGTATTATTATTAAGTCTTAAAATATTTATCGATCGAAACACATATAGTTATAACTTATAATATTCGTATACCGGTAGCATATGTACATTTCGAAAACAAAATGATTGAAATTAGTCTTAAAAGATATTTCCGAGTTTCAATTGAAAGCATTTTCATATTCGATTTTGCGAACTGCTTATGTGTGTTGAATGAAGGTGGAAGGTCTACTAACGTTAGGCACTTGCCACTTTCCAGTTACACGTAATTTGCAAACTAAGTACGAAACTATATTAGCGGGAACCAGTTTTACAGCGTTGACCGTGTAACGATGTATTATTGTATTATACATAATGATTATACCGATTGTACATAATGAATTATACAAAATTAATAAGTCCTTACATTTTTTTATACGTTTTTATACGTATATGTAAATATGAGGAATGCAACATAAATCGATGTGTTTTATAACTTAAGGAATATAAATATATCTAAAGACATAATATAGTATTGTAATTTTATTTAAAATATCGGGAAGGTTGATAATTGAACCTTGAAGTCAATTTAAAACCAAAATAATTAGTCTTTCACTGCAAATATATAACCGGTTACTCATTTTTTCCAAACCGTAGGTTGGTCTACAGATCCAATCTCCATTCTAGTCGAATACTTGCCTTCTCTTAAGTTTTCTCTTTTGTTCTGTTAAGATTTTGAATATTGTGTTACACTTGACTGTTTTAATTTGTCTCCTCTAAGAGTTTTGAGAGCGACGAGCGTCCTACAGTTATCATCCCTTCCATCATTGGTAACTTCTATAATTATATTGAAAAAAAATCTGTATTTCTATGGACACGTCCAATAGTCCAACCATTTTGTATAGCCTTTCTCTAATCGCTTCTAAGTTCTATGAATTTACGTTTTTCTTTTACACAATTGTTAGTACCTCTTTGTCCAACTCCAACTTATTCTTTCCATATGCCTCCAGGCTCAAACGACAATTCTAGTTTTTTTTTTTGGTATCATTTATGACCAATGTTTCACAATGATAAAAATTGTATAACGGCATATAAAGCGTATTCGATGCTTACCCTAGTTCTAAAACCATATTGATTTTAAAGTGGTTATTTTTTTCTGTGATTTATCAAACGTGATTTTATAATTTTTTCGACAATTTTGGAATTAAAAACCGATTGAAATTTAAACTATATCTAAAACTTAGCCATATACATTTTGGTATACATTTTAAGTCTCTACACTTTTGAATAACGATAAAAAAAAAATATCAAAACTAGTCGTTTTTTTTTTCAATTTTTCAGAAGTTTTCCGTCATTAATGAGAAAACTGTTGAGAAATTCAAAAAATTACATCACTAATGTACTTACTAGACAACATTTGGAATCGGAAACCTGTTCTACTATTGATGATAGAATAACTTTTTCTATGAAAAATCGTGATGACATAAAAAAAAGAAACACATGGTAAAACAAATACATTCCTTGTTTCACTCAGAATCTAAAATATGTGCTCTCTTTTATGCCTAGATGACCTAATCTAAACATTAAGTGTGGTATTACTAGCGGGTAATTTTTCCTTTAAAACGATTCATGTCACGAACCACAATTAGTCTTCTATTGACTAAATGTACAAGATATGTGTTTATAGTTTTTTAATTAATAAAAAAAAATATGTTTTAGTGTTGTAATATTGTAATGTAATGGTAAAAATTGGGTAAAATAATTTATACCTTTAGGGAAAAATATATCGTATAAACTCTTAAGTAAGCACATTTGTATACACGCGTTCGAGTAGGTAGGTCATAACTCATAACTAACAGTTTATAATGTAATCTGTTGAACTCGAGTGTTTTTTAATAGCCAAGGGGGGACGTGAGGCGTGAGATATATGTTATAATTTGAATAATTTAATGCTATATTAATATATGGATACTTTAAATTTTATAATTATTTGCCCAAAATAAGATGGTAGGAAATTTGTATTATGTAAAAAATAAGGAAATTGGGGTAAAAGTTTTATGCATAACGTGTTACATTAGATAACAAAATGTTGTAATTTTTTCGGTAACTGTAAATACTTTAAAGAGTGAAGAGCATATATGAAAGCAATAGCAGCGATTGACAATGTGCCAAGGTAGTTATGTAGATAACATGTAAAAATGCAATGATTCATTGCATTGTGATTGCTGCAGCGTTAAAAAAAATATACAATTTTACTTTAATTATTAAAATTATTAAAATTAATGTAATAAATAATAGTATTATTCAAGAATGGAATATTATTTTCGTTATTAGTAAATAGCAGTTTTTTTAATCCTATAATTGTATATTACATCGTAATTGTGCTTTAAAATCTTATGGTCTAAGTTTTATCGCCGTTATCTCAGAATATTACGAAAAAGTAAATATTTATGCACAAACAATTTTTTACAACGACGTTAATTTCAAATAAAATTATAAAAATAAAATATGTATTTCCTATATCTATGTATATTATTTAATTAAAATATTAATATCACTTATGATTTTATATGCTAACATTTAAATGATTTAAGAGTATTATAATGGTACATCTGTTATCGAATTCTTGAGTCCAGTAATATTTTACTCTTTTCAAACTTGTACAATTTCCTTTCTGCAGATAGTGTTGTAATAGTTCGTGGCAATATAATTTTTAATAATTCTTTCAAATTGTTCGTAGGTTATATAATCAGTACTATTACTTATTATATCACAGCTTATACGTTTATCGAGTATCGTGGGTACTTCTGAAATCGGTAAATAAAATAAAAATACATATAGCTTGTTTCTTCAAACAAGCTTTGTCATTTAAAAAATACCATTTACAAGCATATTCACGTCACACGCGTATGCCTACTGCATAACAAACCGTTCTCAACCGTATAAACGAGATAAACGGCAATAATAGCTCTACTGTGTACGTTTGGTATTATGAATAGTGCTGTAACCACGAAAAAAAAAATCACGAGTGCCTAATCAAGAAAATAAAAAATTAATAAAAATCGACATAGACCAGCGCACTATATAGAACTTGATTAAGAGTACTATACAGTGCAAGTCTTTCACAGCTACAATTGTCGACTCTGTAGTCGCGCGCGATAACGTCAAGCGATGATAATATTGTTTGACGCGAGTTTGGGAATAACAAATAGGAAAAAAAAACGTTCGCCGTTCAGTACCCGCGCATGGATTGCCCTAGAGACAATATTCGCGCGCACGACGTCGATAGAAGAGTATCGGAGTGGCCACCTACTAGATACTAGACGATCGACCCCGAAGTCTTTGGTCGTGGCGGAGGGGGCGGCGGCTACACCGCGATTACACGGTTACAATGGTCGACGTGTACGGGACGACGGTTCTCGCGGCGGCCGGCCGGTGGTGGTCGGCGGCGTGGAACGCGCTGCGCCGGATCTTGTCGATGCCGGTCGCGATGTTGGCCGCGCGCGATCGTCGGCAGCCTGCCGCGGTCGGCCGGCGGTCGTCCGACGAGGTGCCGCTGAGCGTCAACTATCACTTCACCAGGCAGTGCAACTACAGCTGCGGCTTTTGCTTCCACACCGCGAAGACGTCGTTCGTGATGCCGCTGGACGAGGCGAAGCGCGGGCTGAAGATGCTGGCCGAGGCGGGCATGAGGAAGCTGAACTTCTCGGGCGGCGAGCCGTTCGTCAAGGACGGCGGCCGGTTCATGGGCGAGCTGATACGGTACTGCAAGACCGAGCTCCGGTGGGCCGGCATCAGCGTGTCGATCGTGAGCAACGGCAGCCTGATCCGGGAGACGTGGATGCGCCGGTACGGCGAGCACGTGGACATGCTGGCGGTGTCGTGCGACTCGTTCGACGCGGCCACGAACCGTGCCATCGGCCGCCGGCAGGGCGCGCGCACCGACCACGTGGCCAAGCTGTACGAGGTGCGCGAGTGGTGCGCCCAGTACCGGATCGCGTTCAAGATCAACACGGTGGTGAACACGTACAACGTGCACGAGGACTTCGCCGAGTACATAGACCGGCTGCGGCCGGTCCGCTGGAAGGTGTTCCAGTGCCTGTTGCTGGAGGGCGAGAACGCGGGCGCGGACGCGCTCCGCGACGCCAGCCGGTTCTACGTCACCGACGACCAGTTCGAGGCGTTCCTCGGCCGGCACGCGGGCGTCCGGGCAATGGTGCCCGAGAACAACGACGCCATGCGCGACAGTTACCTGATCCTCGACGAGTACATGCGGTTCCTCAACTGCCGGAACGGGCGCAAGGAGCCGTCCGCGTCCCTGCTGGACGTGGGCGTGCAGCACGCTCTCCGCGGCTCCGGCTTCGACGAGCAGGCGTTCCGGGAACGAGGCGGCGTGTACGTGTGGAGCAAACATCAGTTGCCACAAGACCAGCTCGACTGGTGATAATGGGTGTTGACGGGTAAGCGCAGTTAGGGGGAGGCCTTGGATATTCCTATTGTTTTCGTCACATTTCAAAACTTGTAACACTTTTTCAGACAATATATTATGTCGCACGGCTTTTTATAATTTCGTAATATTGATATGACGCAGAATTCTTCTTTAGACCCGAAATAATTAATATAACTATTTACATTTCGTCGGGTAGATGTTTTTTTATAATAAATTATAAATTTGTAGATGGTTATTAGTACTAACTACCTTATCGACCAACCATCGAAATGGTAATCGTCCCGTTTTAATTCTATAACTTGTTTTCTAATAAATTTATCTGTACAAGTCGTAGTGGTTAGTAAGTGTGGTAAAGAATCCTTAGTTTTTCATCAAAACTGCAGTCTTAGGTAGGTGTCTGAACTGAATGCCGTGGTTCTTACTTATTATTCGCGACACTAACACGTTTGTATTATACAGGCAGTGTGTTTTCCTGATGGAAATAACTCCGTAAACATTATTTTATTTCCAAAATTCTCATATTGTGTTTGTGTAATTTCTAAGTAGCGGGCCATATGAAAAACATGATGTTCAATCCCTTGACCGCCTTAGAAAAACAACTTTTAATTTTTGTAAAATGTTATGAAACAAGTTTTTATAATAATATTTTAGTGTCATAATTGTACCCAATAATTTATTTACTGGTTTAAGCTAATAGTATGAGGACAATATAATATACGAATTCGATAAATCATATATAAAGTTTTGATAAATTATATTAAAATTACTTAAAAAAATATATTTCCATCAGTAGTGTTACGTAGGTACGTAATTTGTTTTGTTTTTTGCAATTTCTCTGGATACAATGTTTCATTGTATTGTGATAACTTTAACATGTACTAATCGCCAGTAGGTATTATAATATTATTTACAGTTTATCTTCAACATCAAAATACGCGTTCAAACTTGTTCAGTTTTTGTAATGTGAATAAATTATATTTTAATGATTTGTACTATAATTTGGATCATTTTATGGTTTCATTAAAATTCTGTACTTTTTATTCTGTATTTTTTAATTGAGCCTCCGTCGATATATCCTGTACAACCTTGAGCTTATTTGATGTCTGATATTAGTATGAAAAGGTTAAAAAAAACTTTAAATGTCGGAAAATGATATAAGAAATAAAAATTAGTTAAATAGATTTATATTTCAATCATCGTTCACACATATATGTATTAGGTAGTAGGTACACATTTGTACCTTGGGAAGTTAGGAAGCACTGTCTAGTGTCTATGACACGTTAGAGCAATTCATAAACAAATTGCATTCGACATCAACATCCTAATCAGTAATCAATGTTAGTTAGTTATAAACTTATAGTATTATGATATTAAGCCGAGTTGGGGTTTACATAGCTGATTTGCCCAACTTACATGATACCCGAAGCATGGCGCCCTGGCGAGACAGTGTGATTGTGTGAAGGTGAACCATCGGCTTAAGGTGCGTCCACACTAAAGAACAAACACGAACGAACAGTTCGCTGTTTGGAGTTAGTTGGCAATTTGTAGCCTTTGCTAGTGTTTCTGTTGTTCGTGGTGTCAATATTTTTATATTTATTTCTGTAGAATTACATCTGAAATGTTTAAAGAACTTCTTGGCCTTGTAGAACCCACTGAATACTAAAAAAATTACTAACTAAAATTTTAAATAATACTTGTTTTTTTTATTATATTATTTTAAACAGAAGTATAGTGTGTCTTTAAGTACTTTGGTACTAAATTTTAAATTATATTATTTTATTAGCATTAATTTGATATATTAGTAAAATATGCACTTTCAATTTCAGTACCAATGATTGTATCTATTGTAGGCCTAGGTTGTTGAAAGCGATACTTTTTTAAGGGGTTGAGTATAGACAATACCTTATACCAGTGGTCGGCAACCGGAGGCCCGCTTTAAATTCTAGAACTTTTTTTCGCTGAACTTCCTGAAACATTTTCAAAAATTAAAAATATAGCTGCAAAATACTTCAGTATGTTTTGATCCACTTACGTGTATGAACAGGCTTTTTCTCACTTGAAAAAAATTAAAAACCAATACAGATCACGTTTAACTAATGACGATCTCCACCATGTTCTTAAAGCAGGCACAAGTAATTTTAATGTGGAAATCGAAGAATTAATTAACAATATCCAACAACAAAAATCACATTATGCATTTTACCAGTATATTACATCTATACTTTCATATAATAATTAATAATTATATAAAAAACTGTAATTTATATTTTATACACTTTGTTATTTTAAGTTTTAGATAGTATTTTTTGTATATTAAATAATTGAAGAATAAATTGTTTTTATTTTTATCTGGCCCGTGAACTTTTTTTAATTTGTAAATTGCCCTACGAACCATAACTGGTGCTCCATAGTACATGACCAACCTCGCTCTCCACAATGACCTGAAAGTAACAAATGTCACCGACTTTGCCAAACTTCATTATCACCGTTTTCACAACAAACTAAATTCAAATCCAAATCCTCTCATTAAAAAACATGGCCACCCCATTCATCCCGGGAAACCCCATTCGAAGGTTAAAAAGAAATTGGAATCGCGACTTGCTTCGTTGACCAAATTCAATAAAATAAATTAAAAAAAAAAAATAAAAAAATAAATGTTCGGAGGTGACACCAATGGGTGTCTTCCCCAAAAGCCATGTTTACTAATGCTATGTATATATATAAATATACCTTATACCATTGATTAGAAAATATAGCCTTGTGAGTGTGTGCGTTAATAAATGATTATTACTTATAAGTGTATGTGCATAGATTAAGTATTTTTATTTTGTCTTTGGTAAATCCTAATTGTTTTAAAGCTGAATAATTTTTAGTACCTTGGTCACAAACTAGTGTCACCGGATTAAAACCTTAATCTATACATTTTTCTATGACGTCTTTTATTAAATCTTTTAAGATCGAACTATTCATTGAAGATCCCGTTAAAAAATAAGCTAGAGGTAACTTCCATTTACTATATAACCCTCGAACTATAAAAACCATAGCCTGGGAAGCAAATTTTTTAGTCCTACCTTTGTGCCCTAAATCTTCAAAGCCTTCTACTATATCGAGATATTTTGAATACTCTAAAAATGATTTTATTTTCATTTCGTCAAAAATTATTACACAATATTTCTCATTATTTGACATTGTCTCTAATTTATTTTTTATTTGTTTAAACCAAAGACTATTAAAACCCGGACAAAATGTAGAAATGCCTATCCTTCTACGAATTTATAAGTGGTTGGAAATTTATAGTATAAATTAATAGCAACATTTTTTTCGGATAACTTCCACGGTAATTTTGAATTATGTTTACGAAATATTTGCATTTCCGCAATTATTTTAGAGCCTAAACTTGAAAATTCTATGTTACTTCTTAATTTAGGATTAATTCGTAATTTTTTCTTTAATTTACAAATAATAGACGATTTATTTTTTAACAATACATTTTTTTTTCGAATTTTATCTTTCAATGTTGTTGGACTAGGTTCGTTGGGAAACAATATTATTTCTGATTTATTTAAATTTGTCTTGGTACTGACAGCGGAAGGCATATCGATAAATGATTTCACCATTAAGCTGGTTGATGGTGAACACTCGTCACTCAAATTTATTGAAGACTTTGTTTTATTTAAAATAGCAGGTGAATAATTTGGTGTTATTTGGGGTCCTTTATTATATACTTTTATTGGAGTTTTTACATGTAAATTTGGAGATTCAGAATTTGTTGGAATGTTTATATCGGAGTTTATAGTTATGTAGAAAAGTCATATTTAATTGGAATTGCAGTGGATTGAAGTCTTTGTTGTGTTTTAATCTTTTTAAAATCCGATGCGTTAAAATGTAAATTGCATACATGCCGGTTATTTGTTCGAAACTCAAATCAGCCAATTTAATATTCCCTATAAGATTATAAGAATAAAAGAAACAATGGTGTTAGTAAGACAATAGAAAATAACAAATTAAATTTTTATTTAAAAAATAATAATCCTGCCGGATTGAAACATTCACTAAAGACTTAAATGAACATTTTGAAGGTATTTTAAATAATTTCGAAACATGAAATTTGTGCCTTTAAAATATTCGATTTTTTCAAACTTTCATAAATAAACAAAATTCAGAAAAAAATTCGAAAATACGCATTAAATTATTAGTTGATAAATCATTTAACGTTCAATTTCTGTAAATCTTAAATTATTTGATCCGAAATTAACAAACCTGATTTCTTCACCCATTCATAGCCCGGGTTGGATCTTTGGGAAAACGAAAAAGTTTTAAATTATCATCGGTTCTTTGACTTTTACCACAGTTAAAAAACATACATTTATTGCCTTTTTTAGCCATTTTAAATTAAAATTATAAATAAAATATAATATAAATCGCAACACTAAACACTGTTTATGCCGATTAGTTCTCGATGAAAGCTAAAAGGCATGTAAACTGTAAAGGTACGTACAGACTAAGCAACATTTTGTTGACAACAAGTTGCCAACAGTGTTGTCAACATGTATCCCACCAACAGGTAACAAGTTGATGGATACATGTCAACATCGGGCGGCATGACATCAAAGAAATTTGTTGCTTGTTGCTTGTATCTGTGTTGCCCATTCTAAATGGAAAACATCGCTCAGTATGGACGGTATTATCAACATTTGACATCAGCGTGCTGTACATACGTACTTATTTGTATTAATTGTATTTTATTATTTTATAGTATTTAAATTAAATTATTTATTTAAATATTATATTATTTAAATTGTCGCATTATGTTGTGGTCAAAAGAGATGATTATAGAACTTATTGAAATGTTTAAAGCTGCCCCTGCCTTGTGGGACATAAAGTCAAAAGAATATCGGGACAGAAACTTGAAGTTTGATGAAACATCCAAAATAGCAGCGCACTTTAAAACAAATGCGGATGAAGTATCCAGGAAAATGCCACCATCTTCTTTTTCTTTTTTTATCAAGGGCAGCTATAATGATGAATGCAGCACTAGCACCAGCAGCAGCAGTTGTCAGATCCATTTAACTATTTATTTACCTTTTTAACTTTGGTATAACTTGTAAAGTACAACTTAAAAACGAATTAAAGAATAACAACTTGTAAAGTGTAAGTAAAGTAAAATTTTAATACTTTATTTTATTTATTTTACTACTTTACTTTACTTTACTTAAAGTAAAAAAATAACAACAGACGGATGTTGACTGACAAATATTTTTTGGTTTGGACGCGCCACACTGTGTACAACATGTATCCAGATACATGTATCTGTATCCGACAAATTTGTTGCCAACACTCGGCAACGTGTTGTCAACAAAATGTTGCTTAGTCTGTACGTACCTTTTAAGGTTAAACGGTTTACATTTTCGTGAAATGTTCGATTAGACGTACCTATATCGAATAATGAACAATAATTATGGAATTCCATTTTTGTATACCAAGAACGCCAATTAGGCCCGTATGCATCACGGTCGCCTCTCTTCGCCATCTAAAAGTCATTATAAACATAAGGGCCCTGCCACACCGAGGTTTTTTCGCCGTTCAGACCCAATGGTTTTACAGTCGCAATTTTCACATCCCCAAAACAGGTATAATTAAATTGATTGAGCTATACTACAACGGTTTTATCGCCACTCGCCGTCAATAACCACTGCGCACGGCGGTTTGACGGCAGTGCGTTGTGCAAATTTGAATGGAGAGCGCTGTACTGTGTTTTTGTCCAACGCGTTTTTACCACCAGACTAGTTTTTTTTTTTACATTTTTATGTTTATTAAAATTATTCTTTTGTACATACATATATTGACTATTGTATTATTGTATATATATATATATATATATCACATTAATATGAATAATATGATCGATACTGAACTTTTTATAATTGAAATCGAAAAAAATGAATGTATATGGAATGTAAAAAGCAAGTGTTTTATGGATCGACTTAAAAACAATTTAATTATACAATAATTTGATAATGCAATAATAGAAAAAACGAAAACCACGTAAATCACCCGAAATAACGCTCTTGTGTGGCGTAAACGGTTTTATGGTCTAGATACAGGGATGGCCAACCCGCGACATTTATCAAATATTTACAAAAAAAAAATTATTTTTGAGCCGATAGAATATTCTGGAATGCCCGTGCAACGCGGTATCTGTATTATTAACAAAATGATAATTCTTATCCAATCTGATAAAAATATATACGAGTAGACACCAGCTTATAGCAAATCAAATTGTTAAAATAAAACGTGGCTAATAACAGTCATAATCTGTCCGTTCACTGTGACTGTTGAAGTACGTTCAGTGTGGAAAAATATTTAAGTACGTACTTTTTTTATTATTGTTTTTTTTTTTTAATATGAGTGGTGCAAAGAAATAAGGAAACTTATAGCTGCTTTTGAAAGTCGTTTCACTAATTTAGACAAATACAAGACAATATTTGAAATATATTCATCTCCTTTTCATACTGATGTCAATTCGGCCCCAGAATATCTTCAAATGGAACTCATTGACTTACAATGTAATAATGAATTAAAACACATTTTTGAAACATCAAAATCAAAAATAGATTTTTATAATATTAATATCACAAAAGAACATTTTCCCAATTTGAGAAATCTGGCACAAAAAGTTGTGAGTGCTTTTGGATCGACTTACACTTGTGAATCGTTTTTTTCGAAAATGAAATTCGCCAAAGATAAATCACGCACAAACCTAACAGATGAAAACCTGCAACATCAATTACGGTGTGCAAATACAAGCATTTCTATTGATTTGAAAAAGCTTAGTGAACGAGTTGAGAAACAAATATCTCACTAAATAGTAATGTTTTTTGTATTAAATACTTTTATTATAACTTTTATATATTTTAATTTTTTTTAAATACTTTTATAATTTTATATGTGGCCTAATTTTGAATAAAATATGTGATTTATATGTGATTACCTATATTAATATTTTGGCTGATGACCTTTTTTTTGGGCAACACTATATGTGGCCCGCAAGATCATTTGGGTTGGCCATCCCTGGTCTAGAATCTAGATAGTAAAAATCGGTTTGGACGAACGGCAAGGCCCTAGGTAAAGTAATTTTATTATAAATATTTTTCAAATAACCGATTGACGAAACGAGCAGCGCTATCTGTTGAGACATCGTTAAACTAAATAAATTGGTTGCCATTTTCCCTATACCGATGGTCTATCTATGTATATTTAATCTATGGTATGTGTGACTTTCCCGAAATAATACGCTCAGATTTTATCAGCAAATGGACACGGTAATCGAAGTTTATTGCCATTACTGCGTCATTATATAGTCATTTCCGTCGTCGTTTATACCATTGATTAAATCTATTATTTTATTTATTATTAATTTATATTTAATCAATGTTTATACGTAGCAAGGCAAGACATGCAATAGTATTCAATATTATTATCTATCAATCATATAATGCATTTGCATTGTACGTTCACTTCGACTATTTTTAAAGCCAAATATTCACCATTTGATAGATTTTCTCTACCGAACATGTTCGACGATTAAATTTACTTTTTTATGAACTATTTAAACAATTGTATAGATGAAATACTATACAAATCTTCTGTCATTTAATTGTAATTAATTATTATCATAACTGATTATCCAATATACATAGGTCATAGTTAGGTATATTAGATATTGTATCGTATTGGTAAGACGGTAAGTAGTGGTCGAGTAAGTCAAGTAAGTCGAACCTAGAATCTATAATTTTTGGGAGAATAGAATCCATAAACAATTTTGTCACGTGCCGTTCAATTGCATTTTTTTTTTTTTTTATTGTAAAGAAAAAAAGGCTTCAACAACTGAGGTTATTAGCCTTGTGTGCATGGGTAGATTAAAATTAGGTACATTAAAATTAGGGTATATATAGGTTGTATGTACAGGGTTAAAGGTTATTTACAATGTTAATTTTTGTTAAATAGTTTAAGATATTAGTCGAGTTTATTTCATTTAGTGCTTCATCTAGATTGATAGGAATTGATAATGCGTTCCGAATGTTTTGATAGAAGGGGCAGTCTTTGAGGATGTGTTGTATGGTAAGGTCTGCTTGGCATTTGTCGCATATGGGCGGTGGCTCTTTACTAATTAAAAAGGCATGGGTTAGAAAAGAGTGTCCGATTCTCGCTCTGGTTAGAGATACTTCTTGTCGCCTGTTTAAGTTTTTGGGAATGTGCCATTTTTGGGTACATTTTTTAACCTTTTTTAATTTGTTGGAAAACGGAACAGAATCCCAGTAAATTTGCCAAGCCGTGTTAATTTTTTTGCTTATCGATATTTTGATATAATTTGGCGGAATGTTAGTGATTGTTGAATGTATAATTATTTTGGTAACCAGTAACCAGTAACCAATACAATTTGTAACAATTTTCTTTGAGCCTATTTATTAGATACCTTTTATATTTATCTTGCAAATATAATTTTTCATATTTTCTTAGAAATGATATGGAAATAATTACAACCGATGAAGACCAACAGAATGCGACTGATCGGCTTCAAAGATCAATGTCTCAAAGTGGACAAAACTGGATTATTAAAATCAACAGCGAGAAATCGGTGCACGTAAACTACACCTTGCGTTAAAGCGTCTATAAACCAGTATTTCTTGATCAGCAGAAGAATAGATATATTTGTTATTATTTATTTTATAACAATATTTATTACAAGTATTTTAATTTTAATCAAATAGAATCGGTGATTATTTTTTTAACTTTTAGCTTATAAATTTATGTTGATAAATCCAGTATTTAAAATGTTTTTACGTGAAACGTTAATACGACTACTTCAAAGTTTATTGTGGATAATTATAATAATAATAACTATAAACATAGTTCAAACTCAGAATAACACATTTATGCCTATAATAAAAACAATATTATGAACTTCAAGATAATACAGAAAACAGTTTAATTGAAAAAAAAAGTTTGTGGAATGAAAGTGGTACTGAAAACGATTAAAATTTCAAATTTATACAGATAAATTAAATTACTCGTGGAGAATTGTAATTTTCTTAGTTTTGCTTTATATTTGTTTTTTTATACAGATGCTTTAAGTCCATGGAATGATGGTCCCATTCTTAAGTCAAATTCAAGTAATATTATTTGTTTAATTTATATTTCAAAAGTATATGGTATTGAATTGACACTTCATAGTTTGTCTTATCGTTTGCATGTTTTTTGGACTTTGACTCAAAATGTATAGGTTTTAATTCAATAATTGTACAAGTTAAAAAGCATTCATATACAATCAGAAAATAATACATTTACATCTTATAGGCTGAATAGCTAACGTTCAAATCCAGTTGATTGCAACCGTAAATTCTCTTTGCATTTTTGTCTTTTATTCCAAGCATCAGCTACGCTTAAATATATGACTGGTCCCTTACAGTTATTTCAATCATATATAGTATATAACCACTGCGAAGCGAAAGAGAATTCACAAATTTAAATATATTACAAAACATATTCCATTGGTGAAATGCAGTAAAAAATCAAAACTCATAAAAGGAACCTTTGAGTATTTCTAGTTCAGTTTTTTATAAACACATTATTTCGTGTTGGAAAAGTAAGAATCACTTGTATAGGATCTTACGCGACTCGGAACACGGATATAACCGCAAACCAAGAGTGTGAATTCGTCGTTTAGTTGCATTTACCATTTCGTTTTAATAAATCTCTTACTATTTTTTTGTGAGCTATTTTATAATCCTTTTTGTTGTGATATTATTCGATACAATTCTATCGGGTGTGTAATGCTATACTATGCAAATACCTACAAATTATCATATGTCTTATATTAAATTCTGACGTACAACACAATCGCTCACTTTTACGAAGTAAACCATTTATTTTATCTACTTTTTATTAAATATTATTTGATTTATTGTTATTTAAATTGAAATACCTTAACGCACAGATTTGAAATAATACTATTCATTTTTTTTAATTATAAAGCGTTGATACAAAATGCTGTCTTACATATTTATAATATTTACTATACTTAATTAACATTATATTTGAATGGAATTTTAGTAAATACAATTGCGAGTAAGTTATTTTATTTACCATTTAAAACGGGAACTTTTATTTTCTGGGGAAACTGTTTAGATATGGATACATTTAATCTAATATTGGTATCTAATATCGATAAATGCATATACATTTAATATATTAGACAATACTTTGCAAAAATAAAAACAATCTATTGCTATTATATTTAACTATAAAATTTAACTTTTTTAGTTTGTAAACGTACGTACCTACATATTTATTTCGTATTAATAATTTAATGTTTGATATAAAGGATATCAGAATATGAATATAAAATTATTTATATATTCACAGTTTTAGTAGTGATTAATAACTATGAATAATGAAGATTTGTTTAAAACATAACAATATGATTATTTGTTTATTAAAAAAATAAATAATAGTGGTGTAATTGAGATATTTATGAAACTCCCGAGTTTATCATGTACTTTGTTGATTTAGAGTATTTAAATTTAAAATATTGCTGTCCATCAGATATTAAAGAAAACAAAATACTATAAGGACGAGCGGTAGCGCGCCGTAAAGACTATTATATTAAATTATTAGAATATGAAATAATGTACTATGGAATCCATTTTTCGCGACCCTTATGTCATGTGTAGCTGCCCGAGGTTTTGAACCACTTACCTAAATGAAAGAGCACAGAGCAAACAATGTTACTATTAATTTTATCAAATGCCATCGAGAAATCGGTGTGAACAAAATCAAACTTGTAGCCAAATATGAATTAAGATCCTAAGATATTAAAATACTGAAAACTTTGTAAATTTGTAAAGTTTAATATGTGAATATCACCGTGGATAAATATTTTGATAAATAACCGTTGAGCGCCTTATGCAACTGACCCATTATCAGCGGCGACAATAATCTACATAAATTTGTAGTAAAAATATCCCAAAGAATTAGTCTTTATGAATAAATGTATAATATTATGACACATCCAAGGTGATCACAGTCTACAATTGTTTGTAGTAATATGGAATAAATTATTTTATTTTTGAACAGGAGATATCCAAAAATATTTCTCAGGTGAGCGTTAAAGTCTAGATATATTTGGATACCAAGATATATAAAAAATATACTTAATAAATAGACATCGGCTAGAGAAGCAAATGTTTTAGATAATAATAAAGATATGTAGGAAGATATTCTTTTAATTAATATACTTTGTTCTACAATTGTTGAAAAAGTTGTAACTTTTATTATGACTCGTACAGCAGTTTATCCAGTTAAGTTTACTGGATTAGGGCATAGTACAAAAAAGAATCGACCATTCCTAATTTATATTGAATTATATATTTTAATATATGTATACCTTATTTTCAATACATTTTTCATTTATTTAATACGTAGGAAGCTATATTATTTCTCTGTAATTATTTTATAAGCCAAAGTTAAAAGCAGAGCCTGTTCCTGTTGATTACAACATGTATAGTAAATTATTCATCTTCTTCAGTGCAGATTTGGTGATTTTTTTAATTCGCTAAATCATTAAACATTTTTTTGTGTATTTTTAGTCATGATAACAGGATTTTATAAACATGATTTTCCTCTTTCTCGTCTGATAAATATTTTTCATCGGTATAAGTCAAATAAAAAGAACCGTAAAGTCAAATAAATGCGAGTAAATCCAGTGACGCATTTAGACATTTAGGGCTTTGGAGTAAATAAAAATTCGATGCCCCCTTCTATAGTCTATTCAACTTAAGAGTATACCAGTTTGCGCATGCACGACTAAACGAAATCCAATGCCCGACCCATACCCTCGGAGCATATGGCAGATGAATTTATTAGATTCAAAGAAAAGAAACTATCAGCTTTATAATAATCAGTTTTTTTTCAAATATTTTTTAATAATTTCACTAACCCTAACTTTCTCTCTAAAGGAAAAATCTTGTGTACACCATTCAATCCTTGATTATTATTCATCATATTATAGAAACAATTTAAATTTTAAAAGTTATATTACTCAAAATTATCGGTTTTGTCGTCGCCTGGGTTTCAGCCGGGTAGTATAATAGTTATTAAATTATGTATAATATATCATTGATTTTATAATAATAGTATATTATTAGTTATTACTTATTTACCCTGTATTCCGTTATCAGAATCCTTTGGTACAATGCTTTTAGGGTTGAACTTAGAAATCTTTAAATAGAAATACTATACTCATTGGCTTGTCGAGTATTAGAGATATTCATCAAAATAACATTTAGAGTAAAAACATTTTTAAATTAATGAAATATATTATTTTTCATTTTCACTAAAATTTTAAAATTTCCTTTTTTACTAGTAAATTATTCATCATCCAAGCCAAGGAAGATTATTTTGATTAAATTGTATTCTTAAATAAATTGATGAGTGATACATATACGTATATTTTAAACATTTATTTTACAATCAGATTTAAATTAAAAATTAAAAATAAATATAAGAAATCATTAAGTCATATTTTATAATATAAAATTCTGTTGGCTTTTGTTAGTATACAGACTAATATGCGATTTAAGGGCCATATATTCAAGAGTTTGAATATTTCTTGAATTTTTTCACGATGAAATTCCGATTGTGTTGATATGATGTTCAAATATACTCGTAAAAATAAGTGCACCGTCGAGTAAAAACCGTTTATAATAATGAACTCTAAGTCAGTTTTCAAGCATTACTATATAATTCCACTAGGTCATCGTCAGTCGGTATCGGTAAACGAAATCGACCAAGACTGTGCAGTGCACAGGTATTACGTTTTGATAACGTTTTTTGAAACCCGATTGTTGACACCTAAACTACCATAGCGATCACTTATCCGTAAATATAATTGTGCTGGTCAAAAAAAAAAAACAAAAAATGTTTGATATAACATTGGATATTATATATACAGGTGTATTTAAATAGGAAGCTGGCTATAATGAATAAATAAGCGGTTTTATATTTTGTAAGTACTGACAACTGATTTTTATTGACAATTTGAATGTTTGAACAGTACGGAATTGAAGACATTTTGAATTGTTTCATACTTTTGCGAATGCTTTTAGTCTCTTACAAGACTTTTACTTTATATTCTCAACATAGTTGAATTAATTTTGAATCATTATTGACCAGACAACCTTTGATTTAAGGCAATAATGGGTTCTTACAGCATGCACCGTGAAGAATCCACAGTCACGGAGTTGAAGACGAACCTGGTAAATTATTGCTTAAATAAAATGAGACACAGGACAATCGATGAACAGCTCCATGACATATCGGGAATCATGAAGAGTTCGCTGGATCTCACAATCGAGTACAAAAAAAGCGGATTAGAAGCCAGTTACAGAATTGGCTTCCAAAGTGCTTCGGTGATCGGTACAGACGAATCGGTACGTATGCGAAATATAGAGGCATGGAGCGAACACGAAAATACGCCTAATAGTAGTGGTTTTGCGCGTGGAGTTTGTATATTTAAATCCTATTTGTTTTCACTAGACATGTGTGCGACAGTGCAAGTTAAACATTTTGCACAAGCTAAAGGTTTTCTGCAACTTCAAAACCGGAATAACACCGCCACCGTCGGTTATGCAGACCCCAAGTGTCCGAACACCCAAGTCGACCATCACGCCAGACGTTTACTCTGAGGTCAGTGAAATTATTATACAATGCGCTATGAACGTCACAATGTTCTTCCACTGCAGTATATTAAACACAATTATAAGTTATCGCGGATTTTAAATTTGTATACCCGTATGTGTTTGCATAGATCAATTTATGTAAGGAACGCGCATCCGGGAAAACGGCAAATAAAGCGTTTGACGTGATTGCCCTGGTAGACCCGGAAACGGATATTCCGATTGAGCTGTGTGATATCGTGAACAGCAACAAGTGGGCGTTGGTGCTCAAGATCAGGTATTTCCCAACGGAGTGGGAAATGACCTATGAAATCGGTCCATACCGAGCTTCGGCCGAAGGTTCCGTAGAATCGGTAAGTGTAGTTTCTATAATTGCGCGTAAAGCTTTTTTTCAATGCTCTAATCGTGTGTATATTATGTTTTTAGACGTGCATGCAACAGTGTAAAGTGGAAATGTTGCACGGACTAATGGAGTACGTTACCGAAGACAAGGAAGACAAGGAAGACGAGAAAGACAAGGAGGACAAGGCAGACAAGGAAGACGAGAAAGACAAGAAGGACAAGGCAGACAAGGAAGACAAGACAGACAAGGAAGATACCAGAAAAAACGTAGTTGCCGCTGAAGAACAATCAGAAGCCGTGATAGACATCCCTTGCCAAGCCGTAATTTCTCTTAAGGTTAGTGAAATGGTAATTGGCGCAATTATGGGGGCATTGGAGGTGCTAATCTCCCAAATTGTTTTTGTGTTTACATATTGATAAATATGGTTTTCTGAATAAAAAATAAAACTAAATAGTTTTCATCGAAGTTAAAATATATATACATATTAGGGTGTTCCTTAGCTATAGATGATGAAAAAAAACTAGCAACATTTTTTTGGGCTCACCCCCTAAAAACGTGTGTATGCATATTATAATAATGAATTACGAAAAATTTTGAGGAAATCAAACAAGGTAAACCCGTGCCAAATTGAACCTAAAGTTTGAATTAATTCAGTTTTTGAATATTTATGAGAATTTTTTATATTTTTTTAAATATTTCGCAAACCGCTGAGTAAATAAAAATAATTTATATAATATGTTTTAAATAGAACAAAATTGTCTATAAATTATGTCTTGAGAGACAAGATTTTAATACCGTCTACTGTTCATGAGATATATTTACTCAAATGTATAAAAATACCGTATTCTCAAAATGTTTACTATTAAAACTATATAAACATTAAATATATTATTATTAATGGTAAATATTCATCAGAGTTTATGTATTATGAAATATTTTTATTTATTGAAGTATATAATTAATGATTTAAATTAATATAATTTTTTCAATGTTTCCTTTTTACAATTTGGATACATTTGTCTGTATACATGAACACATTGTAATTTGTAGTACATATTGTTTTTGTTCTACGTTGACTGTTTACGCTTCATTAAAGTCTGCCATTAATTTCACACCCCTCTCAGCTGTATCATTGACAATTTTTAGAGATTTTATTGATTCTTTGCCATTAACAAAACCGATATGGTTAGGTTATAATTATTTTATATACTCTATAGGATGGCGACTCTCAAGAGGATAAACAAGGAGAAGTCGGTGAAAACAAAAACACCAAGAAGTGCTGCGAGTCAAAGTCGACGGTGAAACTTTTGCAGGAACCTTCGAATCGCTTGTCGGTTTCTACGGAGGAATCGGAATCAGATCGGTCGACTCCGGATTTAAGTCATAATATATCATGGAATAATATGGTCAAAACTCATGAGGTAAATTGTGTTGGTCAACAATCTGTTATATGTTTTGGTTACCAGAAAATAGTTAAAAAAAATTGAAACACTGCATTCTTAAACGTAACCTTATTGTATAATAATAAATAGCAAAAAAAAGACAAAACCGAAGAAAATCAACGACGTGACGCAAGTAGTAAAACGGACAAGCCTGCGGCTGTTGTGGAGTCAAGACTACAAATTCCGGAAAAAACGAAATGCACTGTTCCCGCGAAGATGCCATCTGGACCCAGGAACACCGAACCGCCAAGGACACCGTGCAATGTCTCGGAAGCGCATGAGGTTAGAATTGAAACCCCCGTTCCCCTACGAGTCGTAAAATAAAAAAACAACAATTTTGCCGCGTGAAAGTTTTCGCTTAACCGATCAAAAATACGGAAATATCTGTAAATGTACTTTTAATCGCAGGCGTACCTATGAAGTAGTAAACGTAACTCGTCGTGTTCATTTATAAACATTATGGCGCTTCTATATTGTACACTGCGTCGATATAATAATAATCAGAAAACGTTTACGTTTTTACTTTGTTTTCAGAATTACAGCAATGTAGCTTCCGAAATTTTGATCAACATCTCGGAAGACACATTTCAGGTGAGCGCCAGGAGGTTTTTCTTTCTTCTCGTGCGAACCAGCCGCGCGAATCCAATGTACGTGAAGAGGATCACGGATCGTATTGTATCAAATGTAAGCATCTCCACCGATTATTCCACGATTTATATTGGTCGATCGCGATTGATAAGATAAGGTAAATGCGCTCGCCCGCCGATCAAGACGAGACCCATCGCCGGGTACCAGTCTGCGAGTCGTCGTCATTCGAAACGAATCGATAATCGATAAAAGCAAACTTTAAACTCAATTATATGTAAAATAAACCATAAACATTTAAATAAGACTGAAGAAAAATATTTTTAACCGTTATACAGTCCTATTCGTAACATATATAATTATATAATATTTATAATCAAAGCATATTTTTAACGATGTTATACTATTAACTGACACCCCGTGCAGGCAATCGAAAAGCCTGAAAACTGCGGCTTATATGCGGATCTGTGTTGCTATGTGATCAAAATGGCGTGCACGGACTCAAGATTAACCGTACAAGAGTTGGCGCTCACGATCAAGCTGGAATTGATACAATCGTGCAGGGACGTTCTGACTCGAGACGGCGTATTGCCTCGAGCGGGAACGGCTCAACGATTGCCTCGTAACACGCGGCAATCGGAACAATTTGACGCAAAACTTCACGATTGTACCCTAGCAACGTGCAGGTATGTTATTGAGTTGATAGCTATTATGATTAGACTGCGGATTTAAATACCCTAAAGACCAATACAAATGTCTCAAAAAAAAAATAAAATCGATTTAATGCATAAAGTACATAAGTGACGATTGCTACTAATATGCGGCGATGATCACGAGGGATTTTATCTAAATTATTATAAATTTATACCCATACTTATAAAATATAAGAAATAATCCCTTATCACGCAAAAGTAGCTAAATAATAATAATAATAAACATCGAAAAAGCTCTAATAGTTAAGACAAAAGATTCATATTTTAATAATTATTTGATGTACATACTATACGTATACAAATCAAACCTCATTAGTCATTGTGTTTGGTCATTCCGAAAAAAAAATAAAATTATTTTCACCAAAGTATTATTTGCTTTACTTAGGTACAAGTTATAATATTTAGAAATATTATGTTCTAATCGCTGTGCGTGACGTTTCGTAGGCTTATGGGAGAACTGTTCATGCGGGACGAAATGTTCAAGACCGTAATGAGTACCGTCAACACCTTCATGATGTCGCACAACGCGCTTTCTCTGGAATGTCTGTGCGTTTTGTTGACCATAATCGGACCAAAATTCGAAAAGGTAATGTAAATTATAACATACATGCCATACATAATAATTAATAACGATTTCCTTTACTCGCTAATTTGTTCCGTTTTAATAATACATTTTTAAGTAAAAATCTGTAAATTTAAGTTTATTTATTTACCATGAATACTTCAGGTTTTTTTTTTATCAACCTCTAAAAAATGATCAAAAACGTGTTTCGATCTAATGATAGTTCCGTCCAATTTTATTGGTTATGGTTTAGAAACTTTTTTGGGGTGTCTAAGCACCGCGACGAAAGTTTAATTGCAATCAGTCAAACGGTTAGTGAAAGAAGGAAGCAATCACACACGATTTGTCTTTTATGTACGAGTACATGGATAGAACATATAGATAGTTTTTACTTGTTTTTTACTCACACGACCGGTGCAAAGTTACACGTGAATTTTTATATTACAGTTATAACGGTTCGTGTCACAGTCGCACATACGTAAATAATAATAACAGTCCAAAAATTATCGAAAACGAAATGAGTGGGAAACTTTGTGCACCGCATACATACCACTCATGGTAGAACTTGAGAAAGCTAAGCCCTCGCCGATCTCTTACTCTATCCATATTTACCCTCCGTGGTTGCAAGATAATTGATGCCTCATTATAATACTTCTTTAACGGCTATATTTTCGTTAAATCCTTCGTTGTATTATATTTGCTAAACGTATGTGAATCGTTCGTATACATAGATTATCGATTCTCCGGCAAGATTTTATGCACAACTGGACAACTACTCGGTCACCGGGCGCGTGGGCAACACTCTATTGCCTCAGCGAACCTCACAAATGATTGATATTCTGCTGAACGTACGTAGCTGGTGTTGGATGCAGAATTCGGGTTCGCGGCGAGGAGTTATCACAGGACGAAGGACGAAGGTCGAGGGAAGCCGTCGAGGCCGCTGGATGCAATAGAATTCTCCGGTGGAATTCAATGGCATGGCCCGAAACCGCTATCAGTGATGCCTGCAGTGCACCCTAAGCGCGTCACGTTCAACCCCGTGATGTTTATTGTCTGCTTTCGTCGGGGCGGTACTCCTTTCGCCCAAAAATGACCTTCCTCTTTTTGCCCACGTCCTCTTTTCGACCAAAAATGAAAAAATAGTTTCCTCTTTTCGCCTACAAATAAAAATAATAATTGTATTCTTTTCGCCCACGGTTTCAAGTTTTACATTTTGTAAACCACTGTCTGAAAATTTCTCGACTGACTATATATATACAATATTAATAACAATCAAAAACCCTTCGGTGCACTAGACCGGCCAGGCCGATAACAATATCTAGATTGCATAGGTAATACGTAAGACATATCTAAATAATTTATGGACAGATTTATAATTGATACATGTTATACATAGATACTTATTTTTTTTTACACAATAATAAAATAAATGATAGAATAATCAATAGTGATCACTAGTTCGTCAATATAAAATAATATTTTAGGTATTTGTCATTTATTTTTATGACGTCGTTAAAAAAAATGTAAATGTAAATTAAATCCATTTTAATTTACATTTACATTTTTTGTATAATTGAATGCCATTGATTTAATGAACTCATACCGACTTAACTCTCCTCTATTATACTTTTCAATTGTTTCTTCGTTTCTTACTTTTCTATCTTTGGGAAAGTGTTGTAAGTGGATACTATAAACATAATATAAACATCAGTTTGGATTTCTTGTACCACAGCCAACCACATATGAATTGGTGGAGAATTACTATAAAAACTTTTGTTAAAAAATGAGTGAAAGGACTTGCATGTATTTGTTGTCCTGATTAACTGATGATCTAGCTGCCCAAAGCTTTGGTGGGAACATACTTTCGTCGGATATATAGTTATCAGTTAAATAATCACAGAACTTTTGTAGTTTTTCATTTTCAGGGCAGTCACTCATTAAATCTTCTACATAACAATCACCTACTTCTTCAGGATTTAAAAATAGTAAACCAAACGTGTAGTGTATCCACTTACCGATATCTGAAGAATCGTCTTTATAGTGTGTAGCACTATAAATAGTCAGTCGAGAAATTTTCAGACAGTGGTTAACAAAATGTAAAACTTGAAACCGTGGGCGAAAAGAATACAATTATTATTTTTATTTGTAGGCGAAAAGAGGAAACTATTTTTTCATTTTTGGTCGAAAAGAGGACGTGGGCAAAAAGAGGAAGGTCAGTTTTGGGCGAAAGGAGTTCCGCCCTTTCGTCGAGACCAGTCGTAATGTATATGATAAGTACCTCAATTTTTCCTAGCCGTAGCCGATATTAATATCCGTTATCAATTAAGTCCTATTAAGTCAAAATTATCTCCTACAAATACTATAAGATAAATTAAGAAAAAATGTGTATACATGGTAGGGTGGTGGTTGGTTAAATTAATTGGGTCTAGTTGACAACATAAGGTTTTTTATACATCGTCGCCACTTAAGCTATTTACAGGGTGGAGCGGAAAGTGACCTTAGTCCTTCTGCATTTCAATTTCATAAATTGAATAATACGGTTCGTTATTATTATTGTGATTATTTATCGATGTTATTGAAATGAAAAATAGTAGGAAAAACACGATTTTTCAAGATGTCGACGGTTTGAGTTGTCCTGCACACTTATAGGAGTATAACGTTGAAATCTATTTGAAGGGACTGACCATGGTATTCGAGTTATCACAAATCGACTATGTTTCTAAAAAATTAGAAAAATTACAATTTGGATACAAATATGGTTCTATAGAAAAAGGAATGAAAAAAGGTCAATGTTTCTAAAAAATTTGACCTTTTTTCATTCCTTTTTCTATAGAACCATATTTGTATCGAAATTGTATTTTTATACAATGTCGAGTGTCCATGTTTACTATATACTTTTCCAATATTTTTAGGTTTGTTCGGTTGAGTAATTTAATTATTAGTAAAATATAAAAATCATATATTCGTGCACTTTTCCTTTTCAAAGTCTATACGCAGCTATAATCAAATGACGAATCAATTTACCCGTGACGTGTCCAAAACTCCCGTTTGATTTTGAAGTAATATCAATATGCACAATTAACACAGAACCATTTCATTCGGAAAACTGTGATATCATCAGTGCAATTGAAGCACGTTTAAAATTAATAATTTACATGCCACTGTTATTATACTGATCTCCGTGGCATAGGGAGAACAAAAGAAAAATAGGAAGACGTGAAAATGGAAATACTTAAAGGTACGTTTTTCATACATTTTCTTGTTTTTGAATTAAATATTGAGCGAAACAACCACGAGCACGTATAAAAAATATTGATATCGCATTGATTCGCCAATTCAAGTATTCAGCGGCACTACATATAATCGAATCAAATAACATCAATGATAAATAAATGATTTTTGGGTGCACTTTGTCCGCCACGTGTGCATTATTGTTGTACGCTAAACTCGTCAACGTGAAGTCATCAAATATGATACGTAACCTAACCGCATATCCTTCGCATAGTATTTTTATAGTCTTAGAATGCGATGTGGATTGAGCATGGAAACAATTGGGTTCAAACAAGATACCTTGGTCGCAGTCGCAGTTTTACAAGAATAGTATAGACTGTTGCTCATTATCGTCACGGCAAAGAAACCCACATAGTTGGGACTTGGCGTAACATCATTTTTTGAACAGAACGCGTGGTATAGTATATTTGTACTTATAATCTCATATTCCTGTAATATTGTTATAAAACATGTATTTGTACTTATAATCTCATATTCTTGTAATATTGTTATAAAACATGTATGTGTACGATGTATATGATCCTAAGTATATGCAATATGCATACTTTTCATAATACATATATAATGTACAATTGTTATGCTCTCCTTCAACATGTCTGGAACTGACTGCCCGCTTTCGACTGCGGTGGTGCTTTATGCTGTTGAAAAACAAACTCATCACTATTCGTTTGTTAATGTTTTGCACTGGAAGTTAGAAGTTCGCAGGTATTTGAAAGAAATTGCACCACTGAATCTCAGATGCTGTGGATGCCGTGGCACCAGATATGATCAGCGACGTTTGGGAAGAATTTGAATATCGTATAGATGTATGTCGGATGACCGGTGGGGGTCATTTGTAACTAAAGTTATTAAAACTTGACTATTTTAAGAATATACTTTACTTTATTTCACCCTTATATCTTCATTTTTAAAATAAATATAAATTTTTGAAATCCTATGAAGTTTTTTGATACATGGTGTATATCATTATTTACCGAATTAATTACAGCCTATTTGCGTTTGATATCATCTGGTAGTAGTGGTATGTAATAATAAAACAAAAATCTAATTTTTGTGTATGAAAGTTGTGAAAAATCATCTGTCTTTCCATGTTCAATCTCCTTGAGAACACTTTAGAACAAATTGCACAAGTTGAAACATAGATGAAAGAATAAATACTGAAAATAAAAAACATAATTCACTAAACCGTGTTTAGGAACAAACTGATCAAATTAACTCGCATATGTGAAATCGATGGTGAAAAAATAAAAAGACCTGTTACCCATCCATTCCAAATAATGACTACGGTTTCTATGGGATCAGTGGCACTTTTTTTTAATTGAAAAAATACCACGATACCTAAGCTATCGTTAGTTTATATGTAAATTGTCTATTTTTATGGAAATTAAAATTCAATGTATAGTCTGTAGAACCACGTTATTGTCACTTTTTTTTATTCACTACGTTTTCTACCGTATTTTTTTTAATATGTTTAAATTTTTAATTTGTACCATTTCCAAGCGATTGCCTCCAAACGAGTGGCGGCTCGTGGCTTAGACGACGGGACGATCAGTTTAAGAAGTTAAATCTAAGAAGTAACAAACTTAACAGAACGCAGTACATAGATTTATACGTATTTGTATTATACATGTATTTGCAGTAAAATGTCGGGTACACACGTGACAAAGAAACAAAAAATATAAACTCAACTTTTCCCACCATGAACGGCACCATCTAAATAGCTTTTAAAAACAGAAACAAAAAAGAACTTGGCGCACTGGCGGTGCAGGCATTATATAACACTTATTTTTTTAAAAATTATATATTTCATAATCTGAACATTATATTATACGGCTCTATACCTTTTTAGTACGGCTGTAAATAACCAGAATAAAAACTTACTCTATAGACCTTATACCTTAATAAAGTGAATTACTAATTTAAAGAAGGGATAAACGTGAAACGTCCCTTGCCTCCATAAAACTATCCCTGTTTGTTCAGAAACACTTACAAAACAAAAAAAAGTCTTGAGGACGGCATTATTTCTGGGGTGGCAATATTATTTATGGCGATACAAAATAAGAGTAAAATATGTTTTCGTATTTGCAATGGAAAATTATTTAAGGGCATAAACTAAATAAAATAATAAGTATAAAATAATACAATTTTATTACAAAACGTTTCGTTTACACTATTAAATTATTCATTAGCTATTGCCTATTAGCATTGATTATAAATATTTATAATCAATGCTATTAGCCAACAATTTCAAAAGCCATGAAATATTCACGAAAAATTGGCATCTGAAATTAGATTTTAAACCGGTTTACTATCTGGTCATGGGATTTTGACGTTCGACTATATTAAAATAATGTACTTGATAACACATAATATTATTTAATTATTAATAATATACTCGGCGATTGATGTATAAATAGTACACGGCAACATTGATTCTAATCTACATTATTGTACTTTTCGACGTTACTCTCTAGGCCAGTGGTTCTTAACCGGTGTTCCGCGGAACACAGGTGTTCCGTGGACTTGATATTAGTGTTCCGCCAAAATTTTAAAATCAGTGAAAAATTGTTTTTTCAATTTGAAATTTATTTAATTAATACAATAATCTATCCAATTATTCTAATTATTAAAAGTTCATTTGTAACGATCATTTTAATAATAAAATGGACAAATTTCTAAAACGAAAACATGATTCTGGTACTGATAATGCAAGTACAAATACAAGCAATATCAATGATGATACTTTCAATAATGAGAATAAAATAAAAAAGATCAATATTGCAATGATTTTTTAAATTTTGGGTTCTTTTAAGTTTACGAAAATGATTGTCAAATTCCCCTTTGTGTGATTTTTGGAGAAAATTTGTCTAACAGCGCAAAAATCATCAGGCACAAATATCTCATACAAAGTATTCAATTTCAAATTTTTACATTTTTTTTAACTTTTTTTATTATTTTTTAGTGACTTACACTAACATGTATGGCATGCAAACAATTTTATGCTATAAATTCATTGCTTAATATATTAAAAAAATTAAAAATGTATAGGTATATTACTATTTTATTTTACGGTTGTGTTCCGCGAAAATCTTATAAAATGTTAAATGTTCCGTCATCCGAAAAAGGTTAAGAACCACTGCTCTAGGCTCTATTTTATTTCACTTTCTCTGTTCAGTGTTCACTAGAGTTTGGATTGTCGTATAATACTTAGTATTTACCATACAAATTATTAAATTTACTTCGATACTTTCATTTTGTCTGTTATGTTTGGCTTTATGTTTATACATTTAACATGAAAGGTTCATCGTATACTTCGTTATACATAACGTGACCATATTTTTTTTCTTCAAACCGGGACACCTGTACATTTTAAATTTTAATAAGGAAACCACATCATTTTGCGAAAAATAACAATTTTTTTACTGGAAAAAAAACATAAACTATTTGTATAAAAATGGCAACAGAAAAACGGAACTAATATATTAATAAGTATAATAATAATATGTGATCAATAAATACTTACCACAAGTCGACTTTTCTTAAAGCGGGACATTTTTAGGTTCTTTGGGGACAGCGGGACACTTAGCTCGAAAGCGGGACTGTCCCGCCAAAAGCGGGACGTATGGTCACGTTAGTTATACAATATCTTAATATGATAATAAAATGTATTTAGGACTGATAAAGTTAGGTTTATACATTTCGTTAAATATACAATTAAATATTATCACCCGACATAGGAATCTAGCCTTTCTTGATCTTTATAATGTTTACTGAACAAAATTGAAGAAAAGGGCGAAACTCCATGGCAGGGTGAGTTCTGGGGATGGGTAAATTTTACTGCTTTATTGGACTTTTAAATTTGATGTACCATTGTCCATTGCTTTCGAAAAACACGATTCTGAGCGAACGAGATCAAAAGGATCAATTTAAAACCATGTTTGTATAATTTAGACATATTTTGTTTAAATATATTTGTTTCTGGCCTTCTGGGTATCAAATATCAATAATAATAAACTTTTGTACGTTGTACCCATTATTTACTACTAGGTGACTATGGTATTGCTGTTCCCATTATCATCCAAATTTTTTTTCTACAGTAAACAAGTAAACATGGACATGGATTTTGAAACCTTGTGTGATGGCTGTTTTGATGTTGTATTGTGTAATACTTCACTTTTGCTGTATACAATTACTAATATTTTGTAGTGTTTTTTCAGCTTATAAATGCTGGAAAAATTGAGTTTTTCACACTGCTTGTGTTAAATTGTATTCACTTGGCTTAAGTTTAAACTTTAAAGTGTTTATGTATGATATCAGTTTTGAATGGAAAATCTTGTACATAATTCAAATTTTTAAATGTGTGTCAGATAACTCATTTGACTATAAATCGTTATGTATCATTAATTTAGTGACTATTATTTATAATTTATAACACTATGTATAACTTGTTTTTTTATTAAATTAATTTCTAATAGATTCATCGCAAATTTAAATCGTTTTATAATTTTTAATAAATAGTATGTTTCTGACATCTAATTACAGTTTACTCGGGTTATTATTTGGAGTTCACCATTAGGAAAACTCATAACAATGGTCCAGGGTCCAATTATTTGTCAGCTAAAATTATTAAATTATTATTATTATTAAAATTATTTAACAGTTTGTCCAATTATTAAATTTGCCTCACGAATGTATTTAGTCATTATGGTAACATCGTAAGGAACTGTACGGCTAGGTTCACCTAATTTCAAGTAATAAATAACTTTAATTTATTTTAAATGGTTTTAATCGAAATTAAATAGGAAAAGGTAAAAAAAAATGTATGTATTACGATTTTTCTTTTAATTCAAACGGATGACGTTGAAAATATGTAAACGAATGAAATTTCGTTGCATATCTATTAATTTAACATAATATACCCTACTAATTATATTATAGAGCGTGGGCCTTGAAATATTGTTCGCCCCCAAAAGTCTAAATCCAGCATTGGTTGTAGGCTTGTGTATTACTACATAATTTTGTTACGTTTGGCAAGTACACGTAGATAATTAATTTAAAAAGTTTTTATCCACATCAAAAATATATTTGGTGTTAAAATACTGAGTACGGATAAGCGATTAAAATTCCATTGATTCATTTCAATCATCATCATTGATAATATCATTGATTATAAATACTAGTAAATAATAGTATTTGTAATCAATGATAATATGTAAGCTTTGAAAACATGAGAAATATATATATAAGAAATGCGTTTACTAACCATTACCTTATTTTGAAAATCGTTTAAATGTACGGTTCCGAAAAGCTTCTTTTAGTTGCAGTTACAAAACAAAAAATTCAAAGGTAATATTGTAGTTTTTCTTGCATTTAGTATGAATCACGAATGAAGGTTTATTAAATGACTTTAACGTATAACAATTACGGTAAATTGATAGTCACTACAGTACTATTGTTGCCGTCCGTTTGGGGATGAAATGAATTGCACATAAAATAACGAAAAGTGCAGGTGAAGTTTAAAGTTAAACGATATATCGTTTAGATAATAGTGCGTATATTCCATTCAAATGGTCAGTTTGACGAATTTATCGGTAGTTGTCCGGATAGTTTCCAAAAAACTATAAAAAAAAATTAAAAACCTAGAGAAAATTTGCTTCATCGACAATCACAATTTCGTAAATTATGATAACAAATTAGTAGGGGTAACCCATCGATATGTATATGTATATTACACTATGGTGTATACATAACGTGACCATATTTTTTTTTCTTCAAAGCGGGACACCTGTATATTTTAATAAGGAAACCACATCATTTAGAGAAAATAACAATTTTTTTATTGGAAAAAAAACATAAACTATTTGTATAAAAAATGGCAACAGAAAAACGGACCTAATATATTAATAAGTATAATAATAATAATAATATGTGATCAATAAATACTTACCACAAGTCGACTTTTCTTAAAGCGGGACATTTTTAGGTTCTTTGGGGACAGCGGGACACTTAGCTCGAAAGCGGGACTGTCCCGCCCAAAGCGGGACGTATGGTCACGTTATGTATACATCTCGATGGTTCCCGTAATATAACTCTGATTACTAAATCCACAGATATAGACATCTATACATATAAAAATAAGTGTACATTTTTAATACATTTTATAACTTAAGATCCACCAAACCGATTTCGATAAAAATTTCAGGGCATATTAGGATTGATACGTAGATGGTTCCTATGAAGTTTGTACTCTGTGCAATAAGTTGTTCTGGAGTTATGACCTCTTAAGTGCACAATATTAATCACGCACGCACGCATGATATTCAACAATAATTGTTTTGCCATAGAGAGATATAATATATACAGTATACACTCCATATGGTTATTTTTTATTATTTGTTTCCGTGACACGCGCGTCTATGGCATTAAAAGTTATGTTTTACGTAAAATTACGTACATATAAAATTAAATTTTTTTTCTTTACAGTGAAATAAAATTTGTGAAAATTTGTTTTCAGTGCGGTGTTTTTTCGTGTGTTTTTTTCGTCTCATTTTAATACGATTGTGAAATTCATATTGTTTTTTTAGTGACAAAAAGTTAAAATTGCAGTACGGCTCATTGCAGTACACTGAAAGCATTTGGACATTCGCTGTGTTGAATCCATCGGTATGTGTGAGTTTTGTTGTTGTTGTCAGTGTTTTTTAATACGTTGGATTGTAAAATTCATATTGTTTTTTTACGATGGAAATTAATTAATTTGTTTTTTTTTTCATCAAATCGTGTGCCACATTCGATTTCATTATCGCATTGCGCAGTAATCGTTCGGCTCATTGCAGTACATTGAAAGCATTTATTGAATAAAATTAAGATTGAAAAAAATTTAATAATAAGAAAATAATTATTAAATAATTATAAATGTATAGAAAATTTAATAAAATTGAGAATTTTTAAATGATTGCGTTTCCATTTCCCAAATAATAATTACACTTTTCGATAAAAAAAAAAATGTTTTTTAAAAATTTTACAGATTCAAGGCCAGTTTTATCATAGCTGGCTCATTATTGCCATTCCCTGACACTGACCCTCAATTTTTGCAAATCTATTTTGTTGGGAATAGCAATGATGAATTGAATCGGCGCTATGCAATTGTTCCATGTGCAAGGCGTCAAATTATTTTGGACCTGCAATTTTTTTTCCATCAACACAATGGATTATAGTTCAATTATTTAAAACCGGTCTTGATCGTATGCCATCTGATAATCATAGGATATAGTAATAAAAGCCGACAAAACGCCCTTTGGAGAGCATGCAAGACGCTTCAATGCACCAACCATTGATGAAGTGGCCATTGTAATTGTTGGAGAGCAGTTTCCATCTCGCGATATTGTGCTACACCGAAGAAATGAGTAATTGCAGTGTGTATCAGAGCTTCATCGCAGCTATGATGCATTGCAGTATCCGTTATTGCACTGGAAAGGTGACGAATCCAAGAAAAATTGCATGGTGCAGTGACATCATACAAATCTGTTGATAGCGCATTGAATGAAGATGATGCAGTCAACTATCCAGTTGAATTTTTTAATTCGTTGGAACCGTCTGGTATGCCACCGCATTGCTTGAATTTGAAGGTCGGCTCATCAATTACTTTACCGCGGAATTTGAATGCACCAAAACTGTGCGACGGCACAAGATTAGCTGTAAAAAGATTGATGCCGAATTTAATCGATGCCACAATATTGACTGGCAAAGCGAAGGGGGAAGTGGTACTCATCACACGTATTCCTCTGATACCAACAGACATTCCATTTGAATTCAAACGATTGCAATTCCCCGTGCGCCTATTATGCGCCATGTCCATCAATAAGGCACAAGGAAAAATGCTCCAAGTATGCGGTTTGAATTTGGAAGAGCTGTGTTTTTCGCACGGGCAACTATACCTGGCCTGTTCAAGAGTTGGCACTCCAAATTGTTTATCAGTGTATGCCCCAAAAGGACAAACAAAGAATATTGTTTACCCTAATGTGTTGGATTGATAATAAATAATTTGGAAAAAAAAAATGATTTTTATCGCATATTTGTTTTGGTACTGCGAAGCGCACAGGGGCCGGCTATTAATTATTATACAACTCTAATTAAATTAATTAAATTAATCCAAAAATTTGGACCATGGGTAATAAAAAAATAAACGACGTGAATTTTCAAACGAAAATAATAGCACGTATGTTGTACAGTTAGGGCCGTGACGCACTAGGCAGCCAATGCCACACATGATTTCTTATAGCAGCTCGCACACTAGGCAGCCAATGTTTACCGGCTGCCTCGGCCAGAAAAACGTCCACGACTACACGGCAGCCAAATAACTGACTGTAAATGCCAATAACTGGCTGCTCAATAACTGGCTGCCGCAACCTGGCTGCCTAGTGCGTCACGGCCCTAACTGTACAACATACGTACTATTATTTTCGTTTGAAAATTCACGTCGTTTATTTTTTTATTATCCATGGTCCAAATTTTTGGATTAATTTATTATAAATTATAACTATATTCAGTAATAATTATAATGGTATAATGGTACGATTTTTATCATAAACATAAAAAAATACACATACAGTTCAAACAATGTATTGAATAAAATTGAATATTATAATGTGAACAACACGGACAATTCGGAGAGAACGAGATGGGAATTGGGAGCAGAGCAGTCGGCCGGGAGGTTTTGACTTTTGAGACTTGTTGTAAATTTGTAATATGAAAACAATTTGCGTTTACCAACTCGCATGGACAGACAATAAATAAAATAAAAACATTTGACTTCTTTTCTACGTAATTTCATATTCTGTTATTACTTATTATTACGATAAACCAAGGGGGCAGGCGCCGTCGCGCCGCCGTGGCATCGCAACGCTGCTATTTTTAATTTGTAATCGATTTCGCGGCTTGGACTGGTTGTGTTAGCTGGGGAAAAAAACGAAATTTGACGCCGTAAAATTGCTTCCTTTGATTGCAAATAAGTCACTTCAGAATGGTTTTGTGACAAAAATCTAATTAAGAAAATTAAAGAGAACAATATATTTGAGGGCACCTCGGAGTTTTTTTTCGTTATTCCTAATACGATGGTCAATATATCATAAACAACTGAACAATATTTTCATTATTTTCAAACGACTGTAATATTTAGGGAAATACATTTTTCAAAAAAATAACTCCGTGGTGCCCTCTGAAATATTGTGTTCTTTAATTTTTATAATATATAGACTTCGTAGTTATTTTTCTAATAGTACGCTTTACGGCAAGTTTTTTATTCGCCATAGTAAACGTTTTACGTAGGTTCGTGTTTCACAGCTTTCACGGTGAACAAACAAACACGATAAATGCACAAGTATATCAATCACCTAAACCAGTGGTTCTCAACCTTTTTACTACCCCGAACCACTTCGATAATATTTTATAGGTCGCGGACCACCTCAAATTGTACGAAGACCTTTTTTTTTGTTCATCAATAATGTAGATACGAAACAGATTGTTGCGATAGTATACGGGTAATATAATATAATATACTAATAAAATTCCCAACGCTATACTAAAAATAGATCAGAAAACTACACAATACGGACCGGCGCGGCATCTCTTTAATCGCGGACCGGCACCGGTGGTTGAGAACCACTGACCTAAACGTCCTATGTTACATTACGTAGTATACCGACAATCGCATTCGTATAGAGAATAGAGATAGACTATAGACTATAATAGGACTATAATACCAAAGATATATTATTTACTTCCAACATCAAAATAATAATTTTATTACCAATTATGACTATTTCGTATGCATTGCAAATTATCTTATTTTGGAGTTGATTTATTCCTGGAAAAAGCCGATTATAATTATAGTTAAAAATATACCGTATGTGCGTGCAAGCGACGCGACCATAGAGTACTATAGAGAGGGTATATACTATATTGTATACCGTACGTGTTCAGAAAGTGAAGTCGGCCAGTTTGAACAGAACTCATTTACCGAAACTATTGGTCGCGAGATAGCGTGCAATTCTAACCTCTAATTTATATTTTGTACGTTTTTATTTTATACATTTTATTATCAATATACTGTTGTACGTTTATTGTTTAACTGTTTACTGATGTAAGATGTTTACTGTTGTAAAAACCTGTTATTTTTTTAATATAATAGATAAAATAGTATTTGGTGCAATATTCCTATTCTACAATAAAATGTTGAAAAATGCATTAAATATAATAATGAATAAGATAGTACAATAGTACTTATTGTATGATGTGGTAACACTGCAAGTACACCTAGTAAATGCTTCAAATTGCGTTCGTTAGGGCCTCTCTATATTACTCTATAGTCTATGGACGCAACCGAATCCGCTGATTGTGGTAATGGGTGGCGGAAGTAAACGTCGACGTCGCCGCCGTCCGTAGGTGGCAGCACTTGTCGAACAAAAAATACAATTCAATAATAAAAATAATGATTACAATATTATCTAGGGCAGTGGTGGGCAAACTTTTTTAATGGGGGGCCACAAAGTTTAAGAAATTCTAGAGGAGTGCCAGAATTACAGAAATAATGCATTTTGTGTTAAAGCTTTGAATCATAATATTATAAAAACATTAAAGAATTACACACAAATGTTACAAATTACGTTTTACCTTAAATAACAATTAATTTAAAAACTATAGTTAAACTTATACACATAAGCACATCATACATATTATTATACGAAAACTACGATAAGTCGATAAGTATGCACCAAACCGAGATCCGGGAAATATATTAATATGAACAAAAATCATCAACAAAATTATCATAGTATCTACTATCTACCTAAACCACGCTGTGAGGGTACGACCGCGCACAATCCCCGCCAATCCATTTATATATTTAAAATTATTTTCTTCGATCATTTTCAGAATATTTCGGGAATTTTTTTATACTATACAGGCCATATACTATCCATGTCAATGGACCCTCGGCGGGCCGGATTAAATACTTTCGCGGGCCGGAGTTGGCCCGCGGGCCGTACTTTGCCCATCACTGATCTAGGGCATGACATATCCATTTTTTGATTAAACAACTGAAAGGGTAATTATTTAAGGTTAAAAAATTGCAATTTTTGACAACTTAAAAAGGTCGTATTTTTGTTAAAAACAAATAAAAAGCCAAATGGATATGTCATTCCTTAGATAATGTTGTGTTCTTTAATTTTTATAGTATGTTGTATAAAGCCAAGTCTAATAATTTCGGAATAAAACCTATTTTTTGAAAGCTCGTTACTACACAGAAAAATAGCTGCGCTGACATCCTGTGGCTAGGGGACGGAAAAAAGAAAGAAGGTAAATAATAAACATTTGATTTAAGAACTTCATTTAGAGAAAGCAATAACTGCACACGAGCGAAGCCGGATTATTCAGCTATAAAAAAAATAGTTAGTATATATTTGTGGACAGTGGCGGATCCAGGATTTAATTCCTGATTTAATTAATTTTTTTTTGGGGGGGGCCCAAAATAGTCCAAAATGCAGTGATCATTTTGAGAAGTTATTTCCTTATTCACAGTGATAATACTTGTACAATTTAAACTTTGGCTATAGTTTTTATGTTGTTTTTAAAAACCTTTGAGCTTGTCTTGTATATCATTTGGATCAAAAGTAATTTCCCTACTCAAATCCACTCTTATTTTTATAACAGTGATCAGGCAGCCAACTTCAATTTTTTCAGTAATTAATAAATACAAACAAATAGACAATAATTTTAAATGTGTATTTTTTATTCATTAAAGATTATATCAATTAAATTATAATAATATTGTAAAAATGTATTTATAATGATAAAGATAACTCTAATCTCCTAGGATTAGATTTTGAAAATATAAAATTGAATACGATAATATCACACAATAATACCAATCTATATTATGAAAGTGTGACATAAGTTAAGATAAGATAGCGATGGCTGGTAGGAGAGTTACACGGCACGGCAAGAAAAGTAGACCTTTAATATATAAATAAAATAAGCTATAAATTCTGGTTTTGAGAAATTCCCACGGTAGGCTGCTCCAATTCCAAAACGTTCTAGATAGTCGTATATCGATCAGTTCTGTTGAAAGAAATGGGGTCCGTAGGTACGTCCACAATATTTGGTTTCGTCGTGAAGTTCCTACATTGGACAAAATTCACCAAGCTGTGTCCGCTGATGATAGTTTGCCATCAATATCGCGCACCAATTTGTATCACCTTTTAAGAAAAATGGATTTTCGATATAACAAACGGAGTCGGAACAGTGCTATGACCGAGAGGAATGAAAAGTTGGGTGGCGTATAGATTATTTAGAAAAGATAAAAAAATACCGCAATGAAGGCAGACATATTTATTACCTGGACGAAACATGGGTAAACGCTGGGGGATGTAAATCCAAAACGTGGATCGACACAAGTATTACATCTCACCGTGACGCCATTCCACAAAGGACTAACAACAGGTGCTTGTTATCCTACGGCCAAAGGGAAACGTCTTATTGTTCTACACATCGGTTCCAAAGACGGGTTTCTACACCGAGTTGTTGTGCTTTGAGTCGAAAAAAAAACACGCATGACTATCATGACGAAATGAATGGGGAGACGTTTCGTGAATGGATGAAGGGCATTTTACCACGGCTGCAACCAAATTCCGTTATTGTTATAGATAATGCGTCATACCACTCGGTAATCATCGACAAAGTTCCGCCATCGAATGCCCTGAAGGCAGATATCATTCAGTGGTTAGAGCGTAAGGGTGAAGTCGTGAACCCCAAAATGATTATCCCTCAACTTCTCCTCATAGTGAAACGTTTAAAACCACTGCATAAGAAGTATGTAATTGATGAATTGGTAAAAGCGAGTAACCATACCGTTTTAAGACTTCCACTGTACCATTGTGAACTCAATCCTATTGATATGGCTTGGGCAGGCGCGGCTCAAGTAATTTTACACACCTAGGCAAACTTAAGTTTTGCCGCCCCTTATACATGTAAATAGTGTATCAAACATTTTTTCACATAAACTACTAAAATATATTTAATTCTGAGTTCATTATACTTATTTGTATAAAGTTAACAATTGGTTAAATTGATATATTTATAGACAAGTAAATCCCTACTAATTTAAATAAAACAAAACAATTTAAAAATAGTTGTTTTATAATATAAAAGTTAGTAAAAATACAATATAAATAGTATTAGATTAGAACTTGAATTTTCTTGCTTTTGCGTTAGCGAAATATGATACAACTTCTTCCATGTCCATATTATATTATTATAGGCTAATTCTTTCTCGATTGAATAATGGCAAATGTTCTTCTGAATTCTGATGAAAGTCGGCAGGCAAATGAAAATAAAATTAACTTATCTGTAAACGTCAGTCGGTATTTGGTGCCTATTTTTAGTCAATAATATTCGTCAACGGTGCGTTTTGTGAAATAGTTAAAATTGAAAACAACAAAACACGTTATCGTTGCCAGACAAAACTGATTCACAGAACCGATTAAAAACCGTCAAGAGAACACCGCAACTTGCTACGGTCGACGGTCGACCAAAAGCGTAAACACACATTTATGTTTGTCCGATCATAGTATCATACTGACCAAATTTTATATTTTTTTATTGATTTTTATTTTTCACTACAAACGATTTAATATAAGTAGGTACTAGGAATCTTTTTAAAAATTATCTAGTATACATAAATGTTAAATGCCGCCTCTGAAAAATGCCGCCCTAGGCGTGGGCCTATACCGCCTACCCCTTGAGCCGGGCCTGGGCTTGGGCATCAGTTAAGAATCACGTAAGGATGAACAATTCAACATATAAACTTTCGGATGTAAAGAATCTATTGATTGAAGGCATTAACCGCGTGGACGCAGAAATGTGGAAACATTTTTTAAAACACACGGAAAAGGAAGAAGAAAAATTTAATCAAATTGGTATATTTATTGACGAGGTCTTGACAGCGGAGGTGGATAATTTGACGATGACAATCACAGGGGACACGTCAGAGACGTCTGCAATTTTAAATTAAAATTTTTTTTATGTTGGACATTTTTAATTGTTTTGTAAATATATTTTTTTTATTATTACATTATTGTTTTCTAATTTAATAAATGAGTATTTGGTTTTGACAATTGTAAATATGACATCAATTCAAAAAATGTATTACTATTAAAATAATGTATACACGTGTATGATATTTTATATTATAATATATACCTATTACCATTGATTATAAATACATTACAAATTAATTTATAATCAATTCTATTACCTAAAATAATTTACGATGGGTAAGAAGGTTTTGTTATATAATGCAAGGCGACAGCCACCGAATTGGCGAGCCCCCCCCCCCTTAAATCCGCCACTGTTTGAGGACATGACTAAAAAAAATCCGTGCTCATAACGAACAACAACTGACGTAACCGGCCGTTCTCTCTTGGTCGAGAAACCCACGAGCACCAACAAGTTAATAGAAATTGATAAACCAGGTTAGTGGTTATGTTTCTATTACAATATTATAATCTCTTGATAAGCGCACGGGGTTTTTAATATTTAAAAGATCTTGAATCGTGATCTCAATAATATTGTATTTCAGTCTCACGTTTAGCGACTTATTATTAATTACTATTATTATTATAATTTTTTTGTAGTTTCTCATTGATATTTATTGGCTTTATAATATTCGTATTTCGTATTTTACATCTTGGAGTACGGTCAACGGTATTATTACGATCTTATGAATAAGGAATGACTGATTACTGCAATTTCAAATTTGTTTTATAGAGTAAAGCTCAGTCATTTTTGATTATATTTATTCATATATTAAATATACCGCGTGCATCGTCGATTGATTATTATGGAGACCACCATAGAATTGGAAACATTCTTAAAAAATGGTCTAAAACTGTTGCGTCGTACCAAAGATCAGGGTTCCATAAAAACAATGTTAAAACATTTCGAAGATGCCATACAAGAACAGTACAGTGGAAACCGACAGCCCACAAATGCCGCCAAAAAATTAGCCGTGCCTACCATTCTTTTGTCAAAGGAATTGGGTATAGAACAAACAGAAGTATGTATACTACTTATGATGACAGTTGAGTAAAAAATATATACAGTACAATTTGTTTAAATACAAAATTTTTTAGATGATTGTTGATGACGAATCTAGCAGTTCCAGTTCATCGTCAAGTCCACTACAGACTACTTCTAAGTCGATTGTAGAAGTATGCTCATCTCCGCCACCTACCATTACATTAGAACAGGCCAAATCAGATCCTGTCATAAATATTGATTCAGATTCTGAAATGGAAACTGAAAACATGGAGTCTTATTCTTGTTGTGTTTGCAAGTATGTAATAACAAGAATTCCCATGCTTTAAATTAGTATGAAATATTTTATTCCATTTTTTTCATAGAGATAGTTTTGTTAACATTGGAAACAGTCTGGTAGAATGTTTGGAGTGTCATTCTATGTATCATCAAAATTGCCATACTCCACCAATAACAGACATTAACTTAAATGACCCTCGAATTGTTTGGTACTGTAGCAATTGCAGACAGAGAGACTCGCAGAAAGTAGTCAGTTTTATTAATTTTATATGGGGCTCTTTGGATTTTTTTTCAATTTGTTTTGCTATTTTAAGGAACGTTCATCTGGAAAAGAAAGTAAGAAAAACTCATCTAAAAGCTCTAGTGGAGCAAAATCAGAAAGATCATCTAGTAGTAAAACTTCTCAAAGTAAGTTATTTAAAATATTCTGAATCAAAAATGTCATTACCTGATGTATGTTTTTTTATTAGGTGCTAAAGGTACTAGAAAATCAAAATCATCTTCTGCAAATAGCAGTCCTAAGCATTACTTACCTAGTCATCCAACTGTGATGTCTGTTGTGGAAAAAAGGGTTCAAATGATGAAAAAGAAAGCGGCTAAAAAATCGGATAAAAAAAAATAGAAACATAACAATTTTTGTATTTAGAATTAGAAAAAATAAAGAATACTGTTCTATACATTTTTGATAACCATAAAATAGAAAAAATTATTTATTTTTAGACAAAGTACGCTGTTTTTCGGCAAACTCCACAATCTTCTCTTCCACTGATAAACCTTTGCGCCTGCGAACAGCATTCATATAATTTAAAGCTCTGTTACCAGAATCTGCTTTCTCTCCAAAAAGTTCTAATTCTTCTTCAGTATTTGGTACCCAGAATGGATCAATATCAATCACCTATTGAGCAAAACAATTTAAATTAAACTATATGATAACAATTATTCAAACAATGAATAATTACCTCCCAGTGACTAAAAACTAGTTGTGGACTCGCTAAGCCAGAAGTCTGCTTGCGAATTTCAGCAGAAAATGAAAAGCTTTCAACTACTGGTAATAAAGCTGATATATTGAAAGTGGATGCAGACCCATGGACCATATCAGAACTGATTACTCGTCCATGACGTCTACCCAAAACTGCATACATTTTTCCTGAACAACAACATTTTAAACTTGAATTCAATTAAACTCTTTAAAAGACTAACCTAAAATTTCAGCGTTTGCTTGAATTGAACATGTATACATGGCTGCCATAAGTCTTTGTGGTTGAGCTTGAAAAGCTTTTCTACATCCATCTTTCACAGAAGACATGATTTGTCCTGACATTGGACCATAAGGATCTCTGTTTTTAATTAAAATGTCATTTAATCACATAATAGCATTTGAAAGAATGAAAAATAATCAAAAAATTACTTACGAAGATATTTGTTGTGAAACATCAACAGTCCAATCTTCAACTACAAAACACACACCAGTCATTGGTTCTTCACACAGAGGACCAGCAAGAGTAGCAATTTGAAAACCATTCACAAAACTATTTTCATACTTTGTCAACACTTCATTCACATTATCTTTTGGGTTCCAAACTGACCTTGAATAATCTGAAATCATTCAAAATAAGTTATTTGAACTCAGAACCAATCTTACTTTAAATATGCAAGAAATGTAAGTAATTACTTGGTATTTTATTTAATAGAATATTTGGACCACATTTTCTAGGTCCAAAGGCCCAGATTTGAGAAACATCTATGCTAGTACCAAGGGTTTCTTGTAACTGTGAACGAAATGTATCAATGGCTATTCTTGTATTTAAAGAAACATTATCTTCAATTTTTAATCGTTCTAATGCATCAGCAATGTTTTCAGTTTGCTGCTCGGACAGTGCTTTTAAAATATCAATAGATTTCTCTAGAAGATCAGTCGTAGCTGTTGGCAATGGCTCCGCACGAAGCTTTATACAACATAAATGATTTGATGTATAAACATTCAGAAGACCATTCGGATTTTCTTCTGTCTCATTTTTCTAAAACATAAAAATTTAATTAAATGTTTTGTAGTGAAATTAATTTTGAAATTACATAATGTTTTAATTTTCTATACTATTATCAATCATTTAAAAAAACATAAACATTATAATTTTAAAAATCAAGCATTATTCAATTGTGTTGTTATAGAATACTTACTTGATTATGGTTTTCAACAACTTCATGAGCCATGTCTAATTTAGGTGGTTCTACAACTGTCTCTCGAAAAGGCACTATAGGAGCTGAAGCAACTACATCAACCTTTGCATACCTGATGAACATATGAAAACCTTTAAAGTTTAAATATAACTAACCTCGTTTTGGTCAAGCTTATATTGAAGTATTTCATACAATATTATACAATCAATTGACCATATGCAAGACTTATATAATGTAATGACTTAATTAATTTTTATTTGGAAGAAAATTAATAGAAATAAATATTGAAATTATTCAGAATTGTCTTTAAACGGAGAAACAAAAATATATATTTTTGAACTAGATAGGACTAGATACCCACAATAGTCAATAAAAATAAAAAATAAATTTGTTTACAAAACTTGTGTTCATTGTTTTATTACAAAATACCAATCACTGGAAGGCTAATAATATAAAATAGCTAAAATGTCCACATGAATCTAACCATTTTTTTCTCACGGATCACCAATATAAGGCTGTATTATATAATTTGTACTTCAAATTTTTTTTTTTACCTTTCGCGAAGATCATCCAAACATTTTTGAAGATGTACTTCTCCTGCAGTGACAATTACATGCTCACCAGTTTCTTGCATTATTACCTACAACAAAAAGAAATAATAACACAATTATTAACAATTATTATATGAATCATAAATGAAGTATTAAAAAAATAAAAAATTATACATTCCAGAAGTTAAAATAAAGAGGAATTTAAATAATTTGACAGACATTTGCTGGCTTTTTAAACAAATAATTATACACAATTAATTTTTTTTTATGATTTTCATTCTCATTCAAAATAACAAATTGCATACATTATTCAATAATTAAATTTAATTAAAACAAACATTTTTACTTTTAAATAGACCAAATAAATTATATACTTAATTATAAAGAAAATAGCTTAGATATAGAAATTTGCAAGAGTATATAAAAATTAAGTGTATAATTCTGAAATAGGAATTAACAAAGATTTTAAAGAAAAAAGAGAAAATTATTCACTAAATATTATGTTAAAATAATTATACCTGAACACATGCATCAGCTTGATTAAGTAATTTAAGGCCTTTGATTAATTCTTGCAAATCTGATGAATATTTTGGTTCCACAGCAACTCTCATAATTGGAGTAGCCATAGCTTTAATTTCAGTGAATGGTGGGCAAGCTAGAGTTGTAGATAAAGTAGCACTTTTCAAAATATATTGTTCCAAGTTACCAGCACCTAAATAAAAAATCATTAATATATGCAAGGTAAAAATATAGATAAAAAATGTTACCAAATATATTGCCAGCAGGAACTTCATCTACTGGTTCTAAGTCTCTACCCATTAACATGTATAACTCTGTTATGGTGGTTTTCATAACATGCTCATCTGATTTTAATGTTGCCAAAGTACATTTTTCATCAACACTAAAATCCTAAATAGAAATATTCTTTTTATTTAAATTAAATATTCCAAACAAATATTACTAAAATAAATACCACACTGCCTACACACAAATCTCAAACTCAAAATGAACAGAGATATTTTTTAATGTAGCACAGTTATTTTTAAATGTAGCACAAACAGATTAAAGATACGATATACGGTATAACGGTATATTATAATATATAATAGCTAATATGCCTCTTAAAATATATTAACTTTTTTCCTACTGTAAAAAGATTTGTATCTAGTGTAAGATAGTTAAAATAACTTAATTTTTTATCAAAAAGTATATGCTTATTTTCTGTACAAGTAAAATTAATAGGTGAAATTGATAATAGAGACAACAATCAAAATTTGTTGAAATACAAAATTGTAATCAGTTAAAAAATTATTAGACTTATTATGTTGATAATTTTTTTTTTCGTATTAATGCAATAACTGTTTTTCTTGTCATAGAATTAATGAATTAACTTAAGTTATCATTACAGTTTTGACTGATACCCAAGTTGAAAGAAGATTTGCACTTACATCACTTTGTTACCCTTAAGACTTTATTCTATAAAAAAACATACTTTAAATGATAATTTTGATGGATCATGTTTTGGTCCTAGTACATACACTTCCTGACCACGTCGAATTGTTCCACTATAAATTCTTCCAAAGGCAATAAACATTATATCGTTCTCATTTTGTGTACGTTCTACAACTTCGAGCTTATTTTCTTCAGTATTAGTTACATTACTACTGATCACTGATATAGAGGAATCTTCTGTTTTGATTTCACTGTTTTTTAATGCATGCTTCTTTCTTGCCAGCTCTCGTCTTATAGCTATTTCCTCTGCAGTTAAAACTTTAGGTTTATTTTGAGGTAAATATTTTCTTTTTATCTAAAATTAAATAACAAAAATAATTATTATTTTACATTTAAATTAAGTACAAATAATGTTATGTTTAATGAATAAAAATTTTAAATGAAAAATGTACAATACTATACATCAATTACTAAAATAAAACCAATAATAATATTTTTTTCACATTCTGAAGCAAAAAGTCTTTTTGGAAATCTTAATCTTTGAATCAATGTTATATTATTTATAAACTATGAAAATTAAAAATGTACACAAGAAAAATGAAACAAAAGTGAAATTTATCTATTTATGCCTCTTAACTTATAAATAACAAGACATTTTGGTATTTGATTGATTAATCTTTACCAACATCTAAAAAACGTCTATTTTCTGCTTCAATAAATAAAATAAAAATTGCAAAATTAATTTAAAAATGTATAAAAATTACTTATAAAATGATAAAATGATTTTAATTTTTTTTAAATGTTTTGTCAAATAATAGCAAAATAAATATTTAATAAATATTATCTACCAGATATATGTAAAATTAAAAACATACTATGGGATAAATCTTTATAATAATTTTTCTGATTTTGAAAAAGTATGATGAGAAACACATAAATATTAAAACTTTTTAAAACATATGTACAAACCGGAAACATTTTAGATACAAATGCTATAACTGGGACTGAATCATCGTCATGACAACATTTTGAAAAATCATTTTTTAATGCTACTGTTTCTTTTGGCATAAGTTTAAATTCCTTCATAGGAGGACAGAGTAAATTTTCAATTTTAATATCTGTAAGTTGATTTGGTGCCGGACACTTATCACATACCATACCTAAGGATTTACATTTTAAATAAATCATTTAGTTAAATAAAAATAAAACTAACAACACAATTATTCAATAAGAACTAATATAATTAGACTAGAAACTAAACATTTATTTACCTAAAACTGATACAGATAAAGGAATCCACTGGGATAAAAATGATTGTAATAAAATTCTTGTATCTGTTTGACGCAAATCTCTGGCTAAAAGTGTCACATTCATACTTTCCGAAATTTTTAATAAACGTTCTTTATCCTGAAAAATAAATAATATTTAATTCATGTTTAAAGATTATTTACATAATGTAAATATATAATTAGTGTATGATAATTATAATTTACTTTTTGATTTATAATAACATCATATATAAGCCAAATGTTTTCGAGTATCATTTGAACAAATATAGGTTTCTTCGCTTTTTCTTGTGCACCCTTCATAATTCTTTTGGTCTTGGAATGTAAATAATAATCTCCCCATAATGTTTTTTTTAAAACATTCACATTAACACCAAGTTTGTTTGACAATAAATTTGCAAATGTTTCTATACTAAAAACACAGAAATAAGTATCAACTGATCAATTAGAAGACAATTTGTTGGTAATAATATATAAAAATACAACTATACATTTCACTAATATATCTGAAACAACCATCAGATTGAAAATCATTTTATTTTTATATTTTTTTTAAAACTAATTGCTGTATTACAAGCCTTATATTGAAACATTGTACTTTTTATTACAAAATGAATAACAAAATCTTTAGGAAGAATTAAATATATTAATTTCTATGGATAGTTTTATTATCTTTCCCAAACATTTCAAAACTTTTCAAACCAAAGTGTTAAGTATATTTCCTAATAACGGATCAAACTATACCTAAATGCCCATCCATCAGCAGCAGATGCAAAAACCACATTTCCTTGTTGTGGAGAAAAATATAAATCCGAATCATCAGCTGCTTCTATGGCTGTGCTCCAATCATTATATAAGTCTTCACCAGACTGAACACCAATATTTTCTTTAGAGTCTGCTTCTTTTTCAAAAACATCTTTTTTGAAAAGTTCCCCAACAACAGCGTTTATCTAGATTTTTTATACAAATATTTCAACATAATTACAGAAAAACATTTAATTACAAGTAATAAACATACTTGTTCCAGAACTTGAGTTAAATGAATATAGGCATCTAGTGGAGTCAAATTTAATTCTAATATCAATCTATCAATTTTGTTTAACACCAATACTGGTTTAATATTTTCTGACCAAATCTGCTTTAAACATGCCTAAATAAAATAATAAGTAATAACAATGGTACATATAAACTCCAAAATGTATTAAATGAAAATCATAAAATAATATTTAACCTGTGTTTGAGGACAAACACCTTCCACAACATCAACAAGAATAATGGTCCCATCACATATCCTAAGAGCAGTAGATACTTCAGAAAAAAAATCTATATGTCCAGGACAATCAATGACGTTGATAATATACTCAGATTCATCTGAAAACAAGTATCAATTCAATTAAGATAGAAGTATTATTCAGCACTAAAATTAAATTTTACCTTTGCAGTGATATAATGCAATTGATGAGCTTTTCATAGTAATTCCACGTTGTTGTTCATCTCGTCTGCTGTCCATGTATCTCAGTTTACCGACCATCTTCTGAGATATAACACCATTGCTAGCAACCAAAGAGTCTGCTAATGTCGTTTTACCATGATCAACATGGGCCAAAATACAAATATTACGTATTGATTCAGGATTATGTTGAAGTTCAATTAATTTATTTTGAGTTGCATCCCTCATTTTTATTCTCCTATTAAATGTTATCAAATTAATATGATATTATTACAATTAAAGGACACATAGAGAAATAATAATTTACAACAATTTCTATTTTACGTACTATTATCAAAACGTCATGTGGCAATAATATCACGTCCAATAACTCTTCAAATGCAACAAGTTATCATAAAAACTATAATTGTACTTAATAAAATGTCGACATTATTAAAATATGTGAGTAGTGAAACAATTAAACGGAAATTAAATACGTATTTAAAAAATAAATACACAATAATAATTAATATCGGAGTAGTAAACAAGCAGGTACGACGATTAATGAAAGCTGAAAGCCTGAAACCATCACGAACAATTCACCGTTTTTCAAAAATCAAACTGGGTTATCAGCAGCTATCACCACGAGTCACGAGTAGAGATATCATATAGTGGTAATCACATAGCGGCTATCAGTTAACCTTAAACACCGTTTCGTTATTCTAATCTCATTGGTCACGTTGTTGTTTTAGCGGTAATTTAAAATGTATACATTATCGTAACCGTGGATATTTTAAAATTAATAAGCGAACAAAAACTGAAAAAATTGTGGTAGGTCGAGGATGTATCCCCTGTCCAGCCCAGTATAAGATCAACACAACGAGGTTAACATGACGTAGAATCACGTATATTTGGTTTTAGGGGAATTAAGAATTATTGTACATAAACTGTTAAACGGGAGCGGTTTAACTGATTTACAATAGCCACATTATCTTAATAGTTGTAGCTGTTGTATTGACATGTCACGGATAATAAAATAAGACACCAAGTACGCTAAAGTCGAAGCAAGATATCTATGAGATTAGAGAGAAATATAATTTTTATTACAAGTCATTAGTTCAACTTGGTAACGTAATTAAACGTACTGGCGAATGAATAATAGAGAGATTTTAGCATTGATCATACATACTGATACTATATAAAATCGATGATTATAGTAACGAAAAATATTTTGTTCACCATATTTACAGAATCCCGGTGTACGGTGGTGGTGGTCTGTCACTCTGCCCGATTATAAACAGACGGCTCGTTTACAATTTGACATGCCCGAACAACAAGAAAGATTCCTCAGGTATCCGGTGCCAATGGAATCATACTCTCAAATACTGAAATACCGCCTACCGCAGTGCTGCGCTTGTAGTCCTGTGTCTTTATGAGACTGTAGAAACTAAACATTAAAACGGTACAAGGCTCTAGTCTGCATTACATATAGATGATAATGGTGTGAATGATGAGGTAATGTTAATATGTATTAAGTATTATCATTGATTATAGAATAAATCAATCGTCGATTAAAAAGGGGCTGCCTCACTAAACCACACTCATAGTCACACTTATCGTAATAACTAATAACATACAACAATTATATTTATCAATAACTTTGCAGCTTGTTACTTTGGAAGTGTATGTATACCCAGGGCCATATTTATGCAAGGACAAATGGGACATTTGCACTGGGCCCACTCGAAAGAGGGGCCCACTGACTTCAGCCTTATAAAATTAATTATATACCATTTTTATCATAATTTTGGAAAACATAATTTTACTTGGATATTTTTGTGGGTATAAAGTATAATGAGGATTTCGCGAAAACGATGGCTTTAATCAACATTGACGATAACTTAAATTCATTAAAGATATGCAAATATCACATGCATTTCTAAACGTGGAAACGTGTCTACAAATTTTTCTTACAATACCTGTTACAAATTGTTCCAGTAAACGATCATTTAATTCATTAAAAATAATTAAAAATAGATTACGATCTACATTGAGTCAAGAAAATATAGACGCTCTGGGAATATTATCTATTGAACGTTATATCACAGCAAACCTAAATTTTGATGATGTTATTGACCACTTTTCTAAGCAAAAAGCAAGGAAATGTTTGTGAAAACTGAAATAAAATTAGATTTATAACATTAAACGTAAAAACATTTAATTTGATACCTATATAATATTTATTACTTATATAATATACCTAATATTTATTCTATGATCCAACCACTCATATACTCGTACTAATTATATACAGCATTAATTTAAAAATATATTATGCGTACATTTTTATTTTAGCATTGAAGAAAATAATGATGGAAAATTTGGGGCCGAAAATTGTAAAATGTACTGGGCCCACAAATTGGTAAATCAGGCCCTGTGTATACCTATACATTATGCAATATACATACATGTAAATTATAAATAGTAACATTGTGAACCATATTAACCATATTATGCACTTAAAATAAATAATTTTACTATGGGCAGTAAGTAACCATTTTAATTTAATTTTTATTTATTTAACTTTTACATATTATACCGCATATCAAACCTCCTAATTGTACAAAATTGTATATATAGATTGTAGATTTTTATTTAATAATTATAAAAAAAAAACTTTTAAAATTTCAGGGTGACGTTTGAATTAAAAAATACTTGAGACAACATATGTCAGTATTCTATATTTAATGCTAAATATGACATGACCCTAACTGCTTATACTTATTTTGAATACGGTGTATATAGTTTATGGTTGTGGTTTTTATTATTGTCTTAGGGCCCGCTAGATTTTAAAGGTCTAAAACTGGCCCTCTAGGAATTTTAAGTGACTCATCCCTGCTATAATTTCTGGTATTATGTATATAGACATATATTTACACGAATATCGAAGGTTAATAACAAAAATAGATTAATTCAATTTAAAAAAATCTTATTTACTCAGCGCACAAATTACAAGCGTAATATTCTATGTATAGGTACGAGTTGTACCGTACGACTATACAATATTATTATAAGTAAACCCGTATAATGTATACCCATCCGCTTGAATATTAATCAAATATGCACTAAAACATCCAACATTTGCGTTACAACATGCATTTTACATTAGTTTTAAATTTCATTTTTTTCAAAATGATGAATAAGCATTATTTGTTATTGTACGTCTTTAAATAACATTGTTGTCAGTCATAACATAATAGCAGTGGGCAACTTTCAAGCGTTGAAAAGTATGCATCAAAAAATATAATAATGGGAAACATACCTACCTCAGGATCGAAAATCTCCAAAATATGCATTTATATTATGCAAAATAAAAGTATATAACTCTATTTGTCTTAACATAAAACGTATTTGTCTCTGTTATTTGTATATGGTTGTGTAACAAATATGAAAATGCCACTCCGCAAAAATAAGCCTCTGCCCTATTGATAACTTATATACAATTATATTAATGATAAAACAATTTTTTCGTTTTATTGATCAAAGCGGCGAACGCTATTGGGGTGATTATTATTTATTATTATTATTGATTGGGTTCTGTCGATCGGTCTAACAGCTGAGAGTCTGAATGGCCTTCAATTTTCTATGTGGACGCTTAGCCGTTGTCGGTAAACATCAAAAAGAAGCCGCGCGGCAATCCGATCGGGTTGAACTTTTATCATTAATCTTAAAACTTATTTTAATTAGCATATCCAATTACACTTATTCAGTTTGTAGCCATATAATTTATAAATCTATTATTGTACAATTTTTTTTTTGGCATTGATTTCATTCACATTATTTTACAAATGATTCATATTAGTAGAAAACAGAAGAAAAAAATCCAAGGTCGCGTGAGACACCTGCATGGCCGGGTGAGATACAGGGATGTGAGAACGATATTGCTATAATAGTCTTTTGAACTTGAAGCCAATGTACCTTTCCTCTCGAAAAAACGATTTTGAGTAAAAAAGGTCGGGTGGATCAGATTATATTTCTATATATATTAGATGTTCGATATATAGTATAGTAGAACCAGTAAGATAATTTTTTTGAAATAACTAATATCTTGTATTCAATATTGTTAAAATACCCAATTTCGTCAACATTTTCTAATGGTAAACATTTTTATTTCTGGCTACCTATAAAGAAAATTATGAAAATTATAAAAAAATCCAGAAAATGTAATCAAGTCGGATTTTTGCAATTTTTTCTCTGTTTTTCTCAATTACCCGGAAAACTGTTAAGAAATTCAAAAAATTATTCCCTCATACCTCAAAGTACTAACAAGAAAACATTTCCAATCAGAGTAGTATCAGTTTTGTATATATCGGAGCAATCCTTCTGGTCGAAATCGTGTTCACAGACACCAAATAAACTAAGCACACATCATAATAATAAAACCAATACATTTCTTGTTTCACTCAGAATCTAACACAAGAAATATCTTATCTCATATTTTTATATGTTAGTATTATATGTACCTATATAAAATATTATTAAACATGATTTATATAATATTCGTTGTCTTAAATAAACACTGCGGATTAACGTATAATAAATTATGAGTGATTATAAATTTTTTTTCACGATTACTGAAAATTTTGTAGCAGCTATTCGAATCACATTTTGACTAGCATAAGACATTGTATTTGTATACCTAGGGAGCCCACAAGGGAAGAAGGGGCTGTTGGACCTAGAGTACAGGGTCCGTTTGCCCATTTAAATTAATATGTAATTTTTGAAATTTTAATAAAAAAAATATATATTAAAAAATATTTGTATTTTTTTTTTTTCTTTATTGTAATAAAAAAATAAAAAGACATTATTATTATCAAAATTCTTACGAATCTTGATTTTTAAAAATGTATAGTGAATTGTATTATTGGAAGTTTTATAAAGAGCTCGGACAAACATTTAGTACAGGGGCCCAGAATTTCATGTGGGGACCCTGTTTATACCTACTCACTATCCAGTTACCACTGTTACATTTAAACTTTACACAGTACCCGCTTCTCTAAATTTAAATATTTTAAGTACATTTATTCGACTCGATTTTAGTGAGGATGAGGTATTAGCCTATCAACAAAATCAGTCGGCAAGTCCGAGTATAGCAAGGACTATAACATAATAATAATTTATCATAGTTTTATTTTTTTTCAGTTTCCCTGTTAAAGTCATCTGAATTTATTGTTATTTTATGTAATAAACCTTTTAGTTTTAGAAACAATTGTATATGATATTTTATAATACAGATATAAATAGAGATAATGATAAATGATAATGAGATTATTTAATTAATTCTACATTATTACTAAAATGACATTAACAGTATCCTAGCGGATATTTTGTATAAAAAGTGTACAAATTGATGAAATAATATTAATTAATTATAAAATTAACTAGATATCTTATGATTTATGGTTGTAAGAAGGTCGTGCGACGGACGTCCCGCTTGAGTGGGCGTATCTAATTAGTATCATTTAGTCAGATGAAACTGGAGGCAGAGTTTAAGTGTATCAAAAAATAGTGAGCTAATTTTTCGATGCATTTAGTCATTGTGGGTGACTGGAAATCCGTGTGCAGTATTGAAGTCCCTCATTGCCAACAAAAAATAGAGCATTTGATATTATACTCAGAACTTTTGATTGTAAATTTTGTATTTTGTTTATATGCTTTCTAGCACAATTTCCCCACACAGGGATGCATACGATATTAATGGACGTAGAATTTACTTATATAGCATAAAAGTCGAAGAACTTCAAGCTGACCTCCTCACTCAAAACGTTGTATTGTTCCCTGGTAAGATCATTACTTGAGTATTTATCCGTTCTTTGGGATCCGTACACGGCAACACTCTTCACTTATAGAGCAGGTCCAGAGGCGTTTCTTATCATCTGCCGCCAATATATTAGGAATACAGCATATTAAGCATGATTATCTTCCTGTTTCTAATAAGCTTGGACTGATCTTCTTGGTTGATAGACGTATGACAGCGAATCTAGTTTTTTTGAGTAAGCTGATAAATGGTCATATTGATGCTCCCTCTTTACTATCCCAAGTTAACTTTCGAGTTCCACCTCGTTTCTCTAGATCATGTATACCTTTTGCAATTCCTTTCCATCGTACCAACTATGGGATGAACAACCCAATGGATAGAATGATGCGTTTGGCCAATGAGCACCCTATCATATTTGATATATAAAATATTTTGTAAATTATTTATTACTATGTCTTAAAAATGTTATATTGTTTGAATTTTTATTTTTTTCTAACCTAACATTATGAATATTTTTTTTACTTTATGTTGTAAAACTGAATTACTACCTGTTAAATGTATTTGTGCACTATTGGGCCTTGTGCCTGTAATATAATATAATAATAATAATAATAATAATAATAATAATAATAATAATAATAATAATAATAATAATAATAATAATAATAATAATAATAATAATAATAATAATAATAATAATAATAATAATAATAATAATAATAATAATAATAATAATAATAATAATAATAATAATAATAATAATCATAATAATAATCGAACATCTCCAGCTTAGTGACGGTTGTCGGTAAATCAATGGATATAATATTTTTTGCCTCTGATAGCCTTATAATTAGGTGGTGATATGAGAATTCCATATGACTATATGAGTATTTTATCCAACATTACACCGAGGTATTTGATGATCAATGAATATTATTATTTATTACCAAAAAGTTTTAAATTTCAAGGAGTCTTGGGGTGACGATGGGTGAGGAGGACCGTCATGTTCTGTTGAGGGCTTAAAGTTATTTTCCATTTCTCCCCCTCTTTTTAAATTTCATATACAAGTGAGCTTGAATGTTTTAAGTTATCGTATCGACATACTTAGAGCGTGATTACGTAAGTGCATATAGCACTGTTATCAGCATATACTTATAGAGCTTTTTCCGTGTTATTCATTGTAATGAAATTGGAAACGTATGAATCAAAAAATAAAAATCACTTTTTTTAACGCCTGCGTTAATTTATTCTGTTTCCGATGCGTGATTTCGTTTATTCTGATGTTGAAACAGCGGAAGGAGAGGTAAGATTTAATTAATTTATATATTACAATACTGAAGTGTTAGGTATCTTTAATTTACATAAAAGTATGCCGTGCCAAACACGGTCAAAGACTTGGGCTACGTCTTAAAAGACTGTTGTTGTTTTTCTTCAAATTCTCATCCTTTATATGTCCGTTTTCAGTATCATAGTAATGGACGTGCTACAGAATGTTACGTGGCAAGAGTGGATCCGTGGCAACTGGCAAGGGCCATATCTCCGTTCTCACTTTTTACACATTTCAGACGTTCTAGACATGGTTCAAAGTATATTTATAATTGATTAAAATAATCATAATATATTTTAAATCGTTGTTGAAACCGGGTCATTATCTTAAATGCGTGCTCTTTGAATTTTAATAAAAACCTCCTAGGTATACCTACAGTATTGGTAAGAAACCATCCCTGGACTACGTAGAACGTAATTATAATATTCGACGGTACATCGCTACACTGTACGCCACTACCGGGCATTATACAGGCCTTACAGCGATGTGATAATGTATACTAATATCTGTTATTGTATGGTTTATACATTATGCTGTATAGACGTATAGTGTATACAAGTATACATACATCCGGAGCAGTGCAAAGTGCAAATTAAAAACAATTAAACGCGATCGTCCACCATAGTACGCTATATTATAATTTATAGTACAGTGTTATAATAGCTGCTCGGTGTACTAATTATACGTATAACATGTAGAAATGTATAATTAACACGTGGTGCGCGATGAGCGGTGTGATTATAAAGAGCACGTTTTTTTTTTTTTTTTAATGAGAGGAAAAACAGTTCCTAATATTTTTGTGCGAATTGCGCAGACAGCACTACTTTGGAGTATGGACTATAGCGGCAGCAGGACGAAGGATGCGGGACCGTTTTCGTGCAACAAAAGCGTACGCAACAAACATAATAATAATATTATTAATTATCATTATCGCCCGAGTCCGAATTCCCGTAAGGCCGTAACCGCTCACTGATTATATTATATACATTGTCTTTTTTTATTGTTCCATATATTTTATTCGTTTTATTCTATCCAATGTAAACTATATAGTATATAAATTATGTATTAATTAAACCGGTAACTTTATACATTTAAAAACAAAAACATTTGTTTAAACAATTAGGTGGTAATTTAATAATGAAAAAAAAAATGTAAAAAATGTTATGAATACATATTTGAATGTTTTATACGAGTACTACGTAGAAATAATTAGTGATGGAGAGAGAGAGAGAGAGAGGAGAAAAATAAAAAAAAATTCCGCCCGTCAGCTGCGGCCGGTTCGGCTTTTCGCGATAACGACTATGTAAAACCACAATAACCATAGCGATTCTATGATGACAGATTACAATATTTCGCCGAATCGCGTACAATTACGGATTTGACGAGAAGCCGCCGTGGCGCCGTTTCAGCAGTACGCAGTAGCCAAACGATTTAATCGCGCGTGTACAATATTGTTTTGCCGTTGTCACTTTGGCATTCGCACGGGCTACTCTTTAGAGCAGGGGTGTCCAACGTTTTGGATGGACTGGGCCACATTATGCGAGTAGAAATTGTCGTGGGCCACACATATTTTCATAAAAATACATTTTACTTATAATTTTACCATAGTGAATAGTGAGTGGATATTTTTTTTTTCAATATTACATTTATTTATAGCTCAAAGAAGAAAATAACAATGCATCCAATAATAATAACAGATTCATACTATGCACTGTTCAATTAGTTCAAATTTCAAAGTTTATATTATTTTTAACATGTTGTAGTTTTATATTCTTAAAATATATTTTTTTCTCAAAACATGTATAATTAATCGATGGTTTTGTAATTGAAGTAAGGGCCGCATGTGGCCCCAGGGCCACAGGTTGGACACCCCTGCTTTAGAGCGTACGCGTGTTGTAATCGAATAAAAGATTAAATTATTCTAGTCTGTGGTATAATTACGTCTTATTTCCCGACCAATATTAAATATTATACAATTATTCATTCGCACATCTACGTCACACGGTGTATTTGTTTATTTCTCTGCGGTCCGTGACCACGACACGACACGTCGCGTAGGTTCCGTATTCGTCGCACCGTATATCCGTACTCCATAGTCCATCATAAATAATAAGATAACCCGCGCGCACAGTGACGATAATCATCGATCAACGATTGATAACAATTAACAACGTTGCAACAATGTCACGCCGCACGCGATTCCATTATTTCACACACATTAATTATTCCTTATTAATATTATGTAGGTACAGCGAATACCGTATAGCCGCCGCCCGCTCCACATGGTAAAAAAGTTTATCTATTATACAAAGCGAGAACAGGATAATTCCATTCTTTGTCAAGATAAATATCATTCCCGAGGGTAATTATCGGGCGTTTTTGGTCAATTGATCTAAAAACGTAATTTAAAATGGCCAAAAACGGATTAAATCTAAATCGTTCAGGTTTTGTAAGAGAAAAACTAGTATAGTTGAGTATCAAAATAAATATTACTCGAAAAAATATCATGTGCACATAAAAATGATAAACTCACTCCGTTTTTCGCCTTCAATAATAATCGTTATTGCAGTTATTTTTGCGTCTGTAGAAAATCGTTAAAGTGGTCTATAAACGAGATTAACCGTATTTTCGTAAAGTTAAAGTAGTTTTAAGAATTTCACCATGCATTTTTTTGCATAATATAAAATAATTAAATATAAATAATTATTGATCGACTTGTCAGTTGATGGTAAACGTTTGGTCTTATGGACAAAAATAGTTTCGTACTTAGGTAAATTTGTTGCATTATTCTCGTGTGTACATTTTTATTCTTCCTTCCTAGAACTTCTGTCGCTGTTTAACCGCAATATCTCACTTGATGTTGTGTTATCCTTTATATAGTTAGCACAGCAGAACATTGATTCGTCGTATAATACCTGTTATTAATCACGATGACGATCATTGCGATTAATGATGATAACAAATGACTACAATTATTATAGTCACAATATCATGCGTTTCCATTATTTCAAACACATTTCTTCCTTATTAGTACAGTGAATACCGTATATCGCATATTCGCATGGTAGAATGACAGTGTACGTAGCCGTGTGTTTCAAAGTATACATACGTCAAAAGTAAATGGGAATATCGTACATTAGCACTTCTCCGTATAATATGTACCTATGTAATATGACATATGTAACACAAGAACGAGTTACGGTTGCCAACTGCACCATACGTACACGTCCCGCGCGTGCTTATGTAACGATATTAAATAATTTCTAATTATACATAGTCTGCACTCGACAAGTTTTTTTTTAAATAATTACAATATATTACGATAGTTATGAAAATTAAAGTTTAGATGATAGAGGATAGCTGTTTGCAGCCAATATTTCATAGGTAAGGTATCCCAATCTATAAGTTTATAGTACCTAAGCTAAACATTGCATATTATACAAATAAAATTAACCGTCTGTTCGATTTTTTGTTTTCTTAATAAAATAGAAAATATATGTTGCCATTTATAAAGAAATTAAAAACTTAAAGCTCATTACAGTTACAAATGGTATTAAAAAATAAAATATATTTCGCTAAAATATTCTGTGATACATTCAATAATTTCTGAATTATTCTTGTATAATTGTATAAACACATACATTAACGGAGATTGGAATTGCGACTATACGAGTATAGTGCTTAACGTTTAAAAAATCGCCAATTATGAGCAACCACGAAATAACATACAATTTGAATATTACCTGTATTTATGGTATTTAAAAAAAAATCGTGGTTTTGCCAAACCGTAATCTTTGCTTGCGCATCGAGTAATCGAAAATCCTATGCGGTGCGTTTGAAAACGATATTAATGTCACGCGCGCTCAAACACACGCACACGCACTCACACTGAAGGAAGATTGCAGTAGTAAGGACACATTGCGCCGAGATAATAACAAAGACAAGATTACTAGCGCGCAAAACAATAGAATAACTAGTTATATTGTATGCCGATAGAATTCTATTGATAAATAATACGAAATTATAGGCTAAATAGTAGCAATAATGTATTCCATGTGATATATGTATTATACAACTGTAGCTAGTATATTATGTAGGCTGTGGACATGAATTGAAGGTCTGTCTAATATGCACTTACGGAGAAAGGCGAAACTTTTATCTCTCTTCTGCAAAAAAAAAATCCTTGAGGCAAAAATTAATAAAACTATAGCTGATAAAACGGTAATACACATGCGTACGAACTACGAATGGATTTTTATATATACGTACTCGTATATACCACGCTTAATTATTTAGAAGAGTCTTGCGTCAACGCTACTTTTTTTAAATCTTCGAATGAACAGTTATCGAGCAATAATTTTTAAGCCAATAATATTATACATAACGTGTGTTTACCTAAGGAAATAAATGTAAGTACTAGTAATTCGTATCGATAAGTGAAGTACACAATCGTATAGTTAAGAATTCTCTGAAAAAAACTATCTATTGATCATTATTACTTATTAGTTATTAGTGTTATTACTTATTAGTAATGCCAATTATTGGCTTATTACGATTTACGATTAAATGTAAAGCGTATATTATTACACACCTATTATTAGTCACCCACACACCTATTCGCCATACAGCTATACCCGATCAGTGAATTGTTTGTTTTTATTTATTATTAACTATACATGAAATAATAACCTATGTGCTGTACATAAAACACATGCAACGATGTTGTTTAAAATTCTAATCAGTCAACACGACACGCGACATTGGAAATACTTGATATTATTTCACTGGGTGCCATAGTAGTGTGTAGGTCGTAGGTGGTAACAGTGGTACGCACAGTTGTTGGTGTCTTTCTACGGATATACCATACGTGTATGTACTATGTATAATATATCAACACCCGCGAACTTATATTTTACCATAATATTATTTGTGGTCGGTCGAAATAAGGTCAGGGACGGTGGCGTGGTTGGTAAGAGGGTTGTTGCAACAGGGACATTTCTTCAGGGTCCTGCAGTTCAATGGTCTAAATATTATATGTATATAGTATGTTGCTTATTAAAAAGTTTAAATCCAATATGGGTATATGCAATCCAAATTTGGGGCTGTGCAAAGCCGTCCCAAATTCGCACGATACAAGCATTCCAGTCCATAACCCTCCGTATGATAACGTCTGCTCCTTGGGTTTGTTTCCAACTCTTCACTACACTCTGACCTAAAAATTGAGTCAGTTGACCAATTAGCCACCAAACATTACAGATCCTTCTACTTCAAACTACCTTCCCATACTAACCCGTTAGTATCACAAATCTCATCTATTCAACCCATAAATCCCATCCATAGGCTCAAAAGAAAATATTGCAGAGATTTGCTAATCTAAAATAAATTCACGTTGGGTTCCATCACTGGTTGGCCTCCCTCTTCAAATTATTCAAGTTAAACATGTACATAAATTATCTAATTTACTTATTGTGATGTTAAACACAGATTGTAAATATCCTAATTTCAATAAAAAGTTATTTAAATAAAAAATCTATACAGTCTCTTAGCTTAAAAGTTAAAAGGTCATGTTCTAGCACAGGAAAAGTTCGAAACTAGTGATGGTCTCGCTTGATCTCAAATTTGGTTTGGTTAGCAACCAGCTTGTACAGTTTTACTAGTCCTAGTCTTACTTAAATAAAAATGATATAATTATATAAAATATAATAAATTAAATCTGAAAATAATGGCTACACCTAGCAACAGTTTATGAAATACTTATACTCACTTGTGAGTTGAGACATTTTCTTGGACTCTAGGCCTATAACATTTTTGTTGATTATTATGTCGTTTGTTCTAAGCTCGAATATTTCCTTTAATTTTGGACTTAAATATGGATTAATAATACATTAAAGAATATGTTAAAATCGGTTCAAAACGATTTTATGTTGTTTATTTCATTTAAATTTAATACATATACGACATACCCTTCTTACTTTTTATGGTGTACTTATGAACATTTTTTAGTTTTCTTAATCATCCACGGTTTAAACGTCGTCGTTTATACTCTAACTTATGACATTTTAAAAAAAATACTTTCAGGAGTAATTTGACTGTCCCAAACTTAAGTTTGTAATTCGTTTCAAAATAAATTCTAGGAATTCTGATCGAGCATTTTCAGATTTTATCGAATTTCTTCAAAAAAAAATCAATAACTATGTGATAGTATATAATATTAAATATAACGTATGAACAATAGTATATCTACACCCTAATTAATAATACAATTGAAAATGAATCACATTTTTAAGTCTTAACTGTATATAATAATTAATAACTGTATCCATATATATATACTAGTAATAACTATATCTACAAACAAGTTTTTGGTGTAATAACATATTGTATAGTAAATCACATATCTATAATCTATAAAGGTAGATTACAGTATAAAATCATACTTTTTCTCAAGACTAACTAAAATTTTAATACATTCTTTCAAAAAAATGTATTTAATTTGATTGGAGAAAATCAAATCAAAATATTACTGAAAAAATTCAAATCGAAAGTGGCAACTTCAAAATTGTAACTTAATTGTGCATAACATTTTAAAAACATTAATTCGTACACTTCAATTTTGAAACATAATGAAATAAATGGTGTTTGTTATAAAATGTGTGAATATACTCAACTCACCACTCAGTAGAAATAGCAAAGGCCTTCAGTGACAGAAGTTTGCTTACGCCTGTGGTTGTTTATTTGAATGTGGTGTTTTGTTATTGGAAGTTAAATATTGTAATTTTATACCATATATTTCTATTCGCTCGGTTCATCAACCGACAATAAAAGACAGATATTCGAATCGGACTAGTATATTACTTTTATCTATACCGACTTTAGCGGCATAATGAAAAGTGAATAAGTGATTAATATTTATTGATAAATACATTTATCAATAAACTGAATAAACCCATAAGTTACCATCCGGCTTTGATGTACTTAAAAGTTAAAACAAATATCAATAATAAATATTGTAAAATATTATTATTATTATAGGTATTTACACTATACGCTGCAGTATACTGTATACACCATATACTTTTATATCTTCTAAGAACATAATTTGAAATATAGATAATTAAAAGACGATGAAAAATGTCAAAAAAATTATTATTTTTAACCACACATAAGCTTATTTATAATACAGAGTGTTGTGAAGCAAACATTTTAAAAAGTATTAATGATTACCGGAAAATAATCATTATTTACAAAAATATAACCACATTGGTGAATGTATTGAAAAATGAGGACAATATTATAATGGAAATTATTACACTAGGAATAATTATATTATTTTCAACAGCGTGTTTTTTGTGAGTAATAAGATATACTTGGTATATAATTTTTTAAATTAAAATTAAAATTAAAAAAACAACGTAATTACGAAAAATAATATTGATACCTAGATGAATGGTGAATTTACATTGTATTATTGTAAGTATTTACAACTAAAATTGTTCGTGTCATATTTTCGAAAATGTAAATATATAATAACATTAATATACTTAATGATATTGCAGGCTTGTAGTGGCATTTATCTTCAATAAACAAAAATAAAATAATTTAATTCGCACGTTGTTATTGTTGAGCATTAAATTTTTTCATGATATTGAGTGGCGAATTTAATTTATTTTTAATTTTGTCACCGTCCAAAAAACAGACGTAAAAATATAATAAATTACGCACATAAACGATTTCCATTGAAAATACCAACATATTTTTTTAATAAAAACTCGAGTTTCTATTAACCTAACTAATACTTAACCTGATAACGTTTTTGTGTAGGAATTTTAAACTGCCAAAACTCGGGTATATTATTTTATTAATTATTGATATGTCACATTTTTTTAATTATAAAGTATTATGTATTATCAATCATCACCTCTTCAAATTCTCAATTTTGAATCTGTATCCTTTATTTTGTAATTGTTTCTGGTTTCCTCAAAATAGTACAAAACCGCAAAACATGTAAATATTTTTGGAACACTTCGTGCGTGTAATGTTTTATCTAATCAGAACAAAAATGTCATATATTTTGAAATATTTCTACCTATTCTATGCGCTATAAAAATACATTTTTAAAATTTTATCAGATATCTATATTCTACATACACGTGTACTACTGTGTACATACTTATATGGGTTTAGTTTATTTGTTAACAAGTAATATCTATTACTTTGTCGAAAACTTATACAGTTGCATTTAAGTAAATAATTGTTATTTCATATTACTATAGATACGAGTATATAAATTATTAATTAAATTCAGAGATATACATTTGCTGCCAAACTAAAACTTTGATGATGTATCTCCTCTCATAATTTAATCGAATTAATGGTAGCGTGAGCAATTTTAGAATTTTTAAAACTGAATTCCAAATTACCATTTTGCTATTTTTTAACCAATACCTAACCTAACCACACTCCCAATTTTTAAGACATATTTCACGCTTTCAATGTCAATTATTTCAAGTTTAACTGAACTTTATCTCTATTAATATTAGGCTATTATAATCTATCATGTTAGATAGATCCATGGAAACTGCTCTTTTCACTTTACAACATTAAATTTAGAGTTTTATATCTATTGTGCGTACTAAAACGTATTAATATAATACAATAAATAATGAAAAGAAACATCTTAAATATAATGTCTTGTTTAATACTATTAATTCTTTGGTAATAATTGACTAATTTTGTATTTTCTTTAGATTTTTATTATTGAAAGATATAACCTTCAGGCCGAGCCCTATCGATTCAAAGATATTTCCCATAAAATAATATGAAGATAAGGTCCAATTGACCTATCCGCAATTAGCAGACCTAGGTATTCGTGTCTTAGTATACACACGCACAGATTTATTTATTTATTATAATATTATGAATTAAACGGGCGAGCCCAATTACAATGTAAATGTGGAACATACAAATAAGATATTACAAGTTTCGAATTGGAAACTCCGGTAAACATCTGAGGGGCAAGTTTGAACGAATTTTTACACGAGGGAAGTTTGTGATGGTGGAGATCGATAGCTAGACTACGAACAAATTGCTACACGGCTCAAATGCGGTCGATCCGAACTACAGTGAGTCAATGACTATAAAGTGAGTATACCTAGTGGATGCATAAGAAATGCGTGTGACATACGCCTGCTGTTTTTTAAATTTTTTTATTGTTATTCAATGACGACGACGGTCGTTTTCCGAAACTATTATCGCCGGGTCGGGTCTTAATTGATAAAATGGTTATGGTGGCGGCTATTGTTTGTGCGCTAGACAAACGAACGACCGCGACGGTGGCGTTGGTGAAGTTAGAACGTAAAAACGCACAAGCTAATACTGCTATAAACTATAAAGTATAATTGTCATCACACCGAGGTATCAAGTGCAGCTGAATCTCGTCGCTAAGAACAAGACAAAAAACAACTACCACGCGCGAAAATCCTTACCTTTGACATGGACAATGACAAGAAAAACTTCTGTTAGTATAAATGCGTACATATAAATTTTTTTGTGTGTACTTCAGTACTGTTTGTCGGCGGACACCACGCGTCTGTTTGTATGCACACGGTGATAATATTTTTTATCATGCGTTAAACCCAACAAATAAAACTAATGCTGTGATAAATCGTTAGTGATAATTGCCAATTGGTTTGATGACTATATTTATTATATAGTTTTCATTTGCTCTCTGCTTAGAATTGCATAATATAACATTAGTTACATACTGTTCCACCATATTCTGTTGTTACGTTCGAATCCTTATTACGTTCGTATAACTCTTCGTGAGGTACATTGTACCTAGTATCTAAAAATAGCCACTCAGTTTAAACTAATATTGCCTATAACTTTTACTTAGGTACACTTTAATTTCAGCCGATAAAATGTCGTCTAATATATTTTGAATCAATCTTATTTGCAGTAGGTAGTTTCTTTCCCAGGATTTTCCAAATGGTATGCACCTATATTCTTATACAGTTCTGAAAATATATCGAATTCTATTTTCTATGAACTATTATACATATATGCATAAAATTGAATTATAATAAAACACTGCAACTATATTATGATAACCGAAAACTGTCGTATCGTGTCTGATAACATACTGCAGTCTGCAGGCATAGACAATAGACCAATATTATAGAATATTAGTTTGCCAAAAATAATTGCAATATAGTTTTCCCTGTATAGCGTTTGCGCCGCTATACTGGTTCGACATTGGTCCATCGACAAACCATGCTGCAGTTCAACAAAAATTCGGTAAATATATACGAAAATATTCGTCAATCAACTGATGACGAATCAATGTAATATCGGCTTTAATATTTGTTCAAATATGATTCATATGGCTGATAGGGGTATGGTTATCTATAGGTAATATTTTGATATGTAAAGATAAAATATAATTTAATTGGCGTTATAGTTCAATAACTATACTCCGTACATTTAGATTTTAAAATACATAATTAAAACCAATTACATATAAATCGTTCTAATAAGTAATTCCCATGTTCTATATCACGAATGATGAACCTAAAAATGACTTACACGATGTCTCGATCGAATGAAATGGATGTCCATTTCGTGAAAATTACAATTTCACTATACTATGTGGATGTGACGTATTAAGTAATTTCTTTGAGTAGGTAAGTATTATTATACATCATTATCATCATCATCATAATTCATTACGTTTTTAATTAAACTAAAAAAGCACCGAGGGCAAAGATTTGGATGGTTAAGGTTAACCCTAGCTAGGTCGAAGAAAGTAAATTAATAAATGTTCAGATAAAACAATCTAGGACAGAATCACAAAGGCCCAAAGAAATATTCCGTTTTAGACAAGTGTCCGGCTAATCCAGCATATAGTAAGTACCCTTTATACAATAAAATATTCTGACGAGAACACAATATCTATCCGATATGGGTTTCGTCATCGTCCGTCTTATAGGTCTTATATAGATTTCAAAGCTATTGCACAATTGATTAATTTTGATTATTTTTCTAGTGGAGCAAAACAATAATAATTGTTGTAAGAGTGGTGTATTGCACTCGGTGAACATGCCCCCTCCCTCAAATAAATTGTCCTCAATTTCATCACTGTTTCGGCCCGACGCCTCATGGCTTACGGATAATGCGCGTAACGGTTTACAGTAAATGTATACACTATATACATATTATACACTCATAAAGAGTGTGTTATTATAATGTATAAAAAACAATTCGTGTGCGTGCGTGCCTGCTTGCGTATATGCGTGTGCGTGCATGCGTTATGCGTGCAAAAGACTTGGTAGTTATACCATTGTATAGATATAAATATACGCCGGGCGCTAAAGGAAAATTAGTAAAATGTTCACGTCAACGCGCGTTTAATTCGTGTGAAACCGTAAAGAAGTGCATGTATCGTACATGGTATAATACTATAAATTATAATATATATATATATATATATATATATATATATATATATATATATATATATATATATATATGTATATACATATAGGTATACAGCGCGTGCAGTAGTTACATTTTCGTGAGTATATATTTATATATAAATAATAACATACTTACATACATATATAATATATTCATTTACCACAGTCTACCTGTCTATATACGACGTACGGCGAGTACCGTGCAAAAACGTTAACGAAATGCGCCATCGTATTGCACAGATATACCTGTAGAGAATGTAATGAGGCGGGGGCGTCGTGGAAACTATCCGACGTTCAGTAGAGGTTGCACAGGATAAGTATACCATAAGTACCTATGTATATACAATGTTGTAATGAACTTGAACTAATAACTATAGATAGGCCTACGAACCACGGGTGAAATAAATGTCAGTGGCGCAACCAGGGGGTGGGTCCCCGGGTCCGGACCCCCCCTTGAACCGTGTCATGTCTCTCTAAAATAATAAAAATGTTTGACAAAAATGAACCGAGCTAATATTCCAACCAAAGATCCCGAAGAATATTTTAGAATTACTTTGTTTCTACCATTTCTTGATTTGTTTGTACAACAATTAAATGATCGTTTTGTTAATCATCAAAATATAATATGTGGATTTCAAATGTTACTTAAAAGTTCAGTGTTTGATGAAAACTTGTTGAGTTTTATGCTAACGATGTTGATGATTTTTATCGAGTTAAATCAGAAACAATTTTATGGAATCGTTATTTGACTGACAGTTATATCCAATATAATAGTGTAATTTAAATACTTAATGAATGCAATCCCGATTTCTTCCCAAATATATATAAGCTATTGCAAATACTTATCACACTTCTAATTACTTCATGTGAGGCGGAGAGACCATTTTCCTCACTTAAAAGAATCAAAAGTTACTTGAGAAATACCACATCAGAAAGAAGACTCAATGGGTTAGCTGCTCTCAATATCCAATACGAAGTCAGTGTAACACCTGAGGAAGTAATAAATCATTTAAGCAGTACAAACCATCGCTTAGATTTAATTTTATAAACTCTACAGCATTGTACATACCTACCTTTATTTTTTACATTTAACTATCATTCAATTTTACATTATAATTACAATATTTACATTAAACAAAGAATAAAATAATAATTAAATTTGCATGTTAATTTAAAATAATTATACTTTTGGATCCCCCCTTTAAGAAAATCCTGGTTGCGCCACTGACAAATGTTATACATCTGTGATTTATAGAATATATATAATATATATTATGTAGGGCGTTTAGGTACATGGGAATATGACAATCCTTTCCGCGATCGATCTTTTTAACCGATATATTCTTTAAAATGTGAAACCGTATACATAATTACGTATTGCAGTGTAGCCGTGTAGGTATAGTCGTAAAAGAAATAGTCGGAAAGTACATAGGTAGACCTCACCATACCTCAAGATTCGAGGATTGCTCGCAATAATATCAACATTAGATTTTTATCGCTAAGCGAAAACCAAATTTATATTTTCTATTTTATTATATAGTGTCACGGTTTTGAGATTAGAATCATCTATACATGTTTAAATAAAAATCAGGTCCGCTCCATACATGTGGTTTTTTTTTACAGTGCGCCAGAAACTGTATGAGAAACAAGTAATACTAATATAATATTTTGTTTGTTTTAATTTCTACTCGAAATATTTGTTTTTCTTCAATTTCGCTGTCGGTAAACAAGTATGTAATTTCGGGTTATTTATAAATAAGCTAGTATTTGAATTTTGAATTAATATTTATGCTTTAATATAAATTCACATAATACTCATGAAAAAATCATATTATTAAGTATACTTTTAAAATGTTAAATTACACTGTTACTAATAATCTTCATGTACATTTTTTAACTTCGTTAAGTTACTTAAAATGTTGTTGGAATAAGATAATATAATAATTATACTACAATTATTCGTTTACGGTCCATAGACCATGGTCATAAGCACAACATGATTCAGCATATCGAGGGGGCTGAAATTCCTAATACAAATATTATAATATTTATAAATATATGATGCACGATATTATAGCATCAACGATCATCCTGTAACCATAATCACGTCATGTTATAACATTCCACTGTAAATACTTTTTAAAATCATACATATTTACTAGGTACATTAAGTAACATATAATTTGTTTTTAATTTAATAGGTATACATTTAGATTTTAACAATACAATTTTAATTAGAAAACTATGAATGGTTTAATAACATTTTTTGACCCACGAAAAATAAATGAGTTTTTTCCGCTGTTAATAATAATTTTCAACTTCCCAATAAATCACTGGACACAATATTAAGTGATCTTAAAAAAATTTAATTTAGTAAGATTAAAATTCTACGATCAATAATAGTACAGTCTTATTTAAAAATTAAACAATCATATTTAATATCTGTGTGAATCTAACATGTCATATTATATATATATATATATATATATATATATTATTCATATTTCATAAATATATTTGTATTTTGTATATATTCTGATAATCATACCCAATAAAGACAAATAGCATTGAAATTATTTGTTAGTCATTTGTATACATACCAATAATCTATATTAAATAGTCAAATACCTGATACCACATGGATCTGTGGGCTTTTGCCTTGTGGCACAGAGTAATGAATAATGATTTACGTTTTACCGTCAAATAATTATAGCTGTCAAACCGTTTTTGAAATATTTTTGATCCTAATAGCGTTGAAGCGACAAATCTATTGGTTTACGATACATTTTCCCGAAAAAAATTTGTGGATAAATCTGCACTAAAAATGTTATATGTTGCATACTTTAAGCATATACAAACTGAAAATAGGATTTAACAGATAGGGAATTTAGAGAGGTTATTTTCTCAGTTGTTTTAAGCAGAACTCATACATCCAAATATAATGTGAACATTTTGTCTCCAAGCTACAGCTAAAATCAAAAAACAAATATTATTGGCTAGTGGCTACATACACGCATCAGATATGAGTATAGCTATTTATGAAATTGTTTAGACTTGTTTGGACGGTTGGATTTGCGAGAGGCGAGACAATGGATTTATCAATAAACAATAAGCATTTTATACTATATTTTTTCCAAATTGTTCGTGTTGTAGTCGCCTACGTGGCTACGTTTGTTGAATTTAACCCGAAATAATACAAACGCACGGGTTGTAATATACATATGAAACCATTGCAGGTTCCACATTTAACACGTCCGCATATCTTGTCCCAAGTTTGTTTCGGACGAACGAATGTTTTTCTACTAATCGACCGCGATAGTAGAAGATGTTTTCGACGTATCAATGGTCAGTGTTAAATTTATTTTTATTTACGTCAGATCGTACGATATTGGCGCGCGTATCGCACCCGGGCGCGAGTGTAATTTTAGCGACACCTGCAGTTTAGAAACAGTGCGGCCGACGCACACCTATTTACGCGCGCACGTACGCATGATAATTTCGTATCGTATAGGAAATAGATGTGCACGTAACACGTTGCCGCGCGAATACAATATGATGTACACACTGCACCTGCGAGGCTGCGAACGCAACGACGATGGAGGAGACGATTGCTGGGTGCGCGCCGCTCGATCGTTGCGATGTACGCGCGTTACATTACATTATGCACTTAACGTGCGTGTGTATACGTTTCGATCGACGATAAACGATCGCAACAGCTTTTTTCGCAAGTCCGCACGTATACGCGTTATGCACTTGCTCCGTGGCTGCATCAGCACGACTACGACGTACGGCCTTAACGGGCCCCGTGAATAATTTATATATTATTATTGTTTCGTATGTATACGCGTACAGGCATATACGCCGGCGTCGTCGTCACCGTTGTAACATTATATACGCGTAACACTAGCAGCAGCGGCGGCGGTTTTGTGTTATACGTACGTACGTTTTTTTTTTTTTTTTATACCGCACATAGAAAGTGTCCGAAAATGTATGCGATACATATTTGGCAAAAAACTGATTACGGATTAAAATTGAAAAAAAAAAAAAACGTCCATTGAGACATTGTTGTCGGAGGTGTCGTTAAACTTTGATCGGATGCGTGTGTGTGTGTGTGTGGAAGAGAAGTATGAAGAAGGAAAATGAAAAAAAAAAAAAAAACGGTTATAATAAAATTCCGACAAAGAATGGGAACCGTGATAATGTAAGTACCAGGTGACAATGGCGGAAGATGGTTTTCAATAGAATGGACGCGTTCCGTTCACACACACAAAAGAGCCCGGCCGCCGGTGGGAGGTCGTCGAGATTTTTCAGAAGAATTTTTCTCTGGAACAGGTTTGTTGTGCACCGCCGACGTTACTCAACAAACGCACTGCCAGCACGCACGCACGCACAACGCACGTATGGGCCGAGTAAAAATAATAATAATAATAATAATAATGGACGGACGGGGCCTATAGTGTGTATGATGTCTATAATGAATTCTTCTTTTTCATTCACCAGCGCACTGGCCCCGGCACAATAATAACAATCCGTCGCGCGCGCACCGCCGTCACTATTCTTCTTCTTCTTCTTCTTCTTCTTCATCATCATCTTCGTCTTGGTCGACGTCTCCGTTCGTACGTACCTATCCAACGTGCGCGAAGGCAACCCCTGGTGCAACCGAAACGACGTGTCGCCCGCACGTACGCGAGACGTGCACGCGTCGCCCGCCTATAGAAACGGCGTCGAAATGTCTCGGAACACAGACCGCCGCCGCCGCCGCAGCCGAGGAAAACGACGTTCCCCCCGCCGCCAACGCCGCCGCCGACGACCGTTGATCTATCTCTCCGGCAAGGGGGCGTTTTAAGAAATCCAAAGAATCGCGTTTCGTTTTGTCCTCCCGGGCCGCGCATTCAACGCGTACTTTTAAATTATCACGTGTCACCGTACACACGTTATATGAATTGTATTCGTACATATTATTATATTTATGTTTCGTATGCGTTACGTTTTTCGATACGAAATTAGGGATTTTGGTGGGAAACTGAGAAAGAATGTACTTTACATTATCCGAATACAATATTGAATACGTAAAATTGTTATCCGTGTCGATTGATTTCAAATCAAAAATATGTGAGAATAAACCGTGTATACGTTTGTTTTGTTTATATTTTTAACAAGGTATACGAATTAGTTTTCAAATCGAATATAGTCCATGGTTTTGAACATATTCAAATGTTTTTTGTACAAACAAATAACTTTCCTTCACATTCGAGTTAATCAGACTCGACTGTATAATATAATATATATATGAAAGTGAAAAATTCTTCTTTATAATATTGTAAACGGCTTATCGTATTATTTAGATAAAATGAGAATTTGCTATTTCCATTCATCTGCTTTATTAAGCGATTGTAAACGATTCGGCTGGCCTTTTTAAAGAAATTTGATTTTTAAATACTTTGAAGTCTTGAGAATGGATTTTTTCTCAGTACTAAACAGCTCGCGGCTGACGATGATATAAGTAAATAAATTATCAGTGTTGGAAAATTGTTTTTTTTTCACAATTTCGAGACTCTTGTATAAACGTGAATTTCAGGACAAGAGCCCGACTATAACCGCCTGAGACACCAACCACGTTTGTCGTATAACTCATGTAGTCATATCTCCGTTGACGCAATATTGAATATAAAATTATTAAATATGTAATATATTTCTAAATTTTACAATCTGCGTTGGATTCTAGCTGTGCAGAGCTTACTTTCGGTACTTTGTATAAGAAGTGTAATTGAAGTCGTACGTATTCTCACTCTACACGCGTATACACTTGAGCTACACATTTTCTTCCGAATCGTAAACAATTTTGACAATATTGTTGCAAACTTGCTATACGCATAATACTATTAGATACCGAGTTGAACGCGATAACCTCGTGTGTTCACACAACCGCGCACGTCGTATAATAATATAGTGTATACGTAGACGTTTTCCGGGAAACGTATACAGAAACTATACATCGCCTAAAAAACCGCCTACCGAAGCAAACCATAACTGTCTTATTATTATTATTATTACCAACTGACGTATGATATTTTTACGACCGTTCGCCGCATGGGAGTACATTATAATGATAATTTAGTAACAACAGTAATATAACAATGATTTACGATATTAATAAAGAATAAAGTGCGTTTATATACCTGTACACGTGTGAAAAAAGAAAATGGAAAAATACGACGTGATTCATATAAAAAAATATATATATATAATATGTATGTACATTGTACATGGACGCCGCGACGCTCGCACACGCAATAATTATTGTATTTTGTACGCGTAATATTTTCCTTTTTACGCAATGTCGGAAACGCTGTTTGTCGGACCGTTGTTGTTGTTGTAAACGACACGCGGCGGCAACGTTCGCTACGCGCGCGCTCGCTCAGCCTTGTTCCGAGACACAGCGACGACGTCGTAATAATATTTCGCCGCCGCCGCCGCCGTGTCACACGTGCACGTAGATTAAATATTGTGCGTGCAACCGACGAAACCGATAACGACGACGCGTTTACGAAAACCGAATCGTTCGCCGATTTCTACCGGTCCGACGGCGGCTCACAATCAATTCGCCGACCGAAACACGGGATATAATTACGGTATCCGTGTTCCCTGCGGACCGCCGGACAACGGTAGTAACGATAATGTCTGCACCGAGTGTTTCTCTGTATTTTTTCCCCCCGAAAACGAGCGCAAAGCGTATTTTGTACGCACGAACCTCGTCGCCGTGGAAAATAATTTTTAATATTATCATAATCTTCCATTACACGACGCCGCGTTGTCAACCGGTTCCAATGCGCGCGTATTATAGGTATTTGATTTTTTTTTTTCTCCATCATAATATATTTATATCGGGGGCAAGACGAAATTTCCTTGCCCGCTTCTCGACACGGTCCCGCCGCCGGCTCTATACGGACCGCCGCCGCCGAGTACCTGAAAATATGCGACCTTTCTGGTTTACCGGCGACCGACCGACCGAACGTGCGCTCTGCGGAACATGCGGCGCGCGGTGTCATGTGTGTACGACGCGCGTCGTGCGGGTAGCGCCGCTCGGGGGGGACCGAAAGGGCAGACAGCGAGGCGCTGTTCGGACGCCGCCGCCGCCACCGCACCGCCCCGCCTGCCGCGCGCACGCACCGGCACGTACGCGCGACCGTCGCAGCAGCACACGCACACACATGCGCTCGAGCACGCACACGGACACGTATACGGACACAAAGGACAAAGGAAAGTCAAACGGCGGACACACGTCGTCGCGGTGGGGATGGGCGGGTCGGCGGGCAGGGGTAACGACGTGCCGGACCGCTCTTGTGTGTGAATACGAGTCGTCGCCGCCGCCACCGCAGCCGCAGCCGGACCGACGTCGACGACGACGACGGCGACGACGACGGCGGCGGTGGTGGGGCGCGCTTGGCGTCACCCTGTCTGGCCGGGCTGCCGAGGACCGAACGCTACGGTGCCACATCGTGCCAACAACTACGATCAAGGCGGCGAACAAGACGACGACGTGAAAACATCACGTACACGGCCGCCGCCAGCGAAACACACGCGCGCACAATAATAATAATAATAATAATAACACACTTCGGAGAAACGCGTTCGCGCCGCCCCGTTTTTAAGGCCCTTATTCCCGCACGATTGCGTCACGCTTCATCACCGTCGTCGGCCGTGTGGCGTTTGCGAAAAACGATATTGTCCTGTTCGTTTTCCCCGGAGAGATAGAGAGGAACATCGTCGCATCGCACTGCCCGCTGCGCGGTTTCCTGTGTGCCGCCCACCCGGCCCTACCCCCTCGCCGCGCGGCAATGCCGTTTCGAGTATTTTTCGAGATCTCGGTGCGCGTTGCCCTTTTGTCCCGTAAACATTTTCTACCTATGCCGTATTCGGACGTCCGAACGTGCGTTTTCACGCGTTTATCCGTCCGGCGGGTTTCGTGCTCGTCGAGGAATTCCTCTGTTACGGCCACCACCGGCACACTCGCGGGGGTACTGCAATCTCATTGCTTATTAGGTGTTTTCAAACGAACCGTTTTCGGCACAATAGAAACCCATGTACCGTCCGTGTATAACCTATATGCGTTCGGTGTTTTGACTACGGGCGATGGATCGTAACACGTAATGTCGCGCCCCGCAACGTTGTGAATACTGTTTTCGAAAACTATGCACGACGGATCACGTGTTTCGGGGTCCACGCGCCACCGCGGATCTTATGACCGTTCATTTGCGGGCCGATTTCGAAAACTCCGTTTCCGTTCGAACCACGCGCTGCCAAATCCTAGATCGATCCGATAGGAACAAATTTTATAATTGAAAATTTTAAAAATAGAAGTGAATCGCAGTTGCACTCTTAAAATACCCTCATCGTGTTAGTCCACGAAAATATTCCCGCGTTGTTCGGCCGCGCACAGCTGCTATGCCAATAAAATATATGATATCGGATTTGGTAGAGAGTATTTATTTTTAATTGTTTATGATAAATCGGATACCGAGAAAGTAGCAGTGTATAAATAAAAATATATATTTGTACATTCAATGCACTATTGTACTATATAAAAAATTAAATGAATATAAAAGCGGTCCTTTCCACACTTTATACTTGTTTCGCGGTTTATTAATATACAACATTTATTATACATGACTACGAACAAACAAACGCGAGGATTGTTGTTTTTGTAATCTTCTCATTTTTGAAATCGTTAATTTGTCACGCGGTGGTAAAATATTTCATTTTACAGCATATCAGTTTTTTTTAAACTCTGTATCTACTTATATTAATATTCAACTGTTTTAAAAAATACATAAATTAGAAAAACGGTTTATCATTATGACTCTTGATACCCCGGCAATACATATTTTTGGAAAAAAACAATACATCAATAATTCATATTATCAGTATTGATTTTTACTCGGATCAGTTCAACAATAATTTGTTTTCAGTTTATACTACGTTAACTACTATCTATGCGGTATCGAATGGAATGAACAAGTCTCGTAGCAACTCACAGACACGTCACAGATTAATCGTTATTATTTGTAAATACAGTTATTTTTATTTATAAACATAATATTTTATTTAATTCTACTGAAATAGTATGTTTATAAAAGATTATACTGTGTTCACATTACACACAAAGACTTTATGTTATAATTAGTTTTATAATTTAATTGTAATCGGCATAAATATTCTGAGACTGAAAAAACATTTTTAAATTTATGATTTATATTATAATTTATTATCCATGAACATGCATCATGAAATTAAAATGGAACGATGAAATACAATTAATTATAACATTTCCAAGTATAATAAAAAATAAAGTGAATAGACAATAGTTAATTTATATAGCACATCATATATTATTATTTAACACGGTATAGTATATTAATGAAGGTTGGTACCGAATATTTGTATAGCCTTAAGACAAGCAAATATTATATCATGTATTTTTAAGTCACCGGCTGTATTTCAACAAATTGCATAATCATTGTTCCGATGTAATTTATAAGAAACATTTTAAAATAAGATTTCTCTACGGGTTGCTGATATTTTTAAATTTGTTATTTATCTCCTAAAAACACAATTCCCTAAATAGATAGGACACTCAAATAATCGAGCGTTGACATTCAAATACATTTCTAAAACTAAGTACAATAATAAACGAGCACGGCTGTTGAGTGTTAAGATATGATCCACCTATATAACTAATATTATTATACATCAACATTATTTTAGCCTTTAGGCAACGACCAGTGGATACCAGTATTTATAATATATTGATATTCAGTGTATGTAAGATGTAACCAAAATCGAATATGTATGATTCATCTAACTTTCATGTTGCACAATTCAAAATGATATGCAGTTTGCTGTTACAGTAACAAGTGGTTAAATAGGGGTTTCGTAACTCGAATTGATACAATTTTCACAGACGTCCCATCATTGTAATTGCAGTTTGACATAATATGCACAGTAAATATGAAATAAACTACAGGAAGTTTGGAAAATAGATCAAGTTAAGCGTAGTATAAAGTCGTTCTATTGCTCAAACGCATGAAATCGTACAGTTTGGAAACCATTTATTTTTTGATTACACCGCAAGAATATACAAGTGGTTGTTGTATGTTTTTACCGATTTGGGGCGATGTTTGAACCAAAACAGAAAAATTGAGTAACTTTCAAACATAAGAACCGAAGTATTCAATTCTACGTTTCCCACCCAATGCAACGGATGGTCGAAATTATTATTGCTAAAATCATTTCGAAAAGCGGTTTATCGATGTATTCTAGTTTGGCACAACGAAGGTGTCACGCCGATGCCGTGGAATCGGGACGAAAGTGTGCGTAACGTAGAAAACGGATTGTGCGAGTAAACATTTGCATACCGCCGGTTCGAAATGAGCGAGAGAGAAAACCCGTTGATCTACAATAATAGACGCACGAAGATTCATCGGGATTACGATATAATATTTAATGGAATTCGTCGTCGCGGAGCGCGCGCGCGCAGAAACGTTTCGGGAGTCCAAAACGATGTTTCCGGTACGAACGGGATCGTGGGGATTTATCTTTTCACACCGACGACGGCCGCGGCCACGCACGTCGTCGACACGGTTATCGTTATGATACGTGCGGCCGGGCGGCGCGGTGGCGGTGTGGCGCTGCCGACCGGATTTCACAGGAGCGCGGCAACGCGGCGGGGCCCGGACCGGCAATCTGATCCGCCGCCGCCGGTGGCGGCGGCCCGTCGAATTCTTTCGGTACGTCAGACTGCCGAGTCTCCGCCCGAACCAGTTGCGGCCGCGACGGGCTCGGCACGACGTTCGCACGTTTCCAGGGCGGCGCACGGGTGATTTTCGCGCGGCCCGAAGCCGGACGGTGGCCGAGGCACCGAGCGGGCACGGTGCCGGGCCGAAAACGGACGGAACGGGGCCGTGGAGCGGTGACGCGGCCGAGTGAAAATGCGCGCGGCACGCGTTTTGCCGGGAGCGCGCGGCGACGGGCCGCGGGCCGGGGGAACGGCGCGGGTCGGCGGTCGTGACGACTCGTCGGTCTCGCGTATTTTGTCGCCAACACGGCTGGATGGTCCGTGCCGACGAGGCGCACAAACCGCGGCGGCGGCGAGTCAAGAATCGGTGCTCGTCCGGCGGGGATGGGCGGGCGGGGCGTGGCGCGCGGCGGAGGCGTTAGCGGCGGTGGTGGTGGTGACGGGGAGGGCGGTGGCGGTGCGACGGCGGTCAGGGGTGACTTGTGTGAATGCAACGCCGCACACGCACACGCACGCACGCACGCACACAGACAGCTTGGCACTGATTTTTGTACCAGCAAGCGCCACCGCGTCTACTACACACTACTCGAAAAACCTACAACGCTGCTGTTGCCGCTGCTGTTGTTGCTGCACTCACTCGCTCACACGCACGCAGTCCTCGCGTCCGCTACACTCTCTCGTTTATTATTATTTTTTTTTTCTTTTTTTCCGTTTTCCGCGCTGGTTCTTCGCGGTTTTTTAATTTTTGAAAAATTTTACGACTCGTGCGCTATCGTTTACCGTCGGCGTGAACAATCGCAGCCAGATTCACGCACTACCCTACCCGCACGTACGTGTTATTTTCGGTCTGCGCGTCGACCGCGATTGATCGTACGAAGTGATCTCATAAATACACGGAACAACGCACGCACGTCGTCATGGCCCACGGTGCACCAGACGAACCTGTTGGCAATGTGGAAGAGAGACAGCGACCAAAAGCGCCAGTCGGCTCTAGGCGAATATTCCCGCCGCAGTTCAAGTTACAGGTCAGTGCCAATAATATTTTCGCTTTCGAGGCAGACGGAGGAAAACAATTTTAAATTTTTCGCTCGCTACCCGCATACTTCGATTTCACCGAATTTTACACGGTCGCCGTTCGGGTCTCGTGCCAAAAATAATAAAAATACAACACTGTTCGCGTCAGTCCGCTATTAGGATAGTCCTTCCCCAATGCGTGCGTCACTTATTATTACCGTTTGGTTTATAAGGTTATTATCAAGCAGTTTTCCTCGTCACAAATGTCCGTAGTCTTGTTTAGGTACCTCGTAGTACGCATTACGTAATTCCTATCGGTATTCGATACCGAACAATTTTTTTTATATATGATTTTTACTAAATTTCTTTTTTTTTTTATAGGTATTGGATTCGTACAGACAAGACTCTGACTGCCAAGGAAATCAACGAGCTACTGCTCGTAAGTATGGAATTCACCGCCGTCAAATCCAGAAATGGCTGCAAACGGAAACGAGCCTGCGGTTAGCTGTACAACAGGCGACTGGTATTCCCAAACCTCCGAAAATTACTGCTGCTGCTGCTGCACCGGTTGTAGAGACTACATCTGGCTCAGACAGTGATGTTAACGTTGAAGACTTATCAGATACTGAAGACTCTGCATTAGATTTATCTACAACATGCTTAGATCTGACCAAGCGTAAGCGTGTTGAAGAGGAACTTGAACCGTGCAAGAGGCGGCCTTTGGCTCCAGTCGCATCTACTGAAACTCCCTTATATGTCAGCCCTATAAGATATCCATATGTAGATTATCCTATGTACTACTGTTGGCCACCGTGTTGTTACAGGCCATGCTATGTAGAAAGACCTGTACCCCAAAGACTTACTTGTTCATTGGACTTGAAAGTATGCTCTTATGAACAAAAGGAACCGTCTCTTTTGGACATATCATACCCTCAACACTGGAACAAACAGGATTATAGGTTTCCAAATTCGGTATGAAATACCTATGTGTTCGCATGATGTATACTTGTTATTTCTACATTGTAAGTTTGATGTATATGAAAATTTTTTTTTAAGATCTATAGTGAACCGTTTGGATTAAATTGAAAGAAAATTCAAGATATATTAATTATTTATGTTATACATTGAGTGTTTAATATCATAATTTTTTTAATTTTTATTTCAATGTATGAGAAATATTATAACACTATTGGATTGTACAGCAACACTCTGTATTGTAGTATGTTATCTATAATGTTATTGTTATAAGCTATAACATAATACCATATCATTTAGTATGTATTGTTTTAACTTTTAAATTCTTAAAATTTGTATTTTTAACTACTTAAATATTATAAGATTGAAGCAAAAAACTTATTTATTTAATCGTATAACTATGCAATAAACCATATCTTTTTTTTATATATTAGAAACTCATCTGAAATTTTACTTATTAAATTAAATTTTAAAAATATATTACCACATTATATAAATGTTATAAAAATTGAAAGGAAAAAACTATATTTATTTTATGATAAAATGTTAAGATTTATTTGTTAGAGTTCCTATAATAAGGCTAGATGTATCAAATAAAACTTTTGAATTCATTTGTAATGGCTCAAAGGAGCAATTTAAAATATGTGCCAAAAAATCAAGTTCAAAAATTGCTCAAATTTTGTTTGTCTTCCAAAAACTATAGATTTTTTTGTGCTGTCAGGTTTTTCTGTATTATGTGCCTTATAATAATAATTTGTCATCAATAAAAAATTATAAAAGTCTCAAAGGGACTGACTTCTTGCTCAATTGAACCTTGACTAATATTTATATTTTACAAATAAGATTATGTACTATATAATAACTATAATTTATTATGTAAATGTTAACATGTAGATTATTTACCTACATGATGTATATATTTTTATAAAAAGAAAAGAATGTTTTGTAAAGTTACATTTTTTTAAATGAAATGTAATCGTATATATGAATTGTTATTGTTTTAAATGTATAATTGAAATTTGTGAAAGTTAAATTATACAAATATTTTCAGTTTACATAAATAAAAAAATAAAATATTTACTCAATATTGAATATAATTTATATGATTATTTTGTTATTAAATATTTTATGGAATAAAAATAATTTATGACTTTTCATTATTGTGTTGTATTTGAAAATATTCCATAGTTGCCTCTCAAATCAAATCTGAAACATTTTTTGTTGAAACACTAGTGTGTTTGATAACAACGATTTAGAAGAATCTACCGAACACAAAATAATTAATTGTTGCATTAGGTGTGGTAATGTGTTGCATTGAAATAAGGTATACCAAAGTTAACCGAGATACTAACATATGTAGGTACAAATTTTAATGAAAAATCTAATTCACAAAATAGTTTATTATTACCATTGGTTATACTGTTATAGACCATAGTGTAGACCATCTGCGCCAGATCGAGAATATCACTAAGGATTTAATAACATGTGTAATATCACCAATTTTTGACAACTAGTCACCCTGAAATCTGAATCATCATTTCCCTACTATTTCTAAAAGCTTAGAACAATCAACTGACATCATTCCCATAGGCGGAGATGGGGGGGGGCTTGGCCTACCAAAATAATTTAATCGAGTATAAAGCCTCCCAGAAAGAATTGGAGATAATATCTTACATTTAAACAAATTTCAGAACAACGTAACTGCGGAAAAATAAGAAATAGTTGTATTAAATTTTTTTCACGGAAAATTACCGGCACCATCATTTCAAATATTTTATTTTATGTTTTATGGTACAATTTATATGTATAGATATAATTAATTTTCAATATTAAATATATTGGCCAAAAAGTGTAATAAATTAATTAAAACTAAGGTAAGTTGAAATTAAATTGTACGATATTAATTTATTTTTATAACAAAAATATAGAATTATAAATACTATGATAAAAAGATAAATTTTTTATTATTAACTAATTTTAGACTTCTTTAGCCTAGATCTAAATCTATGAATATTATTTTTAGATTTTTTTATGTATGGTATAAAAAAAATATATTCATATACACATAATAATAGTAATAAAAAACTTTGTTGTAAATTTTATTTGTACATTTGATTCAATAAAATAATATTATGAGTAAGGTCCCATAGGTTTTTTGCAACCAAATACTGAAATACCAAAGCCTCCCTAAAATTTCATAGGATTTCGGCCTATGAATTCATTCCTTAATCAGCTATTGTAAATACCTGACATGGAGGTTTTTCGTTACAGGTCGAGGGATTTCGATTTCTGTGTTGAAAGAGACTTTCCACTTTCCCGTTCAAAGTATAATATTATTCAATATTCTCGTGAACTTATACCTGTTACTCAGGGTTATTTAGTTAACGTTGAATATTTTGCCCTGTATAGTAATTGTATTCGTTTTTATTCAAGAGGTATTCACATACAGCCACGTACCTATTATACTACTATAGTTTATGATACAACTATTGCGGTTATTGACGTAGTTGTTGGATTTAAGTACCTTATGTATTCATTTTTGGATGTACCATGCGCATATTCTCACTATTTTCTGGACGAAGTACCCACGGGCCACGGGTTATAACTTATATGTCACAAGTTCATTGTAATTATAAAAGTGCATAACGATCCACGAGTTTCATTTGAAATCCAAAATAGATTAAAGAACGCCTTGAAAGTTGATAAAACGCGATCTTTATAATTTAAAAACAAATAATTACCAATACTTGTATTGCAACACGCAACGTGTGGCATTCAAGTTGATGCAAGAAAGCTGCCAGACAATTTGGCTATTTCGGACAGTACATAAAAACAACAAACACATTATCGTATGATTATATGCAAGGACCGCACAATCCCTAGGATTCATTTCTTCAAAACAGTATACCTAATAACGAACCAACGGTTTTTGGAAATTGATCATAACTAAATCATCAAAATCGAAAACAATTTAGAATTCTCACATAAGTAGGTAAACGATACCTAATTGTAAGTGTAACAAGACACTATAGATCATCGTATTTCAAATGCCGTGGACGGCAGACACAGACATACAGTGCACACAACCAAGTATACAATCCATTTTCGAATTGGCAAAATTAAATTAGTAGCCCGTTGTTAACATACGAAAAAAGAGTTATACACTTATACTTTCTATACGTCGTCATAACGAGAGGGCAAAGGAATGCTATTGGAAAATATGCTAGGAAAGATATTCTGTGGATAAATCATAGTATTCAAAAATCGATTTAAAATTAAGGTAGGTCGTCTTCGTTATATAGGAACCTATTGGCTATTTTCAATATCCATCTTATTTTGGACTATAATATTATAATTCAAAATATTCCAATTTATCACGATAAAAATACTATTATATATAAATATGTTTTTGGGCTGGACACAACTTATTTTTCCTAGTGATTATGTGTCGTCAATTACGCGTAAGGAGAGGATGAATGATGATGGCGATAAGGTGATGGTGGTGATGGTGATATACATCGTAAACTCGTGTATGATCTTTAGGTTAACTAAGTGTATTTAAATTTGTTTAAATACCGGCATAAATGCATGATTATAGTATTTAACGCGGTGAATAAATTGTGATAAAAAAGTACAATCAAAATCAGTGGTGGCGTGAACTTCATTTGCGATACAATATAGTTTGTTTGACCTGTACCGACCTATTTCCTTAAAAAACAGTTGAGGACGCACCCTTCTATATTTAATCTAACATTTAAATTATTATTTGAAATTACAAATAATTAATTTAAATAACTGTTAAATTATTTTATATGCATATAGAGAATTGGATCTTTTATTTTTTGGTATATATTAAAATGTATGAATATGTTAACTATACATTTCAGAGTATTGTAGATCTCTAGAGCTTTAACCTATGCCCTATGGGTATATAATTTTTCAAAACATCGAAATTAAATGTATTCAAGAATATATTGAATAGACGAATTTGCACATACTATATTATAAATTTAAATTATTAAGTAAATTTTTTATTTTATTTTGTACATTCAAGTTTTAAACTTTACGGTTCTTAATAATTACTAATGAGTTATGACTTATGAGTAATGACTAATTATAACAAAAATTATCAACACTTCACATTCTTGATAACTTTGATATATCATGACAACATTGAAATATCTACGTTTAAAAGCGTACCTACTTAAGAATTTTCAATGGAATAAGGGTCAATCATTTTTTTTTATCAATTTATGGAGGACGTAACGTTTAAAAAAAGATTGTAAACAAGTATTGAACAAAGTATTAAACGTATTATTGTATTAATGTATATAGTTTTTAATTATTTATTTTTTAAAATTTGTAATCAGACTCAAAGGGCAAGGTTGAGTTTTCTTGGAAAAACTATGTACGGTCCCCACCTTGAACACGCCTTTGTCTAAGTTTAATTTTAAATGAATACTATTTTTGAAATCTACTTCAGGTAGCATAATTAATACATTATAATATTGATGTTATTGGCTATATTATGATAGTGTGTACGTATCTATTTTAGTAGTATAGGTAGATTGAAGTTGAATTTGATGAATTGATTAATAATGTGCGTAAAGAAACATAAAACATACTAGATGTACATTTGAGTACCTAGTCAAAAAATCGTTAGATACTTAGTGATCACAACTATTAAAACAATTATTTTTATCTCAAACTTAAATTTATGAAGTACGAACTAATGAAAATAAATGAAATTAAAAAATATTACCTTATTTGGATATCATTCATGTCTTCGCAGTTCGCAGTGATCAGGGGTGTACTCACGGGGGTCGCGGGGTTTGACCCCCCCATGACCCCACTAGTTGTGTGCGTTCGTGCTTACAAATAATATAATTCACAGGAGTAATTTTATCAAAAAAAAAAAAATTTTAAGAAGCAAAAAAATAAACAAATTTTTTATTCATCTAGTGAACTGTATATTAGTTTTTTTTTAAAACAATGATCTTTTAAACGTAAGAAAGAATAATTTACTTAATCAAAAACAAAACCGTGTGGAGGAAAAAAAACGTCTTTAGAATAATGAAGCTGTCCGGACTGCAACTTATCGCTATAGGTAGAACTATTACATTTAGACATAGAGTAATTCGGGAATCGCAATATGAAACGATGACTGGTGTTGGTGCCTATTGGTTAGTATTCTCTTTTCAGTCTTATCTATCGTGGACCGTGGTCATCGTCTGTGTGTAACTGATTATCATTTCTCAATTGAAACTTTGTGTGCGGACGTGAGTTTTTGTTACAATAATTAATAAAGATGTCACAAAACATTAAAAATAAAATTACAAACAATTTTTACTAGTGTGCCTGTAAGTTCTAAATCTAAGTGTTTGAATAATATTATTAAAAGAAAACATGAACACGTTGATCAATCGGAATCGGGAACAAAATAATGTAAGTATATACTAGACATACCTATGTAAATTTATTAATACACTGCGAATGCTGCATCTATGCATGTTATTTATTCAAGTTGGAATGTGCTGTAAACGTAGTGCCATCAGTGCCGAAAAATAATATCGGAATATTTATTAGTAGAAGTTTATCTGATATTGAGAATCATATAGTGAGTATACTGTATACCAGTGGTTCCCAACCGGGGGGAATTTATGTGTTGCTTGGGGGGAATTTAGTGATGATGAAATAACAAGAAATATTTTATTTATAAAATTGAAAACAATAAATTAGTTTTCGGACGGTAGCCTATTGATAACAATTTTACGAGTATTTTATAATGATTGACCTATGCAGGTAATGTAATATTAAAAGGTATATACAACATTACAAATGGGATTAATGCACGGAGAGCTTTTTCTGTCACTTTTGGATAAGAGTTGATCATTAATGGCCAAAATTCCATTAAAGATTGAAACTTTCTTCACTTTTTACCACCGATAATGACGATGAAACATTGCCTGAATCAATTAGGACTGAAATTGTTCAACATTTAACTGCCCTAGAGCACGAATTTGAACGATACTTTTCAGAAATCAACGGAGATGATTTGGACTTAGTGAGAAATCCATTCAGACTGCAAGTTGAAAAAATTCCTGATGAATATCAGGATCCATTTTTGGAGCTTAAGACGGATTCAAGTGCAAAAGACATATTTGATGAAAAATCTTTAATGGAATTTTGACCATTAATGATCAACTCTTATCCAAAAGTGACAGAAAAAGCTCTCCGTGCATTAATCCCATTTGTATCTACGTATCTTTGTGAATCTGGTTTTTCCACACTTTTGCAAATAAAAAGCAAACAAAGAAATCGATTGGATGTGGAAAATGATATGCGTTGCGCGTTGTCAAAAATATCTCCAAGGATTATGGACTTGGTGAGGAAAAAACAATCTCAAATTTCTCATTAAATTTTTTCTAGCTTTCTCCAAAATTGTAATCAAAAATTTAAAAATAATATTATTAAGACATTAAGATTAAGTTGATTTATATTTTATTTTTAGAATGATGAAAAAATATATGTCATTATTTAATAAAAAATAATTATTTCGTATCATTAAAATAAAATATTATTAAGATTAAGTTGATTTATATTTTATTTTTAGAACGATGAAAAAATATATGTCATTAGTTAATAAAAAATAATTATTTCGTATCATTAAAACAAAAAAAATTTATTTTTAATTATAATTTAAAGAGGGGGGGCATGGGATTTTTGTCTCCAGTTTTGGTCTCCAGTCACCACCATTGAATTACTTATTTATAAAATAGTGAGTATACTGTATACAATATACATGTATACATCATGATTTTGTATTTTCTAACTAGATATTATTGTACTCATTATTTTACCTATATTAACATTTTAGGTTTTGACAAACTTATGGTCCAAAAACATTGAATTACTTATATATCATTGATTATAGAATAACAAGATGGCCCATGCAACTATATTACTATATGCAATATTCGGCTACCACTATTTGGATGCAACATATACGGAGCTTTTGATGCAAAGTTGGTGCGGTGGTTTCTCTATCGTAAATAGATAATGATGGTGGGGGGTCGGGATGATTTGTGGGGAATGTAGTGAAGTGAGAGGGGTAGATTATCGGTGACGGGCGGTCGCTGCTGTTCCAAAAATAGCATATTTTCCAATAATTACTGGAAATGAGAAATATCTCGTAATTTTTGTAATTGCCGTTTATCATGCCGTGCTACTTAGGTCTTCGACGACACTATAGGCAATATGTTTAATATAATATATTTATAAAAATACCGTTCATTTTATTTCTAAAAGTTTATATTAAATAAATTAAATATTCAGCGTGGTATGCAAATATGAACAACAAGTAAAAGTGACAAAGCACCAAAAATGAACATTATTATATCCGTATGGTCATTATAAGAACGTGTTGTTTTTGCTAGAAGTGGTGGTGTCGGATCTCAGACTTTGGGTAGGTAGTCTAGTTACAACTAACAACTGCTTGTCAAAATTGGAAAAACGCTTTAAAAGGTTAAAAACTTAAGCTGATATTTCTTTTTTATATAAATTAATCAACAATCATATTGATGCCCCTTACCTATTAGAACACATTCTATTTAATCATCCCAATTCCCAAGGTATAATAATCGAACCACTCCCACGTTTTACTTACCATCACACAGCACCAGTTACTTAAAGAACTCTCCTATTGTTAGAGCCATGGCTTTGTGCAATAAACTTGTACCTAATGTTGATTATTTCTTTACTCCGTTAGTCCCTGTTCTTAAAATATACCTAACTAATAATATGTAATATTTTTTCTTATAATCGTTTCATATTATATTCTAGCCTTTAATTATTAAGAATTTATGTTTATTGTATCTATTTCTATATTAATTAATTGTAATAACTTATCTATTTACCTGTAGTCTGTACTATTGGGTACACTCCCCGTTTTATTCATTTGAATAAACTATTATTATTATTTATATACACAAAAAATATGTAAATCAAATAACGTGTAAGATATATACATGTACATGTATACTAACTCGTGTTTTGTATCTTCCCAACTGATGATCAGTGCATGTGTATACCATTGTCTATTTGGAACCGAGTCAAATACGGAATCCCCCTTGCGCGGTAGACGGCAACTGGCATGGACTGTTTTTTACCACGATGGGTCAACTGGAGGCCAATAAATATTAGCAGTGCCGGATCTAAGGGGGGGCAAGTGGGTATCATTGCCCCGGGCGCCGTCGGTATAAGGGCGCTCTTGAATTTATGAAAAATCAAAAAACCTTAGTATGGGTATATTAAAAATGTACATAATATGTTTAAATTTTTTTTCATTTTAAATTTTTAAACTTGAAAATTAATATAATATTACATTTTATTTAGGAATTTATATAACTATTTTTGTCTGATGTAGATATTTTTTAAAATTCATTCGTCAAACGTAGATATTATCTAATTTTTGTTTTCGGAGAAAAATTGACTGATGGGATTTGGAAATAACTGTTAGTTGTAATAATAATCTACGATAATGATATGACTATATTATATATAAGTTATATAATATAACCATTTATATATAAAATCATACATGCGATTTACTACAAAGCAAGCAATACTTAATAACTTATCATAAAATTGCAAGAAAGATTAATTATGATGAAATTATGAAAGATTTCGCTGCAAAAAGTAAACATTTTTTTTTAAACACAGTTATTTGTTTAATTAAAACAACCAAGTAATATATAAATTATGTTTGTTTTCTATGTTTTTATACGTGTAACATTTTAAAATATGATATTTTATATAAGTACAATGTATATTAAATGTTATTAATTTATATTAAAATACCCCCTCTTTCCCGCACTGCGGGGCCCTCGTGGCTCCACATATGGAGTGCACAGTTAAGGGCGCTGCATTTTTACTACCCCCGGGCGTCAAATGTCCTAGATCCGGCACTGAATATTAGGTATAGTTTGGGAAAACCTACAATTATTATGACTTGTGACTCGTGTCCCATATTTCCACGGGTCATATAACTGCAATTTATCAATAAAACCTTCGAGTATACACTATGTACAATGAAATATACAGTAGGGGTGCTCATGCACTAGCTCAGTGCTCTGTTAGTCGATAAAATAATGTATGTTCAAATTTATGGCGGACAGTGTTTTGAACATGTAGGATAGAGAGTGCACAGTAAACATGAAAGTAAAATCACGTACTGATTTATGTTGAGAAACAAAGATAGTAAGTTTCCGACGTTTCCGTAGCGATATTGTTGAATTTGTACTGACAGACACTATTGGATAATCCTAAATTGTATAAGATCGATAAGCAGTCGCAATGCTCGGAAAAAAGCTGCTAGAAGAGAGACAAAAAAAATCAAAAAAAATGGACGAAATTCTAGGTCGGGTGAAATTTAGGGATGGGTCTTATAAACTTGAAACCAATACACCATAGCCCTCGAATAAACGATTCTAAGTGAAAGATGTCGATTGGATCGGCTTATATTTCTAAAGGTGGTCGATATAGTAGCAGAACTAAATTTCTTATTACGGTAGTTCAGCACTAATAAAGTTTAAATTTTCGAAAAAAAAAAAATTCAAATTATGAAATTTCTATAAAATGCTAATTATAAGTATACCCACTCGATAATACATATGATAATGTATGAATATGTTATAGACTGTTCAATTAAATTCCCCCCCCCCTCTAGTACTAACTAGACGAAATTTCCTATCAGAAAAGTACCGGGTCTGTGTACATCGGAGCAATCTTTCTGGTCGAAATCGTGTACACAGACACAAAAACACTCATCAGTCATCATGAATCATGATAAAACCAATACGAATTCCTCGATTCACACAGAATCTCACAAGCGTTTCTTGAATCCTAACCGTAGACCGTAGCATATTATTTGGAACAATTAAAAGAGGTACGGTGAATGATTTCAAAAAAAGAAGGTGTACACTCACTGGATACAAGTTTGTTAAAGTTCATCCGGGGATTACGGTGATTGTTTAACGAATGGAAACGGAACACTTCATGTCATCCGCAAACGGTATAGTAAGCGGGACTAATAACGTATATGGTATATAGTATATAACGCAACACCCAGTTGGCACTATAAATAAATAAAGAGTTTAACAAAGGAGATAAACGGTAGCCTTATAAGACACCGGACGTGACCGTTAAAATATGCGACGTTACTCCGTGATATCAAGTCTGTATAGTCATATTTTAAGTATATTTAATCTATGGTGTAGTGTATATATTATAGGTACCTAAAAAAGGTTCGCCGTGTGTGGAATTACTTGGTATACATAAATTTGAAGTACAGTTTCCTTCAATCAATCAAATGCCGTATCAAATAATCAATAATGATTATTGATTACGTATATTATTTAGAAACAAGTGCTAAGAATATGTAGAAAGAATTTGGAAAAAATAAGTATTGATTACAGCGTATTACACGTGCGTATGTTCGATGTTGTCGTTGATGCAGTTCTGCAAAGAGTGAATAAAGGATACAGGAATACTACGGTGATGAGTGCGGTAAAGGACCTATGCAAATTAAAAAAAAAACTAATTGCTTTTTACAACCACAAATTTTAAATAGGCATCTAATAAATGATTTATTTGGAAAATGGGTATATTGTTATCTTATACGATTTCCGAAATCTTTCACCCGTAAAAACACTACATAGGATATGATGACATGATCAGAAGACCGCCTGGGATTCGGGTTTCAGTCTTCAGCCACCTCCCAATAAATAGTATATTAGGATGATTAAGGATTTTTTCTTATAATGCGATATGCTACAATTAAACAGTTTGAAAACTCCGAAAAGTATAGCCGTGAAACGTAAATCTTAGTTAGAAAAGAAATTAACCAGAAGTACAGCTTATACAGTGAATATTGGTTGAGAGTTATACCAGGAACTTGTAAGAATAACAAGACTCAAAGGCCTGAGGAATTGCTACAGTAATTTTATTGTACCTAATATCCACACTTGATATAGATATCGGTTTAACCTGGTTCTGAAGTATAATAATGAATATAGGAACTCAAAGCCTATTGTACTGTAAATGATACTACGTTGTAACCGATTTTGTTAGAATTATATTCTCTATTAACCTGCAATACCGTGCAGGATAAACAACCACATATGTTTATTATTATTAGGTAGGTACTATCATTGATTATAAATACTATTTATAGTATTTATAATCAATAGTACTATGTTATGCGGTACCTTCAAGACGTATCATTCTATTCGATGTTTCAATTGTATTATTAGTTATTACTGTTTGATTAAACATCTGATCTGTTATAGAATAGATTATTAAGTTATTTGTATTATCACTGGATGGGTCATCTGTGAGGCTGTTATATACAATATACTTGTGGGTGGGGGCCGTGGCCTACTCCTGCCGGTAAAATCAATACTTTTCACACTCTACTAAGAATCTAAAAAATACGAATATTATCAATTTGGCCATCATCATTCCTGAAAAGGGCAATTAGTTAATAAATATAAATTCAAAGTGGGAGAGGGGAGAATACATATATTTATTCACATTGATGAGATATAATCGAAGGAAAATACACATGTTCCATGGATAAATTATACGGTAATCGTATTAAAATAGGGGTTCCGTCTTTTGGCGCCCATACATAAGTATGAATTACTGTGACATGTAAATTAGGCGGTTGCGTCACTCGGGCCACACGCCACGCTTTATGATGTATACAAAGGCATACTATAGCACGGCTCAGTACCTACAATATTTATTTCAAATTCGTTTTCATATCTGCTCATGTGGTTTTGCACAAGCGCACGAACTATTATGTTCCGATGAATAAATTAATAGATACAAACATTTCGTAATTGCAGAAATCGGTTGGTAGATATTGAGAAAAAGAAATCGCTCATACAGCATAAATAATATTATAACTCTGTGTGCGTGGTCAAAACGAATTATTCTTAGAAGTCTCCATGTTTGTATGCATTCATTCAACTTTGTTTCCGTTTTCAGCCACAATGCCGTTTTATTGTCAGATATATTCTGATGATCGTGCGCGTCATTTCAAATAAACGCATTACAGGACCATCATTGTATTAATATTCATATCTACGGAAATTTTATTGTAATTTGTAAACGTTAAAAATCAATATACTCATAAGTATTAAGTTTGCAAAATGTAATATCACAGATTAAATATAACATGAATATTGAATTATTTTATTATTTAATATTTTTTATTCGTGGAATGTGGAAATATATTGAAATGCGTTCAGTCAAATATGCAGTGTTGGATCAATGGAGTTATTCAGTTATGGATCTGTAATAAGTCTCGGATAACAATTATAATAATATGAAGGATTCAAAGAAAAAAATACATTGACCAAATAATAAAATATAATATAAGGTGTTTAAAATATTGGTGTCTTGGCGATAACTAGGGCCCGGAGGTTGAGGATTAAAAATATTTCAAAAATGCCCCGAAAAAAATGTTTTGAATATTTAATTTTAGACATTTTAAGTAGATACAGTAAGTTCCCGTTACAACGAAAAATCCCGTTATAACGAAAGTCATAGAGGTCCCCTACAGAAAAGCTATTAAAACAATGTTAAATGAATCTCAATATAACGAAATTATTGATTTTTAAAAATCCCGATACAACGAACTATTTGTGCATGTTAAAATATATTTTCCCTTCTAATTTAATATAAAGATAACAAGTATACAATTTTATGAGATAATCAAGTCATTAAATTGTCATTATGTGTGACCGTGTTATTCCACGTCAATCGATAACGTGATACAATCAGTCAATACATTTTCATAAAGCTCACACGTTAGTGATTTGGAGAAAAATATCCAAAGAAAATGTAATGTGAAGGAAGCTATCGAATGGATATGCGGAGCTTGGGATGATTTCAGTCAATCAACGATAAGTAACTGTTGGGAATTAATATGTATTATAATAAAAACTAAATTAATACAATTTGAATTACATAATGTTTTTACATTTTTTTTTTGTTCGAATTTTTGAAATTTCCGTTATAACGAAAAAAATTCGGTCCCTTGGAGTTCGTTGCAACGGGAACTTACTGTATGTAAATTTTAGTTTGAATATCTTCACACTAACAATATCTATAAATATAAATATTATTAATAAATTAAATAAAATAGATATGAAATAATGTCAATATAATAATGTAAATTGTGATAGCCGATAAGAAGATAAATATGTACCTACCTACAGAACAAACTAATCAACAATCTATTGTCTTCGTTTTCAAAATATTTTATCTCCTACACATAATTATTTGGGACAAAAAATTGAAAATCCGCATAAAAAACATTAAAATTACTAATAAAAGACCTTACACCATATGATTTCCAAAAAATGTAAAATAGAAACTGAATGTATATTAAAATCTATATTCCATTAATCAAGTTTCTGTAATGACGAGTAATAGAAAATGCAAACGCATTAAGTTTCAAGCCATTGTAATGACTACCGATGGTTAAATTTTAAGGTTGTCTTTTGTTTAGTAAATTTAGGGTATTTAGACAATCAAGACCATCTAAAATGATATTCAACATATTAAGGACTGTACTGACATACATTTTTGAAATCTGAAGGTGAATACATTGCTCGTACAATATATATGTAAGAGTTTATTGATTTTCTTCAACATAAATAAATGGGCATTTTTACACTTTCTTCAATACAACGAAAATAATACACTATATCATAATAATATTACCTTTAATTAGTAATTTTATAAATTTATCAATAATCCATAATTTAAAACTATTAAATAATTTTCCAACTAATAACAACTTATAATATTTGATTGTTTAAAAATATATATTATATTGTAATTAAAAATAACTAGTAACGTAAAAAAAAAGAACTAATAATAGTAGAAACAGTCAATTTCGTAATATGAAGATAAATAAAATTAATAAAAAAAAAAAAAACAGATATTGATATTATATAATATATATAAATCATTAAAATAATAAAGAGTTAACAAAAAGTTTAGAAGAAATCAGTTCTAATAATAAATAATGGTTCATGTTTAACAACAAAAATGTCTAAAAAATACAAAAGTTTAATTTCAATTGTAGCATACAACAGGTGGTCCCCTTATAAAAATGTTGTACCCACTGTACTACGAAATGTCTATTTCTGAAAAAAAAATTAATGGAAAGCATTAAAGACAGAAGCAACTGGGTAGACATAATTTATCAATTGGAATTAACAAAAATCCCATACACCACTCAGACAAGACCAGTGCATTATTCTTTAACTAAAAAGATACATAAAATGTTAGAATAATTTACGAGTAAGATGCGAGTTGCGAACAAAGAATTATTTTTAGGTACCTCTGATCCGTCCAGAATTTTCAGTATAATTGATAATTAAAAATTAATTGATTGATAAAGAATAAAATATTAGCATTATATAAATGTACAACAATTACATTATTTGTGTTTATACATCTTCATATAATAAAACATTATAATATAATATATATATATTTGTATTTGGTTCTACAATGGTACACTAAGATGATACAGGGATGTGTTGAACTTGTCAATGGCATGAAAAATATAAATTTATACAATTGAATGAATGAATTTTTTTTTTTTGACGAGATGTCATACATAAAAAGAGCTAACCTGTAACATAGACTATAATACTTAAAATAATTTATAAATAATTTAACACAGTACGAGTGTACAATACAACATACAATATGGTTTTTAAACAACTAATAAAACTGTTTTTCATACTAAAAAATTAAAATAATAATTGGCTTAATTTATTATTCTGTACCCGTGGAAACTAAAAACAAATGCATTTTTGTTGAGCAAAATTGCATTTTAAGTTTAATACATTTTTTTATTACATAATGGCACTTACACTTTTAAAATAAAATAACTGCATAACTGCTTATTTGATCAAATTTTGTCTATAAAAATATAATTTTATTTTTGTCGGTAAAACCATTTTTGAGTTAAATTTGTTTTTTTTATAATTTTACCATTATTTTTATGGTACAAAATAGATATACGAAATTTAAAACACATTATGAACATGAACAAATTTAAGTACAATTAAAGTTTAAAATATTATTTAAATTTATTAATTACCGAAATATAATAATTTTTAATTTAAAATTAGATGTTAGTTTAAAAGCTTAGATTTTCACAATGCATTGTAAACAATAAAACTAGTTTAAATCATAAATATGTGTATATATATTTTTTTAAACTATACAACTTTATAATATATAATTTACATTGAACACAATTGTATTAGTGTGTCGTAATAAACAATAAAAATAATTTGCACAACATTTTGCCATTGACCATTTGATGACCTAATGTAACAAACGAAAAATAATTTTTCAAATTTTAACATCAACCAGTCAATTAAATTTTAAATAATCAAACAAATATTAAGTGTTCCGAATATTGCAAATGATTCAAAAAGGAATAACCATTTAAGTCTATGGCACAATATAATTAATATTTAAGCAATTTAAAATGTATACACTAAGTAAAAAAGAATAATGTACATGATGATAATAATAAAAATAAAAATAATAATAATAATAACAACAAGTGTATAACTACTTTAAGAGCATTTACAATAATTTCTGAAAAACCTATAAGTGGTGGTGGATGTGTCTATTGAGTTTAGAGATCGATATCATTATCATAATAAATTAATACACATATTATTTTTTGTGAATATAATAATAATATTAATAATAATAATAAAATAGTTGAGGTAAGGATAATTAAATGTTAGTGCTAACAGGTGTCAAATGTGTGCTGTTAATCATTTATAAATGAGTCTCAACCTCAGTCTATTTATTGGTAAAAAAAAATACATTTTCAATCACTCTTTATCCTATTTGATAAAACAACAATATTTTATTAGTATAATAATGTACAATATTACACTCAAAGAAATTAATCTTAAAAAAATTAATAAATTACGACATTAGTATACGCGCATAACATTAAATATGAGATATCAATATTAATTATGGTAAGAATATATTTCTTTAAGTTATAAGTGATCTGAAGTCAATGGTGATGAATTAATGACAAAGTGATGTTAACTGGATGTTATAACAGTTGTTTGTTGGGAAGGTGGCAGTGTGGTTGAACCTTATATTAAACAAAATAAAACAACTGTTTTGATTAATGTTTTTTTTTTTGCTTGATAATTTAGGATCTTTCTGGAGTAACGATAAACTTGTAAGGTTATTTTTATATTATTATTACCACTAATTGTTTTAAATTCTTTGTTAAATTACAGTCTTATAGTTTTAACAATTTAGTTTAGATAAATTGTCATGAAAAATAAAAAAATTGATGATTCGAGGTATTCAAAATTTTAAAATACATTTTATTTCCGAAAACAGAAATACACAAATAAGATAAATTCATAAATGCATTTGTAATAATTAGTCCGTAAATCAAAACTAATTATTATGTAATATAAGATCTTTAAAATTGTTTTATTTATTCGTATAATACAATTAAGTAAACTGAAATTAAAAATAGCAATCGACCATTTATTAAAATAATTGTAATGTAAGTTGTATTAAACCTAAATCACTTATAATAAAGTTGAATGACTAAACATTTCAAAGGGCGTTATTCCAGTAAGGTTCTTAATAATATAAATACAACAGTACAACTTGACAAATATAATTTTATATTTTATACCATACCCTTTTGTTTTATTTAAATAATCACCTCATTAGTAGTTACTGTTCTAGATATTTTTGTTGAAATTCAGTCTAGTACAAGAGCTCCTTGTGGAAACGTAAATTCTTACTTGGCGTATTGGCTGTAGAAGATTCATTAGGACTATTTAAAGCACTTGCGCTACTTGGAGTGAGGGTGTTATGAGCCATAAGCTTTTGGCGCACTTCTCGTATCTTGAGTTGTAATGATGATTTATTAGGGAAAATATCAGAGTGATTAGCCTATAACAGAATATTCAGATTATGAATTAGATTATTCACAAATAATATGGTTTTGCAATAGAGAAATAATAAAATAAAAAATCTAAATGAATTTTATTAGCAATTATATATTGAACTTTTTAAACATGCACTATTGTATTATTATTAAACTTTCTAACTGAGTGGGTCAAATATCAGACGAGAGGACAATTTCACCTTTTTAACAAAATATTACAAATTGCTTTAAGTGCTTGTTTTATTTTTTTCATAAACTTTCAAGAACTAAAATTAAATTAATTTTATATAATAAAGAAAAATGTATAAAAAGAAAGTGGAACTTGCCATATGGCTTAGAGGTTAAACAAATAATTGACCGAATATGTGTCATACCACCAAGAAATAATATGTACTACTGTGAGAAAAACATTGATAATGATAAAGGCAGTGCTCAAATTGGAAAAATAAAAGCACATTTTTGTTTTTAAATGTATATAACAGTTATTAATGCTTATTATATTGCATAAGAATAAATAAATTACTTGAAATATTGAGGTTGATTGAGTGGAAGGAAACATTCCTTGCTCTTGAAATAGAGTCATCACCAATTGTCTTCTTTGTTCTAACATTTTCCTATGTCCTTTTTCCGCCGCTGAACTATCATTTCGTCCACTAGGTGTTTTTGGTGTCCTAGGTGAAGCAGTCACAGTATCTTCTTGTTCTAACACTCCTCTGTATGCTTCTGGATTAAAATCAGGGCCAAAAAATGTATTCCCAACAAGTTTTCCTGATGATTTAGGTGTTTCCACCTGAGCATCACAGTCAGGCAATTGCTTTTTGCGGAATGTTTGAGCATTGAATACATGGGGACTGGACGGTACTGATATTGCACTTGGTGAATTACATTCATCAGGTTTGAATTGAGGTAATGATGAAAACTTCATTTCAAAGTTAACTTGTTCCAATACACGATCCATGCCATCTTCAATATTCTTTTTGAAAAAACTTCGTTTGGCTGAAGGTGATATAGGAACTTCATCGGCTACATCTTCAATTGTGTCAGGATCTTTATCGGGTAAAGAGTTTGGTAGAGAATCTTGACTTGAGGATACTTAAGATAAAAAAAAAAGAATTTTGAAAAAATATACAGAAATCAAATAATTTAAAATATATTAAATAATACATTTAAACACATAATATTTAACCTATAACTTACCCATGGATTGTCTTCTTTGTAGAGGAGCTTTACCTAATTGTGCTGGCGTTGGAGCAAGAACAAATGGTTTTTCGTCAACATCATTTTTTGTAGTTTCATCCTAAAACACAAATGTTTCAAAAGTTAATACTTAATAACCATAAATAACTTATAGAATTTTCAATAAACCTTGGCATTATCATCTTTAAAGTCAAATATTATGGGAGAACCATTTTCTTTAAAATCAGCATACTGAGACTTTTCAAAAGACATTAAATTCTCATCATTATCAGCTCTTATTACAATATCTGGATCACGTTTTTCTATATAAATAAAAACAATATTTTACATTTAATACTTTAAATTAACCCACAAGTTATAATTCACGTACTAAATTTTATAGATATATTTTTAATAATAAATTACCTGGAATATTGTTATTGTTGGCAGTAATTCCAGTGTCACTGAAAAAAATTACAAAATACTTTTAATAATCTTCAAAAAATATTATTTGTTCATATATAAATGGAACTGCACAATTTAAACTTAATATTTTAAGTACTTACTTGGTATTCATAACCAATGGGTTGTTATGAGTGCTCACAATTACAGTAGACGCTTGGGTAGACTTTACAGCCTGTGGTTGATTTGATGATGTATCTAAATGACAACAGTTATAATTAATTAAAATGAAGACACAAAATAAACAATTCAAATATAAATTATACTTGTATATGTTTGCTGTGGTACATAAATGTTTGAAAGTCGACTAGGTATCAAATATTGAACAGTAGTTGTTTCATTATTTCTCGTTGATGGATTGCCATTTTCATTGCCTTTTGCAACTAATAAATTGGTGACTAGAGAAGTAGCAGAGTCCCCAGAATTCAAAAATGCTAAAGTTAATGACTGTTGTTGATACCCAGATGATTGTTTAGCCGCTGTTTGTATCAATACAGGACGTCCACCAATCACTTGTCTGACAGAACACGCAGGCTTTTGTTCAGTATCCTTGTTTGATGAAGGAGTATAGTGAAATATATTTTGTTGAGATAATGGAGTAACAACAATTTTTGAATTAATAGTAGTAGTTGTTGGTTTGTTATTGTTCCATTCGGCAGTTGATGCTGCCCAAGCATTAGTATTGATCAATTTAGTTTTATTCCAAGTCTCAGATCCAGCTGATGTCCAAGTTGAATCAGATGTTTGTTGAGGAAATTGGTCATTCTTAATTTTTGGTGAGGCTGGCATTAATTTAAATGCTCCACCAGTAGGTTGAAAGGGAGAAACTCCAGCAGGGTTAATAGGAGAATGGTATGAATATAAGATTGGTGTCGTTGGTTCCCTGGAATTAACTGTTTTTGGTTGATAATTAGTATCGGTTGAGCCTGTAGATACCAATCTATAAAAAAAAATGTATTAATTATTAACCATAGTTTAATCAAAAATGAATAGTTAGTGATAATGAAAATATTTTTAATACAAAATAATATTTCAAGTAGATATCATAAAAGTAAACAAAATACCAACATTTAATAATTAAAATTATAGTGATTCAAGTGTGATTAAATTAGATATAATACAAAATGACTAATCATAGAATCATTTATATGAATTATCCACCAACAAATTTCATAATATAAATAGCAATTTAAATTTCTCTTAATAAACATTATTATTTTTCCGAGCCTACTTAAGATTTACACTTATAATAAAATTGTATTTAAAAATCCTTAAAAGATAAAAATAATTCAGTTAGAGCTAATACAAAATGAAATAATCATTTTTAATCATATATGCCAATACACTTCATCACATAAAACTGTTAATTATAATTTCTTTATAAGTAAAATTATATATTTGAAATTTTCCCCAACCAACTATAAAAGAAACACATTATAACACATTTTTAAGAATATTAATTCAAAGACATAATACTTTCAGTTAGAGCTAATACAAAATGAATAATCATTTTTAATCATATATGCCAAAATTAATCATCATATAAACTCTTGTTTTAATTAATTTTATTGAAAAATACAATTTCCCTTAACCTACTATAATATACAAATATTGTATACCTTAATTATGAATTATTTCAGTTAGAGCTAATACAAAATGAATAATCATTTTTATTCATGCATGCCAAAATTAATCATCATATAAACTCTTATTTTAATTAATTTTATTGAAAAATACAATTTCCCCAAAACTACTTTGATATACAAATATTTTATACCTTTAGTATGAATAATTTCAGTTAGAGCTAATACAAAATGAAATAATCATTTTTAATCATATATGCCAATATACTTCATCACATGAAACTGTTAATTGTAATTTCTTTATTTGTAAAATTATATATTTGAAACTTTCCCCAACCAACTATAAAAGAAACACATTATACCACATTTTTAAGAATATTAATTCAAAGACATAATTCTTTCAGTTAGAGCTAATACAAAATGAATAATCATTCTTAATCATATATGCCAAAATTAATCATCATATGAGCTATTGTTTTAATTAATTTTATTGAAAAATACAATTTCTCCCAATCCACAATTATATACCATAATTATGAATTATTTCAGTTAGAGCTAATACAAAATGAATAATCATTTTTAATCATGCATGCCAAAATTAATCATCATATAAACTCTTATTTTAATTAATTTTATTGAAAAATACAATTTCCCCAAAACTACTTTGATATACAAATATTTTATACCTTTAGTATGAATAATTTCAGTTAGAGCTAATACAAAATGAAATAATCATTTTTAATCATATATGCCAATATACTTCATCACATGAAACTGTTAATTGTAATTTCTTTATTTGTAAAATTATATATTTGAAACTTTCCCCAAAAAACTATAAAAGAAACACATTATACCACATTTTTAACACGTTGACTGCCATGCGGCAGCCGGCGGTCTTATTGTTATCTTTCCTCTGAGGCCACGTTATATTTTCGATGTCATTCCAAAAATGTAATTGGCGTATTTATAGAACAAATAATCGACATATATTACATATAATTAAATGTATATAGAATAATCGGTTTGCGGCAAATGATACATCATTTTACGTGAAATTTTCTCCTCTACGCCATCATTTAAAAATAATCTTCATAACTTTGACGCCACGAAAAATAATCCCCTTTACAAATAAATGAGATTATGACAGCCGGCGGTCATACGGCGTATTAATAATAACAACATGCGACCGCCGGCGTCCGTAAAATGACTGTTGTATGATAATAGTCTGTGGACGCCGGCGGCCGCATGGCAGTCAACGTGTTAAGAATATTAATTCAAAGACATAATTCTTTCAGTTAGAGCCAATACAAAATGAATAATCATTCTTAATCATAGATGCCAAAATTAATCATCATATGATCTATTGTTTTAATTAATTTTATTGAAAAATACAATTTCTCCCAATCCACAATTATGAATTATTTCAGTTAGAGCTAATACAAAATAAATAATCATTTTTAATCATGCATGCCAAAATTATTCATCATATAAACTCTTATTTTAATTAATTTTATTGAAAATTACAATTTCCCCAAAACTACTATGATATACAAATATTTTATACCTTTAGTATGAATAATTTCAGTTAGAGCTAATACAAAATGAAATAATCATTTTTAATCATATATGCCAATATACTTCATCATATAAAACTGTTAATTGTAATTTCTTTAAATATAAAATTATTTACTTGAAACTTTCCCTAACCTTCTATGATAGAAACATACATTATACCTTTTATTTGAGATTACTTATAAGACATAAAACTTTCTGTTAGAGCTAATACAAATTTAATAATCATTTTTAATCATGCAATGCAGAATATATCATCATTTTCAACTATTCATTTAAATTTCTATCTAAAATAAGCAATTAAAACAAATTGGACTATTAATTTACCTAGCTTTGATAGGCTTTGGCCGACAAGTTACTTCACTAGAACTAGTTGATTTTACAGGACTAAACCGTTGCTGTGGAAATGTTTTATTTTCAAGTAGTGGCTCAGCATCACTTTGTGATTCGGTATCGGAGTCTGTTACTTTTTCTTTACATTTTAGATCAATTTCAGAACTTTCAGCAACCACCTTTATTCAATAATACAATAATTAAAATGCATTAAGATAAAATAAACTTAATACTAACCATTTGTTCATCTTCAGAATCATTTTTCATTTCCACATCTGTATCTTTTTTTTCTTGAACTTTTTGTTCATCAGACATTTCTATAGTCACTTCAACCATAGGATCATGGTCTAGTGGGGTATGTTCATCAGTAGATTCTATTTTAGAACGACCACTGCCACTTGACTTCCTTCTATCTTTACTACACCATTTCCATTCTGGATGAGCTTTAAAGTGAGCTTCTTTAACTTCAGTAGCTAATTCATGATATTTTTGTTTTTGATCAGGTTCTAATGCATACCACCATTCTCCAAGAATCTTTGACACGGTTCTATTATCTTGATTAGGGTGTCGTTGGTGAACCAAAGCTCTATGTCTCTTACTAAATATCATAAATGCATTCATTGGTCGTCGTATACGATCTTTAGCCTTTGTTAATGGACTTTGTGGTTCTTTAGTGTTATGTAAGGCACTTAGAGATTGAGTTCTACGTTTGCCAGCAGCTGTATTAGCATTTTGATCATCGGTATAACATGGTTCTTGTTCAAATACATCATCATCATCAACATCTGGAGATTCTGCTGGTGGTGGAGTTAAGATAGGCGGAGCTGATAAGGGAGGCGTAAGAGATTTTGGCACTGGAATAATATTTGGTTGCACTACTTCTTCTGAATTTAATATTGGCAATAATGTGTCCCAAGAATAAACTGTTAAGTTTCCATTTTCATTGTCTAAAATCAAACATAAGTTTATTATATTATAAACTTACATATAAATTTACATAAATACATGAAGATATTATTACTAGTAAGTGTTGAATTTGGTTCAGGCGGTTCTTCTTTTCTTTCATCCATAACAGGTAACACAGGTAATAGTTCTGTAGGGTGAACTATGACTTGCTGAAGTACTGAATTCTTATTTTGATAATCCTGATACTCATTTTGAAGAGTAGTATAATGTTTCGTAACAACTGATGGTGTTGTGATAGAGCTTGGAATGTTTTGTACTCGCTAAAATTAAAAAAGCCTAGAGTAAAACTTTGAATTTCATTTATATTGAAGAAATAAAAGCTCTTACTTGATGATATCCAGTATTATGCACTAAGTGTTGCGAAAATGGTATATTAATTACAGGTGGTTCTTTCTTTATCACAGATTCTTGGAAAACAATATTGTTATTATCTCTGCTGAAAGCTTCATTACTTTCACAAATTCTACTGTATGCATCACCACCATTCTAACCAGTTAACAGTATTCAATTAGACACAATTAATTTGTAATAAATATAGAAACTTTACTTACCATCTCAACTGTGGTTAATGCTTTTTCTAATATATGACCATGCTGTTGTGACGATACTACAACACTTGGATGTCTTTCGACTTGCCACTGAGCTGTAGGTTGATTTGTATGTTTTGCTTGTTGAGGAGATGATTCAATTCCTCTCCAACATAATTGTGCTGGAGAATTGATAACAGCAATACTTGCTTTGGGTTGTATTGTATGTGGTGAAATTCGAATTACACTAGTCTGGCTGGATGTAGGCATTGACTCATGTAAACCATGTTGTGTCTTAGGTCTCAATAATTCTGGCCTGAAATCCAAATTTTAAAAATTTAGTATTACAAATTTGGAATAAGTTGCGATAAGCATATATAAATAAAATAATTTAATTTACTTGACAAGGTGTTGTGGCATATATTGATTATTAGGGGTGTTGTTTGTGGATGGTGAGGTGGCATGTCCATTTCCAGTAGGTGTTGTAGAAGGATAATTTTGATTTGTCGGCAAAATAATGGGTAGGAACATATTTTGACGAGATCCTACTGTGAGTGGTGATTGTGTATTATTATTACCAAGGGGACAAGGTGAAGAATATAACGGAGTTCCAGACCTCGAACTTCCTAATGAAACTGCAAAAAATAAAATGTATTAAAATAAATATACAGACATATATAGAATTAAATAATAAAGGTATCCTAAAGGTTTATCTAATGTTAAATTGAACAAGTCAAGAGAAGACTAAAGATTAATTATTACGTTGAGTACCAAGCATGTTGGCAGCTTCTGTTTCATCAGGATCAAAACGACCAGTCAATCGTCGTTCAGAAAAACTGGGAGATGTTTGAGATTCTCGTGAAGATTCATCTCCATCTATAGTACTTCGATTTCCTCTAAAATTGTATACAAAATTGTTTTCACTCAAAAAAATTGAATACAAATAATTATAAGACTTAATACCTTGTAAAACTAGTACTACTTGAGGCGCATGACCTTAAGCTACTGCCTTTTAAGCTTAAATGCCTAGAACAGTAACCTCTTCTTTGAGACTCTTTGGAACAACCTTCTTTAGAACATAACCGTCGCCACTGTTTTCCATTAAACTTTTTCCTAATTCCACTAGGAGTTGTAACAATATCTCCTTTCTTATATTTATGAGGAGATGTGATCTGAGATCTTGGTGTAGCTGGAGTTGATCTTGGTGTAGTGCTACCATGATCCAACATGCTACATGTGCTACCTCTGCTTTGCATACTGCTCCTCTTACTACTTCCTGATAATTTTCCAGCATCTTAAAACCAAAAGTATATACTTAGATATAATCCCAACTTATTTGGTAATTTATACACATAACAGATAAATTTCATTTATGGTATTTTAAATCACTATTATATAAATAACTGCCGATATGTTGTAAGTCTTTTGTGTTTGATATACATGATACACATGAAGTTACATCAAGACACTAATTAAAACATTTGTATCATTATTATAAAATATATAAATTTAATTACTTTTTATATGATGTAGGATAATTTATGAACTGAGACAAATTAACACGATTTTCTAAAAACTATCATGTGATAGAAAAGTAATAGACACTTGCAATTTTTTTCTTCTTAAAATTAATTAAAATAAAATAATATGCAAAGTATGATTACAATCAAAATTTTTATATATTAATTAAAATTGATTTGGTCCATTGTAATAAACTTTGAAATCTGGTTTACAGCAAACATTTTTAATGATTAAATACTTAAACTTACCAGCATCTGACATAAATAATATATCTTCTCTTCGGAGATCATCGTCACTTTCACAGAAGTCATCAAAATGGCGATTAGTTAAAGGTGGCAAAGGAGAATTTACTTCAGTTTGATAATAATCGACTGGTATATTAGTTGTAGGAGGTGGCGTAGGTTCTCGTATTAATGGAATATGACCATTAGGTATACCATGTTCAAGTTCATCCCACCAGGGTGGTAAAAGTAACCGAAGATCTGCTCTTTTGACAACATATTCTTCATTGTTACCAGATACAACATTTACAACAAATCGCACAGGGCTAGTTATTATTTTCAGCACAACCCCTTCAATAAATACTCGAGGTGCTAGATGTCCGTCATCTGGTTGAGAACCAGTAATTCGAACACATACCCTTGCACCAATATTAACCTATAAAATATATACATACATAATTATTAGATATAAAATAAACAATACATTTAAAACATTTTTTTTTTTTAAAAATCAATAAAATTATTATATGCAACTCAAAGGTTAGATTATTTTATACTCAGTGTTTCTTATTATCCTAATAAAACTTAAAGTAATTAAGACTTAGTTAAATATATGTAAATATCTTATAGTCTTAGGTATAAATTCTCCAATAAAGAAAAGCTAGTTATTTTGTTTCAATATTCACTTATAGAAAAATTAATAATAATTTATCATGCATTTCAAAATATATCATCAAAAAAGATTTTTTATTCTAACTTATAGTAAAATATTTAGAGATTGTTAGGATAGGAAGCAACCTAAGTATTTAAAATAACATAAGATACAATTGAGTCATCAATTTATGTTTAATTTAGTTTAACAATTTAAGTTGCAATTGAATCAATACATAAAAACATGTAACTTACTTGGCTAAGAGATGGACTGGCATCACTAATAACATCATATTTACTAGAATTTAGAACATCTTTGAATAAAACATATCGCTGACCTTCATCAGCATAATCAAATTCTATCCATACATCACCATTTGATGTTGCTTCTCTGATTAGCCCGGGTAAATAAACTCCATCTCTTTTAGCTAGTACTCTATGATCAGTCCACTCTTGTAAATCAACATCAAGTTTTGATGTTTCATCATGACCATTTGTATATGTAGTCTCTTCATTTTGCTCGGAATGATCTTCAACAATTACTGGTACATCAGCATAGTTAGGTCGATTAAATCCATCAAGTCTAGAATAATCAACAGCCATTGACTGAGGAGGGACAACAACAACACTGGCTACACAACTAGTGTTGCATTGTTTTTGAACAGGTGGCAGTGGATCAGAAACAGGATCACATTCCTCAAGTTGAGACAAATCAAATTTTCGTTTCTTTGGCAATTTTTTAACTGCAGTTTGGTTATTATTATTAACATTGACTGTGATGTTGGAATGACAATTGACTAGGTCCATGGTGTCGTGAGGATTCATCAGTGGGGTAATTTCAGTGTATGTCTGTCCGCAATCTCTCATCGCTCTTTATCTACCAAAAACATAATACATTATTATTGTTATCAATATCAAGAATCAAATGAAATGAGTTATAGTATTTGAATTTATATAAATTTGTGTTATTAGTCCTATCCACCTAAACTTAATAAAATTCATTGTTTGTCAAATATAATATAAATAAAAAATAAAAATAAAAATGCACTGACAGTTAAACAATTAATTCATTGCTATATTTAATCCAGCATGACAATTTGAATAAATCAATCAGCAAGTAAATTTACATCTAAAAGTATTTAATCAAATTTAGGTGATACAAAAACATAGCACAACAATTAATATAAAGAAACATAAGAAATTAATCAAATCTTAAACTTAAAACATAGGATGTGCTATTTAAATGCTAAAAAATATAAAAATGAAAAATTAGCAGTTAAAAAATTTGTCCTTAATTATTTTATCTCTTACCTACAGATCTAATTCTATAAAGACTATTGCTATAAATGATTCTAAATTGCATATATGAGACAAGATGTGCTATGCTTTTAAATTCTTAAGTGTCAACCAAACAAGAAGTCAAGAACCTACAGCTGGGCCCACGGCGCCTCAACTACAATACTGATATCAGCAATCGGTATGATCTCTCTGATAGGTACAATTTTTAATCAATTAATGCATAGTAAAAGCTTAATAAATTCATTAAAATTATTTTGTTTTACTTAAAATGAATATTGAATGTTGATAAATCATTAAAGAGTAAACATTAATTTCAATAAGTATCAATCAAAAAACTTTCATAGGATTTCATAATAAAGATTTTAATAAGACATGGCACTTACATATTATATTTTAAATTCTAATTGTTGTATTTATGTAAAAAAAATGCAAGTTAATAATTTATTTTGTTTAATCATTTTTTATTCTGAGAATGTATTGGTTTTATCATGATATATACTTTTTATTTTTTAGTGTCTATGTACCAGAAGCACTGATTTGATACATTCAAACTGGGTACTTTCCTGATAAGAAACTTTGTCTAGTTAGTTCTAGGGGGTTTCAGAGTATAAGATTTTACATATGATTTATATAGCCAATAAAAAAATGTTGACAAAATTGTAAATTTCAACAATATTAGTTACTTGGTTGCTAATCTATAAATGTAATTTGTGTGACTCAAACTTTTACATTGTATACTTATATGTATTACTATTAATAGATATTCCATAATTTCGAAATATTTTTTCTTAAAAATTCAACTTTCTTCATTAAGAAATTTGGTACTAGTACTATATAAACCATCTTTAGAAATATAATCTGATCCACCTGACCCTTTTCACTCAGATTGTTTGTTTTTTTTGAGAGAGAGAACAATGGTACATTGATTCTGTTCAGTTGCCAAATCCAATTTACATTTATTTCACATTCTGAAGCAGAATAATTTTTTGAAAATATCTATACATAACTCATTGATTTTTGAACCAATGTTTAATTACTAAGAAGTAGGTATTTCAAGTTTATAGTGAAATAATTTTGATAATACAACTACTATGTAACTATTTATTTTATCTTAACTATACATGCAAACACATAATTCGAGGAGTTTTCAAAAAAAAAATGGTTTCAATCCCAAAAATAAAATTTTAAATATGAATTCCATTTTTAAATAACATTAAATTGAAATTTTGTCTTGTATGAACTAAATTATGAACTATAATTTTATTTTTGAAGAATTACAGTTAATAGTAAAAATGAATATTGTACGATAAAAGAATATGTCATATATTATGATATATTATAATAATTTATTACCAACCAAAATGTACGAGACATTTTTTAAATAAACGAGTGTTTGAGACATTAAAAGATATATAATATCTATAAATTAAAATCAATGAATACCATTATTTTACAATTTACCATAAGTTATTCAAATAATTATCATAAGATATAAAATCTAAAAATGATCATAGTTAACATACAATTAGGTAAGTATAATGTATACATTGTATTTATACCAGCAGTTTAACAAATTAAAAGGGATATATCAAAATTAAATTTGAACATGTTTAATTAGTAGAACTTTTACATACAAATACAAAAAATAATAACAACCTGCATAAAAGCAAGCAGTAGCTCAATAATAAATTTAAATTTCAACAACAGTATGAACAGATGTCTACAAACTAATGAAATATTTATTTAGAAAAAAATATGTATCTACCTAATAGGTTTTGCAGTTATTAAAAAGAGTGAATAATAGAAACAACTATTTGGATTTTATATTTTAACTTACTGAAAAAAACTATTACTTTTAAGGGGTGACTAAAGTATGAAATATTAATTAAAATTATGTTAATATGAAAATAAAAATACAAAAAAAATAAAAAAAAATAGGTAAATGATATAATCAACAAACAGATCGAAATGAATAACATAGGTTTTGAAGCGTGAAAAATATTAAAACATTTTATAAATCAGACCAAGAATAATTTAATAAAAGATATGGTCGACTGGTTTAGGTCTCAGTGGTTCATATTGTACACACAAACAGAACCGTAATTTGATGCACATCTAATACATAGTCATAAAGTTATTATGATTGAAAATGTAATGAAAAAACAACTTTTATTACAGAAGCAAAAAAAAAATGAAGAGTATAGGTAGATACATAAATTATAATACCATAATTCATGAGCAATTAAAATTGTAAAAGCTGATTGTTATACTAAGCATAGTAACTATAAAACCTACTTAATTATTCAAATAAAACATCTGTTTTTTTCAGTTTAGGATAAATAAACTAAGAATAAGTTATTATTTACCTTGGAATAAGAAAACGGGTAAACTAATATACTTATAGATACAATCTTAAGTTGAAGGTTGTAGTCAAATATAGTCTATAATTTTGTTTGAAGTCAATACACCATGTTAAATAAAATATTACCAAGGCTATAGGAAATTTTTTCAAAGACAGATATTAAGATTTCATTTGAACATGTATTTTATTAAAAAAAATGTATACAATTTATCCTCAATATTAAGTCGAGAGTAAAGCATACGTTGCCCAGGGTAATAACATGATAAGTATGTACTTAATAATGCAATTATGAAAAAATTCAAACCAAACTTAAAGTCGTCCACCAAGTCTGACCATGGAAGTATTTAAGTTGGTGAACGAGTGGAAAACAAGAGAACCGAATCGCCGGAACGCACCGAAGGAATCCTTGGTCGGACGTGTGCGGGTGGTAAACGAAAAACGACAGTGTAAATAAGGGATATCATCACGTTGTATGGACGGGAAAAACGGGGACGTGAATACGGTGGTCGGAAACTTATTTCACCGAACAGCTCAACAGCGGCAAACGAGACGTTTACGACGGTATTCCATCACGAAAAGTGCGCGAGTGTGCGCGGGGGGGTGTGCGCGTGAGTGTGTGCGTGTTATCACCAGAACGCGTACCAGCGCAACAGATGATTAGAGGTATTGGCTTGCGGGAACAAAGGATGAATGAATCGAATACTATGCGCGCACACACACACGCACACGCACGCAAATGTATACTGTGAAGTCTGCACACGCACATAAGAAATACGAGTATACGAATCGCACGCGCACGACTACGGGGTCGGTGCGGTATACGTGAGGAGGTGAAACTCACGGACGGACACGGTTGACGGCAGCGGCGAAAACGCTAAAGACGCAGGCAGATACGTACCAGTTGTGGACGCCGCGACGAACCTACGACCGTTGTGGATCGGCCGAAACAACGACGTGGACGACGACGAGCGGGCAGGAGCAGCAGGAGCAGGAGCAGCAGCAGAAGCAGCCGCGGCCTACGTCAATGGAGAGACGGTGGCGGTCCGCTGTTGTTCGGCCATAACAGAGGCGGCAGCAGGAGCGATTGCCGCCGACGTGTGACAACGACATGATCAAACGACAGCTACACACTCGTATACGGCGAAAACCCGGACGTGAGATAAAAAGTTACGACCGACCGACCGAGTGGGGGGATATACAACGTTAAGACGTCGTCACCGCGTTCGGGTTTGTTTTCAACAGCAGCATATATACGACGAAAACAATAAAATAATGTGTGAAAAAAAGTCGAAACTCTCGCGCGCTCGCACACGAACAAACGCAAACACACACACCGAGACGCTATACGAGACGACGGCAGCAGCGCTAGCCCGACGACGATAATATTAATTACGATATCAAATGAAAACGGGTGAGAGATGGGGACAGAGACCAATGTGAATATATGACGTGAACGATAACAATGTATTATAAATAATGTAAAAAAAAAAAATTGAAAAAAACCCGCACACACACGGCCGAGGGTGAAATGGATCGAGCGCGCGCGCGCTACGGACGACGTCGGCGGTGTTGACTGGTGGCGGTGATGTCGTCGGCCAACGCACGGGACGGGGGCTACGGCGTATCGCTATGCGTGCGTGTACGGCTACGGTGGCGGCAGCACAAACGACGGGGCCCGGCGGCTGTCGTCGTCGTACACAAAGCGTGTGTACGCGCGGCCCGTGCGTGTGTGCGTGCGTACCGTGCGTGTGTACGTGTGTGTTGTGCGCGCGTACCACGGTGGCCGGCCGTGTGATGCGGCGAAGCGCGGGGGGTGTCGGGGGCGGCGAAGCCGGCGGCGGGAGGGGGTGCGCTGTTGTTTCACAATTGATTGGAACGACGACGGCGCGCGGTGCGCAAAGGACGGATAGGTCGATGAGTGTCGGTCCGTCTCGCTCGCTCTCCCGCGCGCGCACCGGCCGCCACCGTAGTAAAATCTAATATCGTGGTTGTAAAAAAGCCCCCGCGAACGCCGCGCATGCGCACGGTACGGCCGCGCGGTGCACGCACGCCCGGCAGTGTGACCGTACCGCGCGCGCGCGCCGCCGTGTAACCGCTCGCCACGCGCACGCACTGCGTCGGTGGCGGAACCGCGCACGGACGTGAGCCGGTTTCGCGTCGTGGTGTACGATATATTGTAATAGCCAACGTAGGTAATCTTTTTTAAAAACCCCGCGAAACCGAAACCGTCCTTCAAAGGTAGGTGTCACCAAGGCTTACTTGTCTGTACCTAACAATGTATTGATATCAAGTGCTAACACGTTCGGTCGTTTAGTGAATAGAAGCAAATTTTATCCCCCTCCCCACAATGAAAAATTCTTGACGAAATAATGCCATTTTCAATAGAGCTATTAGCATGGACGTCGGTAACAACTAACAAGTCCAGGGTTGCTCAGTGCTAGGCACCCTTGGCAACCTCGTACTCGAACACGCGATTGTCATTTAGAGTTCAAATTTCTGGGAGTGCTCGAATAGGTACGGAGTAAAAAAAAAAATAAAAATCTAACACGTAGTAATAGAAAAACTATTTGCAGTCGTTAGATAGTGTATGAAGTCCGTGCGGGTTTTTGCGAACCATCTATAATTATTCGTCAACGGTGTTTATTGGAGAAGTTTGTGGCGGGTTGTCTTTCTTGGTTTCCCCCCCCCTGCATCAGGAGATCTTATACTCGCAACTCTGTGGGGGGTACGAACTGCTCCTACGCGGCCCAAGCACATTATCTTTACTTGCATGTGCGCCACTAGGCCGCCGCAACCGATCGATGGCCGACTGACCCAAATCTGTCACCGTCCACGGTACCAGGGATTTTCATCGTATCACGCGCACCTGTGTGTCGTCTTTCTCGCTTTTTCTCTCGGCCGGACGGACACCATAAATTTGTGCCGAAACAGATACTAGGTTTTCCGCGGAAAACTCGTTATTTGTTTTTACCTCCGACAAATATAAAATGTGATTTCGCTATTCGTAAAACAATAGGAAATTTTTACCGATAGAGCTGTATGCTGGAATTTCCATGGTATAGAGCCGTGTCCAACCTTTTTTATGGTGGACTAAATCTAAGATTTGGTACGGCACCACGGGCCAAAACTTTTATTTTAGAGCGGGTTTGAGAGGTTAAAAATTGAAGGTATATAAGTTATTTAATAATTTTAACTATAATCTTACAATGGAAAACCTCGAGTATCATGGAATTTTGAATTGCTTGTCTTTTAAAATGTTTTGGTAATTTGCATCAAACTTTGTTGTTCCTATCAGCAGAGTTGCTTGTATGTGTCCGTCACTTAGGTTAGTTATGTACTTAGATTTAACGTATTTCATTTATGAAAAAGTGTTTATATAAGTAGGTAAACCTAAATATTGAAATTATTTCAAGTGCAAATTTTTTAAGATTTGAAAAAGATTCTTCTGGCAACATGGCATAACATTTTTAAAGTCTATTATCCTTAAAACAGTCTTTGTAATGGTTATTTGATGTTACCTCGATAACTTCTAGTTGAAGTTCAGTCGGCACAGTTTCAAATTAAATGGCAAAAAGATTTTCAAAAATTCGAATGCATATTTGGCAATTTTGCATAAACGTATACATATTTTAGTAATTTTAAGTGCATAAACATCCGAGCCCTACTTATGATATACTCGAACGTACTCGATAGGGATGGTAGTAAAATTCCGGAAAATAAATAGGCAGAACGTATTTATCCGTAAATAGCCGAATAAAAAAAATTAAAACCGCATTTTCCCGGAACGTGTCCGTTCACGATAGTCAAAGTACTCGATAAGATGTAAAGGTACGCCTCGCGCTTAGCTGCAATAATATAATATCAATTATAATTATATTATAATATGTTAATATATGCGTGATGATTGACCCTTTGACTAGTTTGACTGTTGTTATCATGTGAATTATGAGTTATTTTTGCTCTATTATGATTTATAATATGATTTCAATTTTTTCCTTAGTAGGTTTATTGTAATAACAATTTGTAGAAGAAAATTTGAATAGCTGAAATTTATTTTTATATACCTGTGGTCAGTGCCGTAACTAGAGAGTCGAAGACCCAGGTGCAAACAACTGTATATGGGCCCCTCTTTCTTGAGATAAGTAAAAAAATAGTAGTTCACGGCATGGAAATTTTTTACTCCTTAAAAAGGATAGTATTTGTGGATATATTGAATTTTAAAGAACCGATGGATAATTTTCTCGTTGAAACAATTCTGTGTAGAGCTTCAACGTAGTAGGAACACAGGATCACAATTTTATATAATCTATTCAATATACTATAATAATAATAATAATAATGATAATAATGATAATAATAAAATTATGAAGTTCAATCAAATTAAATCAAATTAAAAAAAAAATTGACGGCCATCCACTATGGGCCCTTCGACTCGGTGGGCCCCAGTGCTCTGCACCGCCTGCACCTATGATTTTTACGGCACTGCCTGTGGTACGCTAGTGCACGGGTACATTAGTTTAAACCGCATTCCATTACATCATAATACAAGGTCTCATACTTACGTTTTAGATATATTTATCATTTTTATTTGTTTGATATTAGACCACCCCGCTAAAAAATAAAAGGACGGCATTTCCTACGAGCCGTGGAGTGCTAAAATTATAAGTACAGCCATTCTTAGTAGTTATAGTATACCATTATTACGTCCGCGGCTGACATTTGAACACATTCCGTCAAGTTGGTACGAGACAGGTGGACCGTACCCTTATGTTATTTTATTCGTCATAAAACAGCAGACGTGCTAACTGCAGCCGACCATGGAAATACGCGGCCGCAAAGACAGGTGCAGTGAAATCACGACTGGAACGCATTAGGTACACTGCTACGTCTGGAAATTGAATAAGCCCGAAAAATATACGACCCGGCAGATCACGCATTGTTTAGTCTTGTTTTTTTTTTTATTGTCAATGAGTGTTATTTCTGATACATCACATCGACCTAATGTAATATACGATAATATGTCTATATGTGCATTATATATTTTATGCAGAAAGTAGAAAATTCAAACAGACAAAAATAAGATTATGGTTTTACATATTTGATATTTTCCATTCCTTTTAGAAATCCTGATACGTCAGCGTGGATCATCTGTAGTTTGATTAGTTAAGATTGTTTATAATAAAATTAAATCTGCAGTCGAAATCCCATCGCGTGCACATTTCATTACGCTCGATTACAAAACGCATAGCACGGATGATAATCCCATCCAATGCGCTGTTTAATTATACACTTGTTCGTATTGTATGGATCTATTAAATCACATCCATTGACCCATCCACCGCACACCCACTGCATACATAAAGTCATAAAGTGGTATTGATCAGACAGGGATAAGTACTTGACATATGGCGGTATAATTATTTTCCGACGGGTATAGTTACCTACAGGCTACATGTAACGATTCAACTTAATATAACCGGGGCTAGGTGAGTTGAAGAACTTTACATGATGTTTTTAAGCTAATTCGATTTTTCTTCACTACATATAATTGTATATTATGTGTTCGGGGGCAGTGATACACAAATAAAACTAATACAGGTAATAAACAATACGTTATTAATTTATTATTATACAACATCCTCGGAGATAATTCATACGTTATGACAAAAACAAAAGCGAATTTTCGACACATCACGAAGTTTGACCGTAAACGTATGCGCTATGCAGCAATGTTTTGGGGTATAGTCGTATAGATCAACAGAGACGAAAGCAGAGCTTAAGTCTAAACGTCCGGTGGTTCGTAAGGTAGGGGTAAAGATAAAAATCATAGACCCAATTGGCCTAAAAAAAAATCGGATGAAAGTATTAGTTAAAAAATCATTCCTAATCAACCCCAAATCGAGTGATGTACTTTTTTCAGTATTAATTACGAATGCGATAAAAAAAAGTATTTTTAATTTGTTGACGTATTTCAGTATTTGTGCGTACACTATTGTGTAATCATTATATGTATAATAATGTAATGTCGTTTACGTACCTAAATTTAAATCGACTTGGGCATGGGGATGTATAATTATTTCATTGTATTTTCTGCGTTGCTACGCGGCAGTTTATTATAGTTGTTCAGACGCCAATTGTATTCAGTTTCACCTGTCAAAGTTACAGCTTTTACACACTGCCTCGTCGCTATACTTAATAGCGTGAGCGTGGGCTGTACCAATAAAAATTGAACACTAGTTTGGCTTCACCAACTTCACCTACATTGGTCCAAAAGACGGTATACAATAATTTTAAAACTATATTTGAAAATTGTAATGATAAATCCATACGTCTCACATTCAAAAATTATTTTTACATTCATTATCTCCAATCAATCATTGAATGTGCGCTTTCAAAGTTGGTCGTTATGTAGAAAATCGCGATGGATAATATTACGGAGCAGTGGCGGCTCTAGGGGAGGGGCCCAGGGGGCCATGCCCCCCCCCCCGAAATCCAAAAAAAAAATAGACGAGTTTAATATAATATGATACGCTTTTATTATTACGGTTTATAATATTATCTTTATATATCAAACTTAAAAGATAGGATAGTTTTTATTTTTAATACATTTGTATAATTGCATGGTGTATTTCGTGTTTTTGCCCCCCCATAATCAAACTCTAGAGCCCCCACTGTTACGGAGCAATGCCCGTGTATTAAATTTTGTTCCAAAATTGGCAAAAGCCAAAAATGCTACTGAGACTTATGCATTACCGAATTATCTTTCCATGGAAGACCGCAAATTCACCTCGTCCAAAAAAATGTCGTCAGGTCCGGTCAAACATCAAAGCAATGCTCATTGTTTTTTCGATTATTTTGGTTTAGTCCATTTGCAGTTTGCACCTGCATGTCAAACAGTAAGTGTTATATAAACAAGTACTGAAAATATTATGCGTAAAATTACGTACGACAGAAAAAGCCAAAAGCGTGGAAATCAAAGTTGTGGTTTTTGCACCATGACAATGCACTAGCGCATTCAGCACTTTCATACGTGTATTTTGGAATCCAAAAGTATACTAGTGGTACCTCACCCAACATTTTCTCTTGACATGGCTTCCTGTGAATTTTTTTTTATCTCCGAGACTAAAAACTACCCTCAAAGTCCAGGGATTTGAAGACGTTAACGAAACTATCCCTAACGCGACAGAAGAGCTAAGGCTATAACTATGGAGGAAATTCAAAGGCGTTTTAAAAAGTAGCAAACCGTTGGGAGCATTGTATTGAAGCTAAAGAACACTATTTTAAAAGTGATCCATTTAACTGGTTTATAAGCTTGAAATATAATTTTTAGTAAATTTAGTTTGGACATTTATTGAACACATCTTATATAATGCACAATGTACGTATATTTAATATTAATATACTGACATACTGTATAAACGTAAACCTTTTCACGTCTTCTATACTTTGATTATTGAAAACTATTTAATAATTAGTAAATTAGTCAATGAGAGCCACTAACATTTTGATTTTCATTAAGTATATAACTGAAAATTATTGAATAGTTGAAATTTTAATTGGCTAAAGCTAATAGATTACTATAATATACCTATTAATTACCATTTCCTAACAACATTAATAATTCATTGAAGATAAATAATAGATAATTGGAATTAGAACTAAGTATTACTAATAAACTTGATAATAATTAACCCTAGATCAACATCATTAAATCATTTATACCGAATAAAACTTAAGCATAATAGTCGGAAATATGAGTTCGCATATATATAAATTATTATATTGTGTTTCAGATAATCATGTTATAATCCTTAAAAATAAAAACATATACTTGAATTGTATATCGATTCGCATAATCCAAACTTAAATATTTATAATAGGCATTAATATCCATAAAGTTAATAAAGGTAATAGGTATACTTACTTTATACCAATTACCTAGCATGAAGAGCGATCAATCTGTTATTTGATGTTTTGTTATAACACTGAACAATGTGCATTATCTACACAATTAATGCTAATGTAAAGTTATGGTGTGTTTTTTGACTATAGGTATATAATCTATAAAAGCATTATATTTATTTTTTAAGTACTATAATCAGTGGTCTAATGTTTAGACAGGCGAGGACTGCGAATTAAATTCAGGCCGCGATATTGAAATTCATCTAGGGCTACCCACCCAATGCATTTTTTCATAGTAAAAACAAAAAAAAATGGTCTCGATCTGCTCCGATTCATCTTATATTTTTAAAAGCCTATAAGATGATACAACATACCAAGCAGATACAATTGTACAATATACCAAAAAAATAGCAAAAATATTTTTTACTATTGTTGGTGGCTCACACGAAGACATCATGACTATTGATTTATTTTACCCGTGACCCGACGAAGACAAAATGAGTCATGGGCAGTAAGGTATAAATAAATTTAAAATTTTGCACCTATTCGACCGAATATCGGAGTGGGCATCTAACATCCGTGAAAAGTGTGATGATAAGATATACAATACATGTATATTTATTAACAAATGTATAGGTGCCTTCCTAACAGGAAATTATTTAAACATTTTAAGTATAACAGATACATGATCAGAATCATTCAAGCATGTTGGTGGACTTGTTGAGATTCGGGTTCCCACTACGAATTATAGTCTAATAGCTCCGATGTTTGTTAGGTGGTGGGGTTCGCCATATTATTTAGCGTAGTGAAAGTGGTTTTAAATGTTTAATGCCGCAGAAAATAACACTCCATTCGTGGATGACGTATGAAATTGCAAGGACAAGAAATCGTTAAATATTCACTAGTGATAAGAAAATCGTCAAGACGGTATTAATCAAGTGGAAATGTGTAAGGTAAGTGTGAACAATAAATATATATGTACGTACCTAATACTACCTATATAGTAAAATAATGTCACATAAATTGAACAGATGTCGATGACATCACCGACCAGATGGCACTATGGAGAAAAAAAATTCTAATATTTCTCTCTGTGAACACATTATTCGTGGTGCTATTCAATTTGTTTTCTACAAACAACGGCACTTATCATGTCGCTAGACCCAAACCTTTTTACAGACATATACGACGTCTGATGAATTTAGAAAACTTCAAATATGTCATTAACAGTGACGTCTGTGAATCGTTACACCTGACACCGATAATAGTGCATAGTTTCATTGAACATTTCGACTTCCGCTTTGCTTTACGTCAATCTTATTCACAAACGGTCCTCGATTCTTTAGGCTTCCGTTACGTTTTTATGGTAGGGTTATCCAACAACAGGGATGTTCAGTCACGATTGCTCCAGGAATCGTCTCAATTCGGAGATATAGTTCAAGGAAACTTCCAAGAAGCCTACAGGAATTTAACTTACAAACATGTAATGGGATTGACTTGGTTTACGGAACGTTGTCAAAATTCAACTTATATGGTCAAGATGGACGATGATATAGCGGTTAATTTATTCAAATTAAAAAACGTCATCCAACGCGATTACAATTTGGCAGGCTGTATAATTAAGGCAAGACCTATCAGAGATAAACTTAGTAAATGGTACGTGAGCAAAGAAGAATTTATTGAAGAAACGTATCCAGCATTTTTGTCTGGCTGGTTGTACTTAGTGAAAATGACATCTGTTCAACGTTTGTTGAGAGCAATTAGAATTAAAGATTATTTTTGGATAGATGATTTATACGTGACAGGTATCCTTGCTGCACGAGCTCAAATAAGTTTAAATGATTTGAGGCCAGACTTCGAGACTGATCCTGGTGCAATTTACTGTTGTATTAAAAAACAACAAAGGTGTGAGTTTTTAGCAGCACCAACTGGTGATAATTACATTTTACTAAAACAGTATTCTACACAATTATCATATTGCAAAGCTACGAATTCTTCTTGTGATATATTTCGAAAATCTAAACACCATCATTCTTGTCTTGATACATGGAAAAAATCAGTAATCAATTCACGGAAAGGAAAACCTTCAATAGAAATTTTAAATTAATATTAACATTGTCTTATATATCATTAACCTCTTGTAAACTACATTATATTTTGCAAGATATTTATTGAATGAATCACTCAATTAGAGATTGTGTTTCATTGAGAAGTGCTACAATAAATTAAAAATATTTATATTTGAAACAATGCACCATTTAAAAATTAAAATAAAAAATTGTTCTAAATCTAATGAATACATAACAAACTAACAGCGATAAAAATATTCTTTTACATTTTATATCATTTTAATGTTGGTTTAAAATGATAAAGGTTCCTATGTAAAGGTTGTGGCCTGCTATTATTTTAATAGTATTTATTTGACTCAATAATTTTAATAAATGTATTACTTTAAAATGCATAAGCTTTTGTCTTACAATACAGCCGTTAATATTTTTCTATGTATAAAATAAATATACAAATGTTATGAGAAATAATAATACATTTCTCTAGGTTACTAAGATACTTATGTTAGCTCATAATAATAAATTATTTCGTAATGAAATTAGTAATAAATATAGTATTTTATTGTGTATAAAAATGAAATTTTTTTTTTTGTGGAATAATTCAATTCACAAACATTATAAAATTTTATAAACATTTTATATAATGAGAACGAATAAAATGCAGGAATTTTTTAGAATGACAATTGTAATACATTTTTGTATATCATACATACATATTAAGTCATTTTCTTATTTATCATATAAATAAGAATTTATCGATGAAAAGAACAAAGGTCATCAATATATTATTTAAATATAAAGCGATGTAAAATTGTGACAAAATATTGGTAGAACACTTGCTGTCGAACCATTACCATAAACCGGAACTGTATCCACCTGGTGGCACACGGCTTGCTTTTTTTTGTTCTGGGGCTGGTTCCGACTGAGCAGAGACATGCTGAGCTGGATTAGCTGCTGGTTTAGGCGCTTCATAACCTTCACCAGTAATTGGATTTCCATCTATAAAATATGAAATTGTTATCAAACAATTGATTTTATATAATAATAATTTATATAAGTAAAACAAATAAAAGTGTCCCATGCATCAAAATATAAAATATAATAACTTAGAATAATCAATATACTTTACCTACATTTACAAAAAAATATTAGTAATTTAATACATGGACTATCATTAATTCTAAATTCTAATTTAAAATTTCATTTTACATACTTGTTATTTCAAATTTAAAATGTATTTAATTTCAAAGGGTTTAATATTTATATTTGCATTCTCTCTATATATATATATATAAGTGGATGGTTGGTATATCTGAGATTAATAGGGCTCATTAACTACAGGACTTGTTTTTATGCAGGTTCTGCAAAATTGTCCACATTGTACAGATAATGTTTTGAGCAATAAAAATTATTTTATGGCCCCATTTCTACACTCACAATCAAGGACATCTAAGAAGGGGGAGAGGATAAGACAGGGCAGTTACCCTCAACCTGGTAAAATAATATGAAATGTTATGGACCAATTAAATACCACTAAACATTAACAAAATTAACAGAATAGAAAAAGGGTAGTAACAATTATGTTGTGGTTAGTGTTTAATTTGACTCATGAGTTAGCAATAAAAGGCAAATTGAGATGTACAGGCGTGAAAGTTTCCCAACTTTCACGCCTCTCCTGAAATACTTTTCCAATGGGTGCCTATTCCCAATAACCAGTTTTTTGGTAACTTTTGGTACAGTAGAAGGTACAAATACAGATAAAAAAAAAACAGATATTAATACAGTTAGGATGTGACAAATTTTTTCAGGCTGTATTGTTTAAGGAAAAAATTTAAATCTTTCATTTTTCAACCACAAATTCTAGATTCTAGATTACATATATTTTTTTATTTACAGTGGTAAATAAATATACCCAGGCGGAGCAATAATATATAATGAAAATTAGCAGTAGCAAAACATTGCTGGGTCTGCTAGTAATTCATAAGAAAGATAATTAAAGCCAGTTGTTATTTTAGGAATTATTTGTCTATAATTATATAGACTAATGTGTTCTATTATCATAACAATATTCTGTTATTTCAATGAAGTAAACACTTTTCATTTTGAATTGGATAACTTACCTTGTTTTTTAAAATAGGATCTTGGATGATTATTGGCTTTATTAATTTCATTGGTAGCAGCAGGTTAGTTTTTAATTTCAAGCAAATCATGTACAAAATCATACAAGCAAGAATCATAAAAAAATATGCAACAAAAAGATAAGCACAACCACCAATTAGTTACTATTCGCAGAAAAAATATAATTTTCTTCAACTAAATAACATCAAATTAAATTTAAGTTAAAAAAATATTTAAAGAAAACACTTAAAAAGTAAAACTTTTTATCTACAAATTAATGGTTTGATATATAAGAAAAATAATTATTCTAAAATCAACACATTAGAATTATTCTTTCAGAATCTAGAATATGTTATACCAGCAGTAGTGGCAAATTTTAGGTAAGTACCAAATTTTTACAATCAAGGTTTTTAAAATTGTTTAAGGGTCAAAAAAAATAAATAAATAAATATTATGTATTAAGAGTTATGATTATATTTTAATATAATTTCTGTTGCTGTCTGATATTTTAGACTCGGAGGATAAAGTTTTGATGTCAGGAGTGTAGTTCGTAATTTTAAGTATTATAATTTTTAAACAAAAAAATTTTTTTTTGTGTGTTAATGAAATTTGGCTAATCACAACACAACCATAAGTTTGCCATCCTTTTGTTTTTGTATTCAATTTTTTTTTTTGAAGAAACAATCACAAAATAAAATATTGTAGTATTATTATTAATAGTTTGTAGAAGAAAAATAAATCTTTAACCTTGATTTGAATTGCTCTAATTTCTTGAAAATGTATCAATATACATTAAGGAGAAAAGTATTTAAAAAGGAAAAACCGATTTATAAGGGGCCAAATTAAAAAGGAAATTCCCATTAAAAGTATTAACAAAAACCATATAAACAAATTTGTTTCTTAACAATGATTACTATAGGTAATTAATGTATACAAGCAATTAAATTAGTTCATTAAAATTGCATTCGCTGTTCAAATCCTAACTTATGAAAATAATTATAAAGCAATAAATCAAATAATCAACATTTATAATCATAATTACCATTTTTCTCAGAATTTCCGTCAGTTGCAGTTGCAGTACCATTACTAGGTTTTGGAGACTGACCACCCAAAATAATAGAACTTTGGAGGTTCTTCTGATTTGTACCTCGTTTATGTGGATTAACTTCATCACATGATGTTGTACCAAATATGTCACTACTTCCGCCACCTGGTGGTTTCAAGACCCTAAGAAGTAACATGATAACATTATTACTTAGTAATTAACATCATATTTTACACATACAAATTGTATTTTGAAAAGTTCTAGTTATAAATAAAATTAAGAAAATTAAAATTAATAATACTATTATATTAATGTTGTTAAAGCCTATAGCAGACACCAGCCACTGTTTACATAATGCAGACAGGTTTGAAAAATTAATGAGAGCCAATTTATAAAAAGGTTTATAATAATTTGATTCTATACTTGTTATTACAACAAATTGACATTTTATGTTCTAGGATTCCAAGAACTAACCATATAGTCATAATACTTCCAAGATTTTCATGGCACCATAATACAAATATTACCATATGGTAAAATATACTAATTAAAATATGTATATTTTTAGTGAGAAGTATAAAGTCTAATTACAGTACTTACTTAAAATCATTATTTATGCATTTAATTTCAAAATTTAACTGACAAATACTTCTATTCTATTTATAACAAAAGTTCATTATTACTTAATCATTTAAAAAATATAAGAATAATAATAATTCATGATATAAGTTAATAATGTTAAGTATTTTATAAATCACAAAAATGTAATATTAATTATGATGATAAAATGTACACATGCCAATTATTAGTTTGCAGCATAGATTATAATTATATAGTTAGTTATCCAATAATTTGTACAAATATTTTTAAATGCTGTAGTTAATAATTTAAACCAATCAACGACAAAATTATTTATTAAATTAAGATTATATTATTTTAATATTATTGGCTGTTAAATTTAAAATTCCGTTAATGCCTTAGAAGAATATTACTTGCCTATTATGACATGGAGATCCTAAGAATTCAGCGCCCCAAAGATCATGACAAACTCCTCCAGGAGGTGTCTTATTTTCTCTACTAGGTAATTTAGACATAATATTTAGTTGACTTATATCACGAAAAAAAAACCAAGAATAGATTGAACTTTTAAGAGGAAAATAAAAACGAAATCAAATAATACAAAAGAAAATGTGTCGATTGAAGTATAGTACACTTATTAAAAGTGGGTAGACAAAGAAAACTGGACGATATTTGAATGACCTCGCCTTATTAGGAATACCTGGAAGTGATCATCCTACGCAAAATTATTAATTAAAATAAAATAAAAAGGGAAATTACAACAATTTATAATTGATAATATATTTTTTTAAATAATTACCTATTACAATAATAGGGATTAATAAAATATTTCAAGCATTTGAAAATATTTAAGGGAGAAAAGAATTGCGTAATTATAATTTATACCTTAAACTCATTTGGAGACCACAACTCGATTGAAATGTACTAAAAAATAATTAAACCAAAACTCGACTTGCTCATCTGAATAGTGAAGAACTTATGCGCATTTGTGCGAGTACCTACTAGGACTAAAAAATACTGAATAAATTTGCCTTGAATTATGTGTAGGTTGAACTATAAAATAAGTACAACCACCAGTACGGCCACAACGGAAATATAAAATATACAATTATTTGCAGAATAATTTATTTGTAAATTGCAAAAATGTTCATCATAAAATAAGAATAAACAATCGCATTAGTCATAAGTACTGAAGTATTAATTTATTGTATATATAGTTTCTTAATTTATAAATACAATATTTAGTCACTATAAGCTTGCAAAATACAAATGTTTACAATATTGCACGATACGTATGTATAACTATTATTCAATTTAATTTAGATTATAAATGATAATTATAAAATATTAATATTTAAAATACATACATTAATACGGCGAACATCACATTCAAAAAATCCTTTATAATTACGATAATATATTCATGACGACTTATTCATTGACAACTTATAATATATAATACATTTATTTATTTCATTAAGATTAAATATGATAATATTCAGAAAAATTGACGTTTTTAATTCTATAATATATAAAATATTATATTTTAAACTGTCGAAAATACTTTTGTTTAAAAAATTCACATTCAATGAGTGCTCAGACTCGGACTCTTTTCGATACAATACTATTTTATACTTATTTGGTAACACCGTTATTATAAGTATTATACAGCGATTGACTTAGGCACGTCTTTATTTTCTTTTTAACAAACCGAATTGAACATTCACCGTTTGTGTACCACAAATACAATAGCCAGTACATCCGATTACAAATATAGCTAGAGGGATTTTATTCATTCGCATAAAAAGTTTTGAACAACTATAGAATAATAAAGACTAGATCGCTTATGTTTACGTTCATTGACATTGTCAGCGCCAAAAAGTAATATAATAATCAACATTTACTGCATGTCCAATATTTTCATTGTCAATTATTTACAGCCGATCCAGCCATTAAACTTATCATATTATTCATTTTGGACCCCATAAAATGTCACCGGAAATAAAATTGGGTTTTTACGCAAACATCTATTTCACCCTCAGCTTTAAGGGTTCACCCCAAATTACAAAATATATTACATAAGGAAGAGGAGGAATCACTAATCACATATCAAATTGTATGACTCATGTAAAATCATGATTCACGAGTACCATTTTCAATTTATTTTTTCAACCTTTAATTTATTTGATTATTTATTTACAGTAAATATTATTTTTCTTGTTATTTAATCAAGAAAGAAATGTTATGAACTTTAATCCGAACTGTATTTATTAATTATGATACCTTTTTTAACAACAAATTACCTTCATAAAACAATAATAATAACCGAATTATAAAATATAGATGATGTATGTATAAGAATACAATTTATTTATTATATGCAATGATGCGATCTACATACTATTTACACAGATATTCTAGGTGAAATATGAAGTCATCAAAATTTTAATTTATAACCTCACAAATTAAAAGACATCCATTGCAATTCTCAAACAATTTAGTTAACTTATACTTTTAATACTGGATGCGTGTTTAAAGGCGATATTATTACTACCGTAAAGCCAAACGTCCAATATTGTGGGGGTAATTTGTAATGTATTTACTTTAAAACGGACAAGGGTCAACGCTCGGTTAACATATTACACCGAAGCCATGACTCGAATAGAGAAATAGAACTTGAGTACATACTATATTGTACGATAAAACTATTTTAGATTCAAAAACGATTACGATTATGTGGTAACGGGAACCGAATGAGAAAAAATACATAATACGATAAGCGATTACTCTGCCAGTACTCGCTCCGTCGTCTATGGACTCGAGTAAATTTAATAGTCATATTGGACTAGAAAGTAATAATTTGATTAAAAAAAACCTATTAGGCGTTGTGGAGTTTTTTCTAATTGCATATGAAACTATCAATATGACTCTAGAGTTATTATATTAACCTTAAAAATCTCATTAAAATTTGAACAAATATGATTTCAAAGAGAAACTAAAATTTAAAACACATGTGTATATACAGAGATATGGAATATTTAAACTCAATTAATGATAAAAATTGTAAATATAGGTATAACATAATTTGACTAGAGAAAATGTACTTAGTTTTATAAAATTTCAGAGATTATCAGGGTCACAAATAATCAGGGAAAGTTTAATTAACTAAAAACAATAAGGTTCAAATTACATTTAGACAGTGGTTCATGGATGTAATATTGTCTCTTATTTTTAGCCTTAGATTAAAATGATTATTCGAAAGCGTTCAATATCAATCAATTTCAGGTTACGATGACTAAAATACGTAAGAATATCATAATGTACTTTCCCCCTGTTAAATGTATTTTTGTTTATTTTAAGTTATAACACATAGGGTGGTCATGATAATAATAAAACAGAATATTGTTGATTTCAGGACAAGCAACCATGGCATGTGTAACGGATGACAACCTACAATAGATCAAACATTTCCTCTATGAATGTGTTACACAAAATAGTTTAAAAAATAGATTTCAGAAATTCAATGAACCGTTTTTATTTCATCTAAAAATATTCCTGTAGGAAGTCACGTGCCACTATGTTATATGATGATTATAGTGAACATCTATGAAATTCGGTGGACCGTGCACATAGGAAATTCAAATGGGTTACAATACCGTAACTAGCACGCCCTCCTACCCTAGGGATCATCAATCCAGATAAAATGTATTCATATAAATAATAACACATTTACTTTATAGTTGAATGTGGTAATTGCCAGGTACCGAAATAACATGGATGTATTTACGGCTGCGAATAAAAATGTAATATACATACATTTTGATATTATATATCTGTACCAGACACCAAAATCCACTTCCTAGTCATCGCTTATGAAATTGATGTGCACTTTTCGTGCGTATTGTTATTATTTGCATGCATAACCCAAAAACATAAATTACCTTTTTATGACAAATATTGTAATACTTTTATAATTTAATGGAAAATTAAATAGTTCTAATTCTCAAGAAAAACACATATTATTCTTTCCAAACGTTCTACATTCACTGAAAGTGAAGCAAATTAAACAAACAAAAAAAAAAAATCTTCATGGTAAATGTTATTAAATTGTAAGACTAAAATAACTCTTTCGAATATCATAATCTACTTTTGATATGCGGGAACAACATACCTAAAATGCAAACTCTCACAAACATTAAATCGTAAACAATAATTTTATTACTTTAGATGTAATTGAAAATGAATAAATTATTCTACAAATAAAAAACAAGAAAAAATAAAATACGCACACGAAGTATCAAATTTGAAATCTTAAAATCAACTAGGTGACAGTAGAATTCGAATATACATAATTTTTTTTTTAAAATTGAAATGTTATTTATTAGGGTAACTTCAATTTTAAGTACCCAACCCTAGGTCCATAAACTACATTAAATATTTATAAATTGTTATAACACAAATTTAATTAAAAATATATTAAATGTTAAGAAAATAGTGCCTATCGTTCCGTTGAAGTATTCCTAAATATAAACGGTTTGTAGCAACTAGTTAGTTACTATAACGTATTCGCAGAAAAATATACAAATTAAATAAATTATACATTTAAAAATATAGAACTTACTTAGATGTTTCAGGTTTTATAAAAAATATATATATATTAGGTCATTATGATTCAAAAGGATGTTATACGTGCCTAACTCTAAATAGGTAATTAATTATCTTACTCAATAATGGTTAGCTAACAATGTTTCATAAACATTTTCTATTAGTATATTTTCATTAAAATTTAATTTGGTTGATAAAATCACAAGATAAAATACAATTCTGTAGGTTTATATTTTTCGTATAGATAACGCAAAATAATGCAATTTTAAAATTTCATTAGTAGAGCTAGGGACTTCATGCCCTTAAAAACCTTAAAATATGCATTTAAAAAAAAATTTGGTTTTGGTCTAGGCATTTTCATTATTTTATTATGGATTCACTATACGAAAATAAAAATGTACAGCACTGAGCACGAAAAAACGATACGAATAACGCACAACGATACAACCGCAAAACACCAACTATCAACTGACAACTATAATATTATAATATGAACTAATTGAAAACAAAAATATTCGAGACAGAATTACAGCCACACTTTATAGAATGTTATTTTTATAACATTATCGCATTATCGGGGAATCATTCGATCGGTGTACCGAGAAGTAACAATGCGAGAGATCGGCGAGGAAAATACAAACATTAATTTTATATAAATAGAACCATAAGGCTCGGCTTCGGAAATTATATTTAAAAAAATGTTCTTTCAATTATAAAATATTTATAAAAATTACATCATTATATAAAAAATGGTTAAATATGCACTTATAAATGAAAAATGGTAAAATATGCAACTATAAATTTTAAATATAAGCTCGTATTGCTCTGAAACAGATTTCTACCCTACGTAGCTATGTTGTGAATGATTATTGAAAAACATGCAAACTCCTAGAAGTCCCTAGCACTATTCATTAGTTATACCAACTACAAATTTATATTATTAATACTTGTAATGTATAATGTGTAGATTTATATTATCAGTAAGTATCAAAAACAAGAGCTTAATTCAATATATTAAATCTAATCTATATTGACAGTGGTTATGTATTGAAGATGGAAAAAATTAGGTTATAATTTGTTGACCGGTAAATGTGATATCCAGGAAGATCAATTCGTATTATTTAAGGATGTTGGAACAACTAAAATTATATTTTCCATAAGCCACATTTTCAATAATATTTTGCATATTATGAAATATTCATATCACTTTTAACATGTAAATAAAAAATCTAAAAATAAAATTTCGATAAATTAAATTGTTTGTAGAAAATATTTTGAAATTTATTTAAAATTATATCAATATTCTTAAAATTAAAAGTAATAACTGATTAACTAGAAGATATTCAATTTTAAATTGTAAATACTATTGTTATATTTTCTTTTATAATTAAAATTCTATAATTACTTTTTTTTTCCACATCCTATATTGTCCAACTCAATGTGTCTGTAGGAAGCATAAGTAGCCATGGTCCAATAAATGGAGATTTGAATAGCACAAGGGACACGTCAAACGTGGAGTACTGACAATGCACGACTGCGCTGGTGTAGGGCACTCTTGTTTCCTAGTGTGCTGCGGTATCGTGGTTACGGATAAATCGTCGACAGACTGCATGCAACGTTACACTTCTATGGCGGACCCACCGACCAAAAAAGACGGATCCGACACTTCCTAATATAAGCCCTCCCCTTGCTCTCCTTATTGAAAGGCTACGTCTATTCCAGACCGGATTTACACCGCTTTAATATTCACCAAATGAATCAGTATAACTGTCAGAATGGCAATATGAGACGGAAATGTCCACGGAGAATTAGAAAACAGTTTCTCGTAATTTAAGCAGTTTTTGACGATTTCATATATTATACAGTTATAAGGTTTGTTTTAATATATTTAAATCATTCAATATTTATATGAACATAAAAATAACAATTTGAATATAATTTTTCAAACTTTAAAGAAACTGATTTATGGTATTCATTTATGATACTTGAATAAAAAATATTGATCGCCGTTATAATTATTTTACAGAATGTTAAAGTAGTTTTATTACATTTGGATAAGCGTTTCCATAGAATTTGATCAAAATAAATTAAATTCACTCAAAAAAAAATGTTTAATATTTATCTAATTAATTTTTATCTAAACGTAGATATCTAACGTAGAACTTATTTTTCGACTTATAATTATAAAATGAAAATTATATACGTACAGTATTTTAATAAGTTAATATTTTACTTAGGATAGGTAAAATATAATTAAATATTTGTAAAAACTACAACTATAAATGTTTTGAAAAATGAAATAAAAACAAATAAATTTTTAACAAAAAAAAAAAATGAAAACCGCTTCTTTATATTATTTTTCATTTAATAATAAATTAAGCGCATTTTCTTCCTACAGGTGAGACGAATAAAATATGTATTTTCTCCAAATTATAATTTCATAATTTAATTTTATATACTTTTAACTCATTTGTTCGTATATGTATTCTGTTCTTGATATCAGTAATTCTGTCACAAGGTAAATTCAAGGTCTGCGGTCAAATACTTCACATTGTATGGTACCGGATCTACCCATACATTTCCAACCCATCTACAAATTATAAATTATCGATGGATGACAAATCCTTCATAAACAAGATACGGTCTGCCGGCAATTCTAAACCCATGACCTGCTACTATCAGATTGTAACTTTTAAATGTATTTCAGTTAAATAAACTTATTAAAATGATAAATATTTTAATAACATGTTAAATTTGTTAATTAAAAAACTTATGTTTTCTTGAAATGAAATTAATAATTAGTGCATGAACTGACTATACTTAAACGATCAAAGATTGTAATAAAAATAAGATGTAGGTTATATGATATATGGATTTCATAAAAATACAATCATTTTAGATTTACCTATTATTGTTTAGTATTGACTGAAGTCATTGTTTTTTCTTATCAAATTACGAATTCACTTCAAGATCAAAAATAACTCAATAAACGGTTTTTATGGTATAAAATGAAAGCAAATTATGCCAAGTTTTCGTAATGTCATTCATATACAACATGCAACAATAAGAACGGCAATGTAAATGTAAATCCAATTAAAAAATATTTGAATTAAATCGTGCAGATCCCACGCAAGTGTTAAACGTTTGTCATTCGCAATCAGTTTGCGTGCTAACAGTTAAAAACCCTTCGACTTTCTAAGTTCTAATGATTCCGTGCTTCACGATCCGATCTTCTAAAATGGTCTACTTTTATATAATTAGCCACATATCTTTACTTGTTTTTGCATCTTTATCCTTACTTTATAATTACCATGTTAGTTATCACAGTTCGATGATTTTGTTGATTGTTTTAATTTTTGCCTAAAATATGCATCAAGATTTTCCTTTAGTGGCGTCTTCTATTCGTTTTAATGCAGCATTATTTTAAAACACAAAATCACAGCGTAACAATCAAAACCAAACCGGAACGGTCATCAGTCATCACATTCACTCTTTTGTCCTCAACACCCAGTATAAACTATAAATACAAAGCCATCGGCCTCTGATCAGGGCGGAGAAAAATAGAGATTTAAAATGAACAATTTAAGTTTTCTAAAACTTACAAGGTTTAATCTTTTGATGTTAAGTACTTAATTAAATTTTTATGTTGTTTAGTAATTATGAATTAACTATACATAAAATATTAAAATATAATTATTAATTACATATAATAGTTTTTATTAGTGTTAAAACTCATACATTTGAACATAAATTATGATTATTATACAAAGTAAATTAATAACTGAATTCATAGAGAGCACACACACGCGAAATACAATATAATGTATACTGTTATAAATGCTATAAAGGTTGAAATAGTGGTAAATATAATGTAAAATACTGTTAACATCGAACTCGAATTTCGAAAGTTACTTTATTATCCAAGATAACTACATTTATGTTTCAAAAAAAACCACTAGGCATACCAATGCCTAGCTCCAGTATGATCATTACGAAACCCCTTTGCCTGGACAACAGACCATTATCCATGGTCCATAATGTTTCCCATGATGATGAGTGCATTTTCATTATCTCTTTTTAATGGTGCACAATGTGCCTTGGACACTACCTGCCTGATAACGGTTTTCGTCATACAATGAACAAAAATGTTATTACATTGAATCTGTGAATGGTCATTTTTAGTTTACGATGCTTCTTGTATTAAGGACAACAACCCGATGATTCTGTGTTTGCTACCTAATTTATGGTGAAAATTGTATTTTATATGCAACTCAACAAATATATTTTAAAATATTTTGACCATTATTGATATATAATTAAAACAATTGAGACTAAGAAACCCCCGAAGTAGTTTGAAATAAGTATTATTTCTTATAAGTTAATATAAAATACATTACTTTCTGGATAAAAATGCAATAAATTAGTATAAATAACAACAAATAAAATTTCTAGGAAAAAGAATTCTAAAAATAAGAATTTTTCCCGATCAAAGCTAAATTTAATCGATCGTTTATTACTATTATTGCCGCGGAAATAGCTTAATAAATAATTCGTGTTCAAAATTAAAGTAATAAATTTTACTAATTCTATTGTGAAAACGCAGAACCGAACTTTTGACTAATGTGTACATCATATAGATTATAGAACATTGTAAAATTAACCAACAGAAAGCAATGCTACAGTTTTATTTTGCTTTATAATGGTAACAATCTTAATCAAAAGAAAATTAATTTTATGATTTGTGAATGTAATGTAATATAATAATATAATATATAATTATTTTTGATCATATTATGATACACTTGAATATTAAATTAAAAAATATAACAACATGTAAACTTTTTAAACCTAATAATTTAGTTTCATGCCATTATAAACCTTTCATGTAATTCGATTTTATCTAGGTACATAATATAAAAACTATTAAGTTAAACAATATTTAATCAATTATAACCATTTACATCAAATAAAAAACTGTGGCTATAAATGTTTTAGTTTTATTACCCTTCCCCAATAAGCTTAATTGTGTTACAATTATTTTTTTAAATTTACAAAAACGATTATTGAATTTATCTTCTATACCACTCCTAAAAATCTTCAATTATTATTTGCTAATAGAGTGCAGTATTATAAACAATAAGCACTTAAGGGTTAATGATTTTGTACAATAGTTACTCAGGAAGGGCGTTGCCTGTAGAAATCTTTTGATTATAAATTGAAACAAAAAATATAAAGTAGTTATATCATGAGTCATTTGAAAGTTTAATATAGGATTATACAGGATTTGTTTACCATGAATTAAGTCAAATTTCTCAGAGAATATATATTTGATTTTATTCTTTTAAAAAATGTAATTACTTTATGATCATTTTATTAATAAGATCTTTTATAACTCTCCCTTATGTTTCAAATCAAAATAAATCTAAATTTAAGCTTCTTTAATGTTTACATTCTTTAGGTACTTTATTTCTAGATTTAGATAACCTCTTTACCTCCAATTTATGAATTTTAACAATAATAATTTATGACTACAAATATCACAAACATTTAAAAATAATTGTGATATAAAGCCTACATAATAATTTAAAAATAAAACCATAGGCTGCACCTGAGATTTAAACAAAACTAAAATTAATAGGTAGGTACTTTTTAAATCATACAAACAAGGAAGCAATAATATAGTACCTCACAGTAAACATCTATCCATCTGCCCTTCAGGTTTCTGATTAATTTCCATTATTGCATGCTCGTAACAGTCCTACTTTCTCGTTGAACCAACTATAATTGTAATAAAATAATAATTCTAATCCGGTTTAAAATATTTCAAGTGTTCTCTAACATAGATTAATTTTAAAAGATATCACATTAAACAAAATATTCTTCCAAAAAAAATTATAACAAGTTCATGTTTAATGACTCATTATGCACATAAAGAGTATTTCAGTGTCAATTACACCAGAGTGTGGATGATATTCAAGGTACCAACCATACAAATAAAACTAAAAACATAATTCAAGTAAAATGTTAATTACAGGTCAATAATATATGTACTTCTTATTTTTATTGAATAATATGTATATGTAGCAATGGCGGATAGACGTGCTCTAACCAGCCTGGGAAAAATTGAATCTAGTGACCTACATGACAATATTACACAAAAAAATTACACTTGCTTTTTCGTACTTGTTGTTGAGTAAACCTTTAGATCTGTAAGTGATCAAAGTGTAAACCACAGATACAGAAAATAATTTACAGTAGTAGATAAGTACTCATGTTATTGTAATCGGAATTATTGTCGGCTAGAGGCTACTAATTACTATATAGTCAACTAGCATAAGAGTTATGGCCAATACAATATCGGTTGACAACTAACGGAAATGCCACACTGCTCACTAATAACTTAATTTTATCATAGATTATTGTAAATAATAGAACTTATTCATAAACAATTACATAGTAATTCATTATAATTCAAAATTTATTTATGTAACAGTATTTATGTAACTTTATATATTTTAAATTTACAATATTTTTCAATATAATGAACGCATCAGCCCATTGTGTCAAAATATGTAGCGGCTCACCGGGAAAGTCACAGTATCCAGGTGGGCCTATCCGCCCCTGACAGGTAGAACAAGTTAAAAACATCAATAACAGAACTGAGAATAGAACTGACTAACAATTATAGGATGTACATAAAATAAATATACAAATATAAACTATAATATAATAATAATTACTGTTAACTTTTTTCAAAATATTAGAATATATTCCATATTTTATACTGTAAATAACTAAAATTGTACTCTGATATTGTATTAAAAGTTAAAACTATAGGAGACATTGTATGCAAACAACCAAAATTATCTAAGCCAACATAATTCAGAGTAAAATCAAGTTAATAAATAGGTATAAATTACCTTATAATGTACACATTTATTATATATATACACAGGATGATATTTTAACCATGTTCATCCTTTTTAATGGCTAGTTTAATTTAATTTAGCTGTTTATATTATATAAACTGCTAAATTTTGGATTTCTTTTAATGTTAATTTGGATGATAATATTTTTGCCGCCCATTATACCTTGTTTTTCAAAATGTGCTACAGCAATATCACATATCCATTTTTCTATTGTAATCTAAGATATATTGAAACACCAATAGTATGTTAGCTAAAGAATTTGTGACAGAAATAATCCACTGTTCCATCTATTTTAAAACCTTAGATGTAAAAAAAAGTTACTTTTCCAGACAGATTTTTTTGGCAACCTTTTATAATATAAAACTCTGATTATTCCCTCAATATAAAGATAAAAATTTAAATTTGATGATAGATTTCATACGACAATAATACCAAATATCTAAAATCTAAGAGATTATTAAAAGTGTTGCTTTTCCATTATTAAATAAAATCAAAATTTCAAAATTTAAGCCAATTATAAATACATTTGTGGAACAAGTACATAAAGAAATAAATAGCGTCAGTTAAACTCATTTCAATAATTAATCATAATATTTATTAGTTAAATATAATTGTATTTATCATATCGAGGAGATAAATATAATTGGGTTTATAGGTAAATATTTATTTGTTAAGTAATATTATACATTTTGAAATAAATTAAACAAACATATTTAGTATTAACAGATAACTTTGAATAGGTTACTTAATTTGTTTTAGCACATAAATGTAAAATAATAATACGTAATTAAAGCATAGACAATTCAAAATTAAATTTAACTGCTTGATTATTCACAATACATTACATGTGGTTAATATTTTGTAATTAACCATATGAGATACACCATTGTCAACATACAAAGGTTGGTTCGTTGTATCTTTCACTAGGAATAGATACATATATTTTATATCATGTAATGACCAATAATACCCCACAATATAGTAATACATACGTCAAGTAATAATCACATGAATAACGGCAAGTTACAAAATACAAATTGCAAATAAAATATTAAGTCTGCGTCAAAATGTTTATGTGTTATCATTCTCAATTGTCTCAATATCGACCGTAATACTTTGTCGGCGGAACGTACACCCTTTGTTCTACTTTAAGCGGGAAAACACCGCCCTAACCAAGTACATACATAAGTATATACACCCGAAAACTAATGAATTATTTTACCGAAGAATAGTATTGATACTCACGAAGATTTCTAAATGTGATATGGGATTTTAATATCGGTTCATTAATATTGCTCATTTCGAGGTGTTCTCTTAACATAAAAACAATAAACTATAAAGCCGTACATAATATTAATACGGCCACAATGAGAGAGAAGAAACTAGGCGCTAACTTACTTGCTAGTGTTCCTCCTGATGTCACCGATGCCAACGTTGAAGTTTGTAGAAGTCATTTTGCGTCTTTTAAAATCAAACGAAGTACAAGGAAAAATCGAAAAAAATTCTCCTTTAGGAATAAAAATGTGAATTGTGATTCGTGAGTTAGTGACCGGACGGCGGACTGGGAGAGCAACGAACGGAAATTAATATACAGTATTATAGTACCAACTGAACGCAGACCGATCATTGGCTATCGGCATAATATTGTACTCGTTCGTCACCACGTTGATAACAGCACCATCGGTGAGTAACGGTTCAATAGTTTGTTGCAATTTCAATTTTCAAATAATCTACTAATATTTATTTCATAGTCATGAACTTTGATTTACAATTAATTCGTAGATAATGAAATGCGTATGAATTAATTTCAAATGACTAAAATTTACTTCATAAATTTGTTGAATAAAATAAAATAGTTGAATAAACATAAATGTTTAAAAAATACACAACTATAACCTCTTAGGAAAAAAAATTCAAATAACAATTATAGCGGTAAGCTATTATCAATCAGTATTCTGCAAATGGTTTATTGGTCTATGAATTATGATTCACAATTCACATTCAGTTCATTACGTTTGTCTGTTTGTAGTGTTTGTACGATTTTCGTTACATTCATACTTTTGAAATTTTCCATGGGGTTATTGAAAAATGGTGGCGTTCAATTACTTCCTTATATCAATTTGAGTAGGCAACATTACAACATATTAATTATTATACCGTGTATTATTTTTTATACTTGAAACATGTACCACTTACGTATTTTAACTTGTACAGCAGTTATTTATTTCCTTAGTTAATAATATATTTTCTATACACACACTGCTTAGCAATGCCTTGAGTTCACTTATTTTAAAATTTTTTTTTTTTTTTTCAACCCAAAGGTTGGTTTACAACTCCAATTCTCCATTCTAACAGATTCCTCGCCTTTTCTTTGAAGGTTTTGACTTTTGCATCAATTTTAATTTGTCCTATACACGAGTTCCGCGGACGTCCTGCAGTTTTCTTTCCTTCTATCATACCCTCCAATATTATATTATGCAATTCTTCCGGGCGTCAGGGCATGTCCAACCATTTTCCAGCATCTTCCTCTAATCGCATCTATGAGTGTACGTTTTTCTCCCACTGTTCTAAGTACTTCTTCATTTGTTTTCCGCTCTATCCAACTTATCTTTTCCACACGCCTCCAGCACCACATTTCGAACGCTTCTAATTTTTTTTCTTTTCGGTATCATTTATTACCCAAGTTTCACATCCATATGTTGCAACACTCCATACATATGTTTTTATAAGTATCTTCTTGATATTAAGATGTATATTTTTTGAAGTGAGCAACTTATGTTTTTTACTAAAGGCAATTTTTGCTAATGCTATGCGTTGTTTAATCTCGTGGACACTCTTGCCATCAGATGTGATTTTACTCCCTAGGTATACCATTTCTTCTACCTGTTCCAGTTTTTGATTACCAATGTATACATCAGCTTTTACTTTCGGGTCTCTGGAACAGACTAAGATCTTCGTTTTTGTACTATTTATTTTAATTTCTGATGTTCTGAGCATTTCATCCATTTCTTCAACTGCACGCTGTATGTCACCTTCACTCTCTGCTATTACCACAATGTCATCAGCAAATCGTATCATTGAAACAATTTCTCCACCAATTTTTATCCCAATATTTAATCTTGTTAGCTTTGCTTTCACTATATTTATAACTTTTTCGATGTAGGGGTTAAAAAGTGGTGGTGATAACGTACACCCTTGTACGTTATCACCGTTTATTTTAAAATACAATGTAATAATTACTATAGGTAAAACAACCATCATAGATTATTAACAAAACTATAGTAGTTTTAACTACAGCTTTACTACTGTCTACTAAAAGCATACTGAACAAAATCAAAAAAAAATAATGGAAATTAAATTAATCAACCACTGTTGATATGTTCAATAGTTTTCAACATTAGCATGTTCTAAGTATGCATATTACTAAATATTATGTTGGTATGTCAGCATATGTACTGCAGTTATGAAAGATCTCTACTGAAATTTACTGATTTTTGTATTAGTTTTTTCATCAGCATAGCCAAACAAATTTTAAATTGAATCAGCATAATTATATAATTATAAGGTCTAGAAAATAAATGCAAAATCAGGATGTGAAAGTTAAAATTAAACCTTCAAAAAATATTACACATTGAAGATGTTAATTCAAAATCTTACTTTGTATTGAAATAATTAGACATTTTTAAAATATAGCACTGATTAAAATTATATATAATTATAATTTATTATTCTGTATTATTAAATCCTATCAAATGGCATGATATTAATAATATTAAAGATTTTGATGTTTTATACAACTATTTGAAAAACTAATAAATAATAATACATTTAATATAATATAAGACAAAATAATGATAATTTTATAAAATAAAATTATAAATTGTACATAATCAGTTTTTGTTTTTAATGATATTATATTAATTCTATTTATAGAATAAATATTTAATTTATATCATTATTGTATAATATTTTATGTATTTTGATAAAAATAATAATAACAAGTAATAACATAACAATAAAAAAAACATGTAAATAAAATACTTAAGAAATATGAAAATTAAAAATATGAAATTAATTTATTACGACAATCATAAAGCTTTTTTAATTTTATAATTATTCATCCTTAACATTAGTTCCAGGCTTCCAGCCTCCCAAGTGAGAAATTAACTTACTAAGAGTTTATATTATATAAGAATATTAATATTGTTTTTTGAATTAAATAATTATATCTAATTTTGATATTCATTCTATGGCTCTATCTAATAATTTAGAAGTGTTAGATCGGAAGCATTTTTGGCTCAATTAAAATCTCATTGACAGCACAAAATAATGGTTGAGTGACAGCATAGAGTACAGCATCTGCGACATTTGATGGCTCAAGAATTTCATTATTAGAGCTACAGTCATATCGTTTTAAAGCCTAAATTTAAAAATTAGAAAAAAGTAAATAATTAATCAGCTGAAATAAATACCCAAGATACCCAGTTCTATATGCCTTTATAAATGAAATTATAACGTCATTGAGGTTTTAAGACAATATTTACCTCGTAATCACTAGTTTTGTTTAATAATTCAGTCCTAACATCTCCAGGTTGAATACATGTGACTTTAATATTATACTCAGTCATCTCAGTCCTTAGTGCACTAGCTACTCCTTCCATAAAAAATTTTGTTCCTGAATACACCCCTAGACCTGGAAATGACTAAAATAATGGTAATTAGATAATATTATTCTTGTGACTTATCTACCCAACATACTCTTCGGCCAGCATTTGATGTAATATTAACAATGTGTCCAGAATTTCTTGATGTCATTATTGGAAGAACAGCTCCGAGACAGTTCAACATACCGTTACAATTCACTCTTACCATTTCATCCCATTCATTTTCTTTACATTTTTCAAATGTTGAGTAATACATAACTCCTGCATTAATAACCATGATATCAATTGGGCCAATTGTTTGTCCAATATTTTTAATTATTTTCCTTACCTAATTACAAATATATCAATATAAATATCAAACTTATAAAGCAATTTGTTAATAAGAAAATGCAATTAAATGTACATTTATTAGATCAGTCACATCCATTTCATAAGGAATAATTCTATTCTCATTTACTCCATGTGACAATATTTCATCTTTTAATTTGTACAAGCGATTTATTCGTCTTCCAGTTGGAATCACTGTAGCTCCAGCTAATGCTAATTTTTTTGTGATTTCATAACCGATTCCCGAGGAGGCACCCGTAATAAATACAACTTTTGATTTTAAAGATGATGATATTGATAATGATTCTACTGGATCTAAATAAATATACAATGTATTTTTAGCTATTGAAGTATTAAAATGTAATTTTTAAACAAGATTTAGAGGAGAAAACTGCTGAACACTGTATAAAATAAATACTACAAATTTTAAGCAACTAAAATCAATGGATATTACTTAACATCTGTGATTTATAAAATAACTATCAAAACCATAATAATAAATTATTAAACAGTAAACACTGTATAATTTAAAATTTAATTGCCATTTAAATTTTCAACATTTATAAAAAAATGTATTATTTATTCAATATAGCTTAAATACAATCTAAATAAAAATTTTAAATCTGAAAATGTTTTTTTTTTGTCAAAAGTGTAAATATTTGTAAAATATATTAGTAAAATTATCATCGACAAAATACATGTCACAGTAATTTAAATATAAAATACTAATAAACAAATCAAAAATAATTATGCTGTTTATATCATATTTTTAATTACCTTTTGCCGAAGGAATTAAGTTCAAATGAGCTAATGTTTTCAATATTCTATAACATTCATTCTTGCCCAAATGTGGATACTTTATGTTGACAGAAGATAAATATCTCTCAACATTTGTAATTTTTACAGTCGATTGATTTTCTAAATATTCTTTATTTTCCATTGTAGAATTCAATAAGTAACAAAGTGAAGCCAACTCAGGATTACAACTTGAACTTTTTTCGATTATTTGTGACCATTTTTCATAAGTTACACATTTTAAATCATACCCAATGTCTGCCATAACATCCCATAAATTACTATATATAGACAAATAACAATTTAAAAACATTTATCTTTTAATACTATTTAAATTCAGACATACATTGAATCTAATGCTTCATCAATTAAATGATAGATTTTGCCAGATGATTCATTTACATTTTGTGCCAATTGCACAATGGTACTTGCTATGAAATCAACTGGAGTTAGTTCAATCTGCATAACACAAATTAGTTCTTCTATTATATTAAATAATTTTTTATGTAAATATAATTATAATATATACCTTCCAGTCTATATCAGGATATGTATTTGTAAATAGCACACCCTGTATTATAAATAATGTAAGATCTGCTAAATTCCAGCTAGGTACAAATCTGCTTCCACTTATATTGCCACATCTATATATTGAAGCTGGCAATCCTTTTTTAACAGCATTCATTACTAACTGTTCAGCAAGCCATTTAGTTTGTCCATAACCTTCTTTTAATAATGGCGCCCAGACTTTTGGGTCATCATCTTCTTTAACATCTTTGAGCCCTTGAGGAAAAACTGCCGAAGAGCTAAATATAATATAAATTGAATTTTTACTAAATATAAATTAAAATTGAAAAGTATTTTAGTATTCTGAAGCTTAATTTTATTGTTTATAAAGTATGTTAATAATTTTTGTTGATATACACATAATTAAAATTAAATTAAAAATATATCAATAATATTATATTACAAAACTATAGTTATAGTTACTTAATTAAAAACAAAATGTTCTCACAAATATATACATATAAAATATTTTTACACCAGAACTGGTTGTGATAAAATACATATCTATAAGACATATACCCTCACTATATATTTGGTTTTTATATTAAATATATTATGCACTAACAGGAACGATAAAAATACTTAAAATATTAAATTCAAATTGTTGACGATTTATATTGAATATTTACTTTTCTAGGTCCTGACTTACCTAATATGATGAAGAGGTTTTATTTTGCCATCCATACAAAACTGTATTATATTTTTGGTACCAACAACATTATTTTTATATAATGCTCCAAATGGATATGATAAATTAACCTGAGCAGCTGCATGTATAACATAATCAATTTCATAACACATTGCTTCATACTCATCATCTGGCATTCCAAATTTTATTAAAGACACATCCCCTGAAATAACGTTTGAATATAATTATTTATAAATATAACAAAAATAACAGTGGGCGAGGTAGTCATGATGTATGACAGATGAATGAACAAATTATTCTACTAAAAATAATTGTTTGATCCTACTTACATTATTTAATCTATTCAGTGGCTACATTATGAAATAGTCAACAGTTAATATACTTATATGAAGTTAGTTTCTAGTTAATAGTAACATAATAACATTTTGCAAATTGTATCATTAGATATTTAATAAAAAATCTATTTAAATAAGTTATAAAATTAACCTATATAAATACAATTTAGCAGTTAAGTTACACTATTTCAACCACAGACAAAATTAAAATTATAAAATTAAATGTTGCTTATTTATATACTCGTAATATTAAGAATACAATTTGATTTAATGGGAAATTGCATGATGCTCATCCGCTGACTGTTATCATTTAAATTTTAAATATTTAGGCTGATGTCTTGTTATAGATTTATTAGATAGTCAATGACTTCAGTGGCTTTAACCCCACGCAATTTAGAAAATCTTAAATAATTATTTAGATAATCTCAAGTAAGTCCTGGTTACGCTACTGAATGACTTGGTAAATATAAAAAATCGTAGAGTACCTATGTACATACCTTCTAAGACAATTACATTAGAATAAAACTGGCTACTTGAAGAACCAACATTTATATTATACTGTTTCATTGTCCGTTCAAGCTTTTCTGATGGCTTATAATCAGCTGAATTCCTTATTAAACAGAATACTTTCAACTAAATATAAAATATTTGAATTATATTCATGTTAAATTAAACAAAATTTTTTTAAAAATAAAATAATGTAGGTAAGTAGATAAAATTAAGTAGATAAATTTATAATACATAGATAATAATTACCTGAGTTTGGAGCAACTTCTGTAAAATAAATGCACCAACAAATCCGGTTGCTCCAGAAAGTAGAACATTGCCACTAGTAAATTTATTTTTATTTAACTTAACAGCTTTCCAAAATGACCGAAGGCTATTATCTGGGCTAAAAAAGTTAAATAATATTATTTTTTAAAGACCTATTTAGAAACTAATTATAACTATTACATGGTAGAATAATCAACAATTTTATTTAGTTCCTCCAACAAGTTTATTTTATTTGATGCAGATATGTTTTGATCTAAAAGTGATGCCATCATTTCAACACTAGGATTTAGAAATAAATCATGTACACGTAATTTAACTCCAAATGTGTCATTTATTTCACCTATTACACTGGCTGCTAATAATGAATGCCTAAAATAAAATAAATAATCATCATTAATAAAGTTGAAGATAAGTTAAAGGATAAAAGACTTTTTAAACAAGTAAACTATAAAGTATAACAACTACCTACCATAATTAGTATATTATAGTTACCTATATAAGTTAAGTATTTCATAAAAACATATAAGTTATTTTGGATAAATAACCATAACTTATTAGCAGCTATTACCACCTTGTAAAAAATATTATTTCATTACCAACTCATGTTTGTGTTCTAAACCATACGTCCATACAAGGAAAAAGTTGAGTTAGTTACCAGGGCAGATGTCTTAAAACATTTATGCAATGACAAATAATGAATATTGAAAAACAATTTTGAGGAAAGGTAATAAAAGAGCTACGATTTTGTAAATATTCCTTGATTTTGAAGGGTAAGGGGGATTCAAATAACAAATTTCATAAAAAATGAAATTTTTAGTAATTCCCTGACTAAACTTACAGGCTATGGTGAATGACATAAGTACTAGAATGTATTTTTATAATTATAGCCTATGCCTTATATATATATATATATATTTCTATGTCCATTTTGGTATGGTAAAATTCTACAAGATGACTCTAAACTTTGTCCCAAAAGAAGCTGAAGACAAGTGTTTCTTACAATAACATAATAAATAAATTAAAAATAAAAATGAATTAGCTCATGGAATATATGTGATATGCATTACACTTATGTATATTTACTAAATATTTATGCTATGTTCTAATGAAATTTGTATTCATGACAGTTTTAAAGACGGTATTTACAGTAAAATAAAATGTTGTAAAATGTATATTGTAAAAAATGTGTCCAAATGGCTTACTAAAAATTAAAAAATATGTATTATATAATATAATGATAACTTTGTAAAATAAGTGTTTTATGTTTATTTAGTACTTACCCTCCATTCTCAAAAAAATTATCTTGAACATCAAAACTACAGGTTTTTAAAGATCTACAAAATATTGTGGCTACAGTTTTCTCAGTTTGAGTTTTCCAATTTTCAATTAAATTTCCATTTATTTTATCCAAATTAATTTTTAGTAAAGCTGATTTATCCAATTTACTTGTAGCTTCCACAACTGGCAATCTAAATTTAGAAAATAATTGTTTTAAACATTGAAATTTGCTTATTTACAAGTACCTATATATTCATTACATAAAATAAATTAAAAAAAAAATTTAAGTCATTTTTAATCCAAAATTTAAAATCCGATTTTACATTAAATTTATCATATTAAAATACTGATAAACTTTATGTACCTGTGTACCAGAACTAGAAGAATAATATCACTTTTAATTTCTAATAAGTAAAATTATAAAAAAAGTCCTGGTTCTTTTTTATGACTGTTAAAGTAATTGCTAATAACTAATAAGTAATAAATATTATGATTTCTGACATGTTAAATGCTAGGATACTGGCCACTGGGATATCCAAGAATGTTTGAATTAAAATCCTAACTGAAAGAATATTATTGTTAATTAATGTATATGTAAGAATGAATTTAACTAATTATAAATCAAAATCTGTAATGTTCAATGATTATTAATTTATATTTTTAAGTAAAATGTGTTCATAATCAAATCATAAATATATGTTGTATAATATTATATTAATAAAATATAATTCAAAAGTTTCCAATGTATAGCTTACATTTACATATGTACCTGTAATAACGTGTAATGCTTATGTAACATAGTATCTCAGTGTAACTAGAAAATTTGGAATAAATGCTTCACAAAGTATAAAAACTGTCAAAGACTTTTTTTTTAAATTAATATTTTAAAATTATAGTTTTGATTATTTTCATTTATATGTCTAAAACCAAAATGTACTAAAAGGGTAGGTAACAGAAGCAAGTATGAATGATTTGTTTTATATTTATCTTCTATGAAATGTCTCTGATTATTTTTGATCAATAGGGCCAAAATAATAGCCAATAGATTTACATATATATGTTACTTAATGTAAAACTAGCAGGGAGCTTATTAGATCTATGATCAAGTTTTAAAAAATAAATTCATTAATGAAAATTTGCATAATTTGTTTAGCTTTATTCTCACACTGTGCAAAATAATAAACATTATACTATGTTTAATTCTATATATAATATTATGTTTTACTTTTTTTATGTCGACACTCTGAGTTAAAAGTTTATTCAAGTTAACTTTAAAACTTTAATGAATAAGTTAAAAATAACTATATAACCTTTAATAAATAATATCAATAAGCAGTACAAAACAACAATAATTTATTTTAATCAAAATTTTAAGAAGAAGAAATATTAACTTAAAATGAATAATTTTTAACAAAATATTACATTCAATGAAAGTTGACTTGTTAATTTAATAGATTTACTTGCCCTGCAATTAGTGTTAACACACTTTTGACTTACAAACTAGCAGATGTATTTTATGCGCTATTTAAAACATTATGTAGAAATAAATTCTCAAATTATATTGCATTTGAAAATTCAGAGACATTCTATTAACCTCTCGAAACATCGAATGACGTAGGACGACTGGCGAATGACGACTGACGAGTGACGAGCACGTCGCAAGAACTAAAATTAATCCAATTTATCACGCATGAGATAACTATAGTAACACTAACACATTATTTTACTCGGGAATTGATAAAAATTTGAGCAACAAGTAATGATAACAATATGAAATCGTTGCCAGTGAGCAATGACTAGAAGTTAGAACATAGATTGAGTAATGAGTGTATCACTCACAGGCTCATAGGCGCAAATGGCTCAATTTTTTTCCTGGTGGGGACTTAAACTGCCTACTATATTGATTAAAAAAACTTAAATTTTAAAACGTTTAAAGTCAAAGTACGTGCATTTGAAATTAGTGAAATTAATGGTAAATTGTGACAATACTTCCTATCAGAAACCTCCTACGATTGTTATGATCTAAATTCTAAGCAATCCTTCTGGTTGAAATCGTGTCCACAGACAACAACAAAATTAAATTTTCTATTATAAAACTTTTTTGCGAATTTCAAGTTAAAAAATTGTATAATGGCTAAAAAGTAAATCTTATGAAATATCTTGTAACAAATGTTCAAGTCTTAAGTATTAAAAGTTTTATGAATTTTAAACTAAAAAAATGATGCGGATTTTCGTATGTCTTATAGTTTTGTGGTCACTAATATCCAAACGTTCATTAAAATTTTTTTTAAATTATACTCAATTTTGTTTTTGTTAACCAGTTATAGATATGAGCTATTTATTACATTTGCAATACTTTTAGTTTGACAAAACGTATTTAGCAAAAAGTGTAGAAAACATGACATTTTCAAATACATATCTATAAATGGCTCAAAAAAGTCGAAATATTTTGAATATAGGTACGGTTATTGAGTAGATATAGTTTCAGCAGCCCCCCCCCCCCTCCCCGAAATCTCAAACTATTTGCGCCTATGGTATGAATTATTAATGAGTTGCAATTATTGTCAAATCAATAAATATCATTAATAAAAATCTGGAATCAATAACACGAATTCAAAGGTTCACGCTTAGTGCTTAACCAATTCACCTAATATATGTATTGTGTATAGATCATAAATGATAGACTTTTGGCATATTATCTGTTAGAAATACTTTTTTTAGTTCCATAGAAAACCTTGGGAGATCTTTGAAGATTGTGAATCATAGTGATCCAACACTTGTTAATTTATATATTATGTTAATATTTAATAATACTACTCCGTGGTTTTTCTCATAAATAATATTTAGTAAATATATAAAAATAAAAACAAATAAGCATACAAACCTATCAAGGAAGAAAAAATAAGGTGGCACCATGTAAAATGGCAATTTAAACTTCAGTCTTAGTTTTAACGATGCTGCAGATAGCTGTGCTTCGTCTTGTAACACAACATAAGCTATCAACACTTTGTCAGTGCCTTCTTCTCCGATGGATAAAACACAAACTGAATTTACTTCAGGTTCATTTAAAATAGTAGCTTCAATAGCCTAAAACAAAAAATATCATTACTACAAACCATATATGGATATACGTATATCACATCGCAACTAATAAGTGAAGAACACAAATTATTGAGATTTGAGAGTATACATTATATACTTTAATACTACTACTGTACTATCCACAAGGTGTCTTAATGTCTAGGTACTAGGTAGGTACATGGGAGTGTAGGACCAAAATCATTGTATGACGTAGAATATACCTACTGTTAATAATTTATGTTTCATGAAATTCTGGTAATCTACTGTAAAGTAATTTCTATTTTTTATGTTTCTTAATTTTATTGAGTATTTTTGACTACTTTAATTATTCTCAATATTTTAAAGTACTTCTACTTTAAAATATTGAGAAAATTGTACGCGATGACACATTTTAAATTGTATTTGATAAATAAGGCTCTTGTATGATACCTAGCACTGAGAAATTACCATTATCAAGTATTGGGTAGTAAATTGGACAAATTAAAAATCTTCATAAAAATACATTTCCAATAAATACAATTTTGTAAAATATATTTTTACGTGAAACAAATAGTTATGCATTTTTTATTTTATGGTGTCAATTTTCCACTGTATTTCATTTATTAAACCTAGGAATTAGCAAATATTTCTTACATCAAAATCCCAGGCTTAATGATGCGAATATAATAAATAATGTAAGCATAGGCATAGATTGGAAAAGTTATAGTGGTGGAAGGGAGGAATACCAAACTTTATTTTATGTAGATCCCTTAAATTATAGGTATAACATATCTGTCCTTAATGCCTATAGCTTATAATACCTATAATAATTAATAGTTATACTCAATTAGTATTGTGTAATGGTTGGGTAAGGTCCGAGGGAGTATCTATTATTTTTTTTTTATAATAAACCATTATGCTAAATACATTTTAAATTGATTAATTAAATAATAAAATAGTTATAACCCTATATTTATGAATTATCTATATTGCTATATGTGCATACCGATGTAACATATATTTGAATGGTTAGCCTGCGTATAAATTATTTAATAATTTTATCAAAATCAATTTTAAAAGTCTCTTCAATATACGAAATAAAAAATTGTTATAAGTCTGTCTAAACCAGCGGTGTTCCTTATTAAAGTTTTTTTACTGATATATGAATGTAGGTATTTATGAAATTTGTATTGGTATAGATATACATTTACAGACCTGTAGTTCAACAGTATAACCTCTGATTTTAACCATTGTATCACATCGCCGGCTAATTTCTAAACTTCCATCGGATCTCAAACATCCCCAATCGCCAGTTTTGTACAATCGATCGCCAAATTCTTTTGACACCGTATTTGGCCGACGGATGAATCGTAGAGCATTTAATTCGGGGCGGTTCATGTATCCGATAGCGAGCGTAGGCCCTCCGACGTAAATCTATTTTATTGACATGTTTGGGTACACACATTTATAACACATATTATTTAAACGAATAAAATATGATTTTACTTCACCGGGAACTCCTATGTTCTTAACCCTGTATTCGTTATCCATTATCACTATATGTACATCTGGTAAAGATCTACCAACAGGAGCAAATTGACTTTGCTCTAAGTCGCAGGCTTTTGAAATATCTATTTAAAAAGTTACCAAATATAATTTGAAAATTATCGAAAACAATGCTTTTGTAAGAAAATTAAATAATTTATTAAAAAAAAAAGCACAGAATAATTATATATTTATAATTTATACAGGGTGTTCCTGAAATGGTTAAGGAAACTAGTATACGCGTACCCTCTAAAAATCAAACTAATACAATAAAATAAAATATATTATAGCCTAGTGGTCTACGGAACTTCAAAAATATCTTCAATTATATACAAAATTATAATTATAAAATATTGAGTAAAATATACTAAGGTTTTTTTTAATTATCAGCTATGCTATGCCAACTATAATAAAGATACCTATAATCTACCGGAAAATGGCTAACGCGTGAGAGATTATAATTTTGTAAAATGTTTATGAATCTACATTCCAATTGGTCTGGTTATTATTTATTGGCATTTTTAAATTTATTCTAGATATTATTTTTTGGGAAATAAAACTTTTACGTTAACTTTTATTTGTTGATATTTTTAAAACTAAACCTAAAAAACAAATGAAAATAATTTTATATTTACCAGCACAGGTTACGTCATGGCATTCAGACACACTATAAAAATTTAACATTTTAACCCATGGGGCGCTTCTCTCCACTCTATCTCTTAAATAAGAGGTCATTACTTCACCACAAATCCAAATTTGTCTAATAGTAATGTAATATAATATAAATATTTCACAAATAATATTAATTATTTATTTTATTAAATATTTTACCTGAGTGTTTTGAATCCTTCAGGTATGTTTATACCCTTGTAATCGAAGACGGTCTGCAAAAGAGAAGGTGTAAATAACATCCTTGTAATTTCGTTTTTCCTTAAAAACTCCAATAATCTTGGTGGATCATAGATAACTTCATCAGGAATTATATACATTGGAAGTCCTGTATAAATATAAATATAATATGTATCAGATACCTAATAATAATATAACATTAATTAGATATATTATAAAACTCTAAAGTATTATTAACTTATTTTTTTTAACTACACAATATTTCTTGAAATATTACAAAATAAAAAAAATAGATTATCCTAATTCCTAAGTTTTACTTCTGTTAAATTTATTTTCAGTTTTAATATGAAATACAAGTACTTAAGAAACCCGTCATCGAGGTTAAAGATCATATAAGTTAGGTACTCAAAATTAGGGATTATAATAATATTGTTAACTTTTTATTTTATTTGTTTTACCTAATCGTACATACCTGTACTACTGTACGCACTAGTATTTATATTTTATAGTTGTATTGTTTAATTATTTGTATTTTAAACTAATTACTGAACATTTTTGGACAATTTTCAAATAGATGTTTTCTCTTCACCACTTTGCCCTTTTTTAATTTTTCGCTAGGGGTAGAATTATAGAAGCCAAGGAACCTTTTTTTAGGTAAAACAGTAAAGTTTATGAGTCATTGCATGGCAGTATGGCACCCCTTATTAAAAATGAAATAAACCATATGTCAATACCCAGATATCTCTTAAGTGTTTTCCCTAAAATTAAAATCAATATAATTTAACTATGTACCATTTTTTCTGTAACAATAAGTAATAAATAGATTATTAAATAGATTCGATTTCAATAATATTTTTCAAAACAGCATTTTAGAAAAGATCACTAAGATAGCTGAGTGGAGCCTACTTACGGTTTATTTGGAGTATACGTCTAATTTTCATGGTATTATATAAATAGGAAATATTCAAATATTACTCATCAAATACCTTTTAGTAATGGTCTTATCATTTCCCAAATGAAAAATACATTACAAGCTTCTCTATCGTCATCCGCGTATGGATATGCCTTATGTCTCCATGTAAATGAATATACAGCACCACGATGAGGACATTGAATACCTGTATGAGTAGAAATTAAATTAAATGATCCTACATTCTACAAGCTCCGACCATATAACATCAAAAGTTTTATAAAAATGTACCTTTTGGTTTTCCTGTGGTGCCTGATGAAAATACTACGATCAATAAGTCATCGAGTTCACTTTGTTCATGTCTTATTGAATCACCCACTGATGTTTTTAAATTTTCATACCAATCAACATCCAAAAGAACAAGTTTTTGGCCGTTAAATCGATTTTCAAAGAACTTCTTAGTAATTATTGCTTTGGGATTTATATCTTCTAAAATGGAACTAAGAAGTGGTAAAGGATACGATACTTCCAGAATAAGACATGCACCTCCTATAAAAAATGAATACGTTTTACTGTTAAAGTATACAATTGTATGAATGACTAAGTTGTACAAAACAAATAGGTATGCAAATAATTTCATACCAGCTTTTTGGATAGAAATGTAGCTGACAATATACTCCAAACAACGTTCCATCATAATACCAACCATCGAGTTTTTGTGAATACCAATACTTCTTAACTTTGCAGCCAATACATCTGTCATTTCGTCTAATTCTTTGTATGTGACCTAAAATTTAAACAATATTTTACTATAATTGTACACCTATATTAATAAATAGTTACTATACTAACCATAGAGCCATCAATATTAATTACAGCCACTGCATTTGGGGTGGTGTTTGCTTGATTTTTAAATATCTCGTGAATACATCCTTGTTTGTCATAGTCATACATATTCACAATAGGAACTTTAGACATTTTTAAAATAAAATTGTACAATATCTCTGACAAATTATAATACGTTTCCTAACAGAATGTTTAAATGCATAAAGTTTAATAAACACACAAGACTAATTCATGAGTATTTATATAATATGCTAGCGCTACGCATAAATGATTATACCGATCGCATACTACATATTGTTAGGTTTTTATCTACAACCAATTAATATGGAAATACTAATATGGTGATGTATGGCAGAAGTGGCGTGATTTTTTCCAAATAAAACACAATTTAGTTATATTCGTTGAGCAGAAACTTTATAATTTATACATCTAGGTTTATTTTAAATAAATTATAAATACAAAGCGAACTATTTAAAAGGTAATTGAACGAATTATATTATGTTAATAATAACAATTTAGAACATCGGTGATTTATAATTTTAAAATATTACGAACGAAATATAATTATAACATTTCTTTAAAATTATGAACCAACCAAACATTTAACTGTACTAAGTAAAATTAATATAGCTTTTAAAAAATAACGTTATTTATTATTATTATAAATTACATTTTTAATTAATGATTATATAGGTTACCTAGGTAGTTATTCAATGCGTATATATTAATTATAGATAAAACATTTATAATAAGTACTATTGAAAATTTTACTTTCAAAATTTTGAAATCTTATTAATACCCTATTCAATATTATTTATTAATGTTAAAATAATTGGGATTTGCTATAAACTTATTTTATGATGTATTTAAAAATAATTAATTTTCGTGTGCATTATGTATAGGTACCAGTGAATGTATCAACTATTATAATATATTACCATTTACTTAGTTAAATATTCTTTAAAATTTTAATTTATTTTGATTTAGATAAATATTTAAATAAATAAATAAATAAATTTAGGAATATTAACCTATTCATAGAAAATATAAACAATTAGATAATGATGTAAATTATAAATTGATACTATATCATTAGTTAATATTTATTACTTATTGTCTTGTTGATCTATTAATTTGTGAAGATGAGTAAGGAGTAACTAAGGAAGATTTGAATGCTACGGCCTACAGTAAATTAAAGCCGGCAATATGAGTAAGTATGAAATATTTTCTCTATTTGTATGATCATTTTAATTTTAAGATTTAATTTTACTATGGACTTTTAAAATTGAAAGTTGTTTTATTTATACTCTTGATCAAACATATATCGTAATTTATAGTACTGACACATTTTAATTCCGATACTATGAGAATACTTTTAATTTATTTACATTCGTTATAAGACCTTTTTTATAGTTGAGTTTTCCAATTTTTATTTTTATTTTTATTTTCATTAAAATTTTACAAAAATTAAATATGACTAATTTTCAAACTCTAAACAAACCATATTTACACGTTCAACTAAAACTTTTTTGCGGCTTTCATGTAAAAAAATTATTTAATAGCTACAAAGAAAATCTTGTAAAAAATCTTATATACAATTTTCAAGCCTTAAGTATTAAAATTTAAAGTTATATGAAATTTTAACTACAAATGTGTTGTGGATTTTCGTGATTTTTGTTGTTTTTTCAGTATTTATTATTCAAACGCTCCGCATTTTTTTTTCTGTAATTATACTCAATTTTTTCCATTATCCAGTAAGATATATGTACTCGTATGAAACACTTTGTATAACATTTTCAAGACTTTTTGTAAAATTAAAATTATTTTATCGATATTTTAAAAAAAAAATTTCAAATTTATATAAATACGAGTAGCTCAAAAAAAGTAAAAACTTTTGAAAATTATAACATACGTAGAGAATCTGAGAACAGTGATATAAATATTCAGTAATTATTTCTAATGTCAACTCGTTGAATGTTTTTTGAGTTACGACAAAGACATAAAATTAATTATGAAGTTTTTTAATGAGTTTTTGTCCGTTTTTCTCAATTACTCAGAGAGCTGTGTAATTCAAAAACTACCCCATAAAGTATCAACTAGAGTCTAGACAGAATTTTCTCTCAACAATTTTCTATGATTATGATGATCGAAGCAATCTCACTAGTCGAATTCGTTTACAAAGACATAAAAAAGTCGTCTCGCTCAGAATCTAAAAATTGAATTAAAAATAATTTGTTACATACATATGGTAACATGTACTATGTAGACATGTAGTTGATCCGCATACAAATAAATATAAACATATTATACAGCACAACCATCTGTAAATAATCCATCTCATTTTTAATGAACAATTATTTTATTATTTTTAAATTTATTTATTAGCATTAATTATTGTTTATTATATTTTTCCATGCAGCGTTTGGCAATTGTTACACTATATCAGCGGTTCTCAACCTTTTTTCATCCGTGTACCCCTTGGCCTCTGTTACATTTATGCGTGTGGCGTGTTTTAATCTAATCATCAGAAGCGCTTAAAGATTAATAAATTTAGTATTCAAATGAACGTGTAATTAAAGTGGTTATTACTAAATTCTTATTACCTACTTAATATTGTTATTATAAAAAAATATAATAATTTTAAGTATTATTACTAGGTACCTATTAATAACCTATTAATATATACTTTTATCCTAGACGGTAAACGCATTACGCATACAATACTACTAAAGATTGTTCGATTAATCACAAAATTTGTTAAATCATAAATCTTTGATTTATGGTACCATTGCTACAGACAATGGCGAAATTAGTGGGAGGGGGGACTTAGAGCTCCCCGGACCTTGAGCTTTATCCATAGCCCCTAATTTTTAAACATATTTTTCTTGCTTCTATTATTATTAAGGCCATTTAATTACACGTTACTATAATCAGTATACTAATGTAATAACAAAATACTATGTTTCGACCCTAGTAATTGATGGTGATAAATTATAATCAATAATTTAAAATATGCGATGAACAATTTTATTGAAATTAAAAATATACTTGACACTTTTTTAGTTGTGTTTTTACTTTTTATATTATATCATAGGTTATAGAAAAATTGATCTTAGAGCAGTAGTGCTCAACCCACGGCCCTCGGGCAGTGGTGAATTTAGCTTTTTGGCGCCTATTTTCAGTAGGTACAGAATATTGCTAAAACATTAAGTCTTTGTCGGCTTATTGGCGATCTTTGATAATTATCGATAACTGTTTGTTTCATTCGTGAAAATATAAAACAAAATAAGACAAAGACATTTATCATTTAAATTTTAAATTAGCGGTCAGCAACTGGCGGAACGCAGAAGACAAAACTCTGGACCCCGTCAACACATTTTTCTTGATTATGTTATAAAATGCTTGGTTTGACATACATTTGTGAGACATAATTTTCTAAAATTATTTTTTTTTGTTAAAAACAAGTATTGGACAAAATTAACACTCTCATCTTGAAGACACATTGCGAGTAAGCTGTCCTCCACAAGTTCCCAATTTCAAAAAACTGGCTAAGGAAAAGAAATACAATTTTTCGTATTAAATTACTTGGTAAATTATAATTATTTTTAAACGATATTATTATTATTTACCTAATGTTGTAATTTGTTAATATACATTTATTGTAATAGCTAGATACATTTTTCATTTTCACACTGCCGCGGCATGCCGTTTTAAAATTATAAAGATTTGACAAAGATTTTTTTCACTGGACCTCATTTATTTATTATTTTAATCTTTAGGACTCCAATAGAAATTACTTGCCGACCCGACTCCTGATTTAAATATTTAAAAACAATAGAACATATGTAGTGTTTCTTAAAATTGTTGAGATCACGCCGATCACGGAGCACCAAACAACAAATTGTTTTATGCGGAACGCCGGAACCCCTATACTAATCAATATTAATAACTAATAGGTAATAACGTATTTTAATGTTAGTTGTTGTAGAACTTTAAACAGCTTTTTCCCGAAACCCCTGCGAGTTATTCGCGGAATCCCAGGGTTCCAAGGAAGACGGAACACTGTTCAAAAACACTGAAGTACAGGTGGTTTCGCTTTCCGGGCGGGACGACCGTCTCGAAGAAATCACCATCGGTGCTCCAGTATTCACACCAGTACACCGTCCAGTTAAACACACTCAAAAGTCAACCGAAAAAAAGTTGTTCCAAAAGTCAAAACCCATCTGTTGCCGACAGTGGCGGCGCGAACCTTTTTCAGCTGTAAACACTTTGCTACAACCACCACCACCTAAAGTATATAAAATGGACTATTATGGCATTATCCAACAAGTTAGTTACACGTGTTATGTCTTGCACGGCTAAACAGCAGATCAGTCTAGTACTCTGTATAGTGCAAATACAATATACATAATAGTATTATGATAATACATGTCTTAACATATTATCCTTAGTGATCAATAACCAAGAGCCAAAGGCTACCACCGTCCACCACCACCTAATTGGTCATGAATCATGATACTGTGGCCTCATGAAACACCATCGTATCACGCTGCCACTTTTGGCCGACACTCTCCGAAAAAATATGTAGGCCCTAGACTAGGCTATGACAGTACGACCATGAATAACTTCCGACTTCGAACTTCGAACTTCGTAGTACCATTGAATATTGATTAAGTATACTTAATACCATTGATTATAGGGTAATGTATTTTATAATCTGTGTTGGTACTGGAACGCACTCTAGTGTTCAATACAATTCTGGTAACGTTTTAATCAAGTAATCAGTTCCGTATTACGTATATATCGTAAAATCGTAAAATTCTTATGTGTGAGCCCGAACTTATCAGTAAACCGAGCCGTTAAGATTTACGAGAAACCTATTTTTTCTTTGTATACACGGTATTTTAGTATTCCACAATCTGCAGTTGAAATGCTTATTGTTTAAATTGTAACATAGTCCGAAAGAATATATATTATAAGTTATTTTTGTACATCCACTGTCCACTGTCCAGTCTTGTTTACTTTTCTACAATTAGCTATACGTTTTATCCTGTCTTTTATTTTGAATTATTATTGTTACCTAGGTATTGTTAAACTTATGTATAATATTTCCTTGAAGTGTGCCAATTTTTTTTTTAACTAAGGCATTTCGCATAGTACTTGTTACAAAATGAGTTTATTTGATCAAATAAAATTGTTACACAGTCAAAAGTTACACTCCAATGTTACAAAAGTGGTGAGTTTCGTCTTATTTTATTTTTGTGTATTACCATTAAAACATTTCACTTGTCGCAGGCTGAGATGGTTTTAAAAGTCAGTGAACATACAACAGATATTTTAACTGCTCCTCATAAATTTCGAATATATGCATATCTTGGTGACTCACATTATTTCTTGGGTAATTATCGTCAAGCAGAAGCTGCATATAAATCAGCATTAACATTCAAAGATGCTTGTTCTACAACGAAAACACCACTTAAACAATACGATGGCCTAAAAGATTCAATGCCGGATATAGGTTAATATATGGAAATTATATTTATTCTTGAAGTACATTTGTAAAATAATGTTTTTAAGTAAAACATACAATTCTAATATTGTGGAAAAATAGAAAGACAATTAAGTACTATTTATTTCCTTATTTTTCAGATATTAAGTACCAATTACATTTAAGTTTAGTCAAACTAAAAGATAATAAACAAGCGTTGGCTGTTCTTCAATCTGTACCATCTAAACAAAGGAAAACAAAAATTAATATGGCTCTAGCAAAATTATACCACCTGATGGGAAATATTATTCAAGCTATTTCTGCTTATAACAAAGTTTTAAAAGTAAGTTGTATAAATGATTTTCTCAATTAAATTGCTGGTTCACCTACCATAACCTAAACTATTATGAACAATATCAATAATGTAGACTTCTTATTTTATTTTTTTTACCTCTAGTATTAATGCTTAATGGCTTTAATATTAGTCTTTTCGTATTATCAAAACAAAACCAACATAATACCTCTCTCAATGCTTGGATATTTTGTAATATTCACAAAATTATTTAAATTTTAGTAGCATGAATTGTTATAATCAACTTTGATTTCTTTCCCCTAAGTATAACTCATAATTATAATGGATTTGTTAAAAATGTACTTACCATTTGTAATAATAACTAATTTAAGTACTATTTGGATGTAATTTTCAGTTGGTGAAAGAAGTGTATGCAATTTATAAAAATACTTAAAAGTCCTTTTATTTTTTAATTTTTACTTATTTTATTGTTTAGGACTGTCCACTGGCAATTGAAGCAGCTGAAGGACTTTTGAGTTTAGGTGTGAAAGGAACAGAAGTGAATGCCATTATGTTAGAAATGGTTGGAATTAGTGGACTTGAATGGTTGGTATTTATTTAACCATGATTAATTGTTATTATACTTTTATTTCGGTTTTCATTTAGGCTTGGTGGTTGGATAAAAGCTCATGCCCATTTATTTAATCAAAAAGAACATCCCTTAGCTATAACTGCATTTAAACAACTAGATGATCACTCACCATTGTGCAATAGTAATAGATTACTAGTTGCTATAGGAAAAGCATATTATTTTAATGGGGATCGTAAAAATGCACTTAACTATTTACAAAGAGTGAGTTACCCCCAATTAATTAATTTCAAATTATAAAGTATATTTTAGTAAATTATGTTTTAGGCTTATAGGTTGAATCCACTTATGCAAGATGGTTTATGTACACTAGCCATGTGTTTATACATGGAGAAACATAATAAAGAATTGGAAAAATTACTTCCAACAAGCTATACTGATGAATCATCAATTGACCCTCATATGTGGATTGTTCTTGCTTTTGTTTGTTATAGTAATAGTAATTATTCCAAAGCTCTGTGTTTGGCTCAAAGGGTATTTATTGTGTTATTTAACATATTTTTACTTTTAAAGTACAGTAGAACTCCAATTATCCGAACGCCAATCATCCGGACGTCCAATTAACCGGACGAGAAAAATACGGCACGTGCCGTTATTCATACACGTCATTTCATAATCGTTTTTAGATTAGATAAAGAATATGTGCCAAGTCAGCTTTTTTTGGTTTTAAATTATGTCACGTATGTACTTTAATTAAAGCTTATTTTGTTTCAGTTGAATATCTAATAAAATTACATATTTGTTTATGGTTACGTGTGTATATAACTTTTGATATATCATATGTCAATCATCCGGATATTTGCTTATCCGGACCACCCTTGACATTAATTAGTCCGGATAATTGGAGTTCTACTGTATTACATTTTATTTCAATTAGTAATGATTTTTAAGTGCTAATATCGATTTTATATTATTTTGTTAAACTGTAAATGATTGCACACATGTTTTAATACACTAATTGTGTTTTATTATTATACACTTTAGTTTAGAAATGTCATTAATTTAAATTTAAAACATTAGCATTTTATTTTAAAAAATGTGTATAGGCTATATTTTGGTTCATAGTACTAAAGCAGTTAAGAATTGATACTTAAAAGTATAGTAATTAATTAATGTTTGTTATTATGATTCTATTTTTACATATTTTTAAAGGCTTGTTCTGTTGATCAAAAAAATATTGAAGCATTATTGTTACATGGTATGATATTAACAAGTATGAAAAAATATTCTGAAGCCATTTTACAATTCCGAAAAGCTAATGATGTAAGAAATTTAGTTATGTTATTGTATTAATTTGGATTATTTTTTATAATATTTTCTCTTATTTGGTAGTTGGCTACTTATCTTTTTGACCCTCATAAAGGTATGGTAGATTGTTATATAGCACTGCATAAGATGAGGAATGCTGTTACATCTGCGAGTAATTGTTGCAAACAAATGAATAATCATCCAAAAGCATTAACAGTAAGTGATGATTAAATTTAATTTTCTTTGTTAAACTGTTGTAAAGATGTTAATTTAAACTTATTATCACAGTGGGTGTGATGCTATAAAGATTTAGTATATTTAGTTGAATAATGTAGTTGTTTTTGATATTATTTAACTAATTAGTAAATCTTTATAGGATGCCATACTTATGTATATATGTTTAATGCATATTTTTTTTTAGTTGTATGCTTCAATACTGATAAAGGATCCGATGACTCTCGGTAAAGCAAAAATATTGTTGGAAAGAGCATTAAATGTTGATGAATATTACCTTCCTGCAGTTTATATGTTGGCTCAAATATTTGAACAAGAAGGCAATTTCAGTCCTGCAGTTACGCTTTTACATAAACAAGCATTAGATCAACCAACTTGTAGATTATATCAAATGTTGGGTGATTTAAGTGTTAAACAAAATCAACTGGAAAAATCATTTGACTACTATTATTCTGCACTCAAGTAAATATTTAATTTATGGTATACATGTACATATTATATGTATCATATACGTACATATAAATTGTATATAATAAAGTTTTGATTTATAAATTATCAAGTTCAATTTAACTAAAGTATTTAACATAAATATTCACAGAGGATTTATTAACAAAAGTTGCAAAGTCAATAATCACTTTCTAGTTTCATTTATTTAATATGAATTTATAATTATATGCTTATTTTAATTCTAGCATGTTAGGTAAAAGTAATTTTAACACACAATACTCATATATTTTAATGTTTTTCTAAAATGTGATATCACAATCAAATTTTTCCTGAATGCAGTTCTTAAGGTTCAGGATCAACCTTTTTTTAACATGTTTGAGATCTCATCCTGGCTTTTACTTTCATTGTATAAATTAAACGCACATTCAAAATTAATATTTATTAGAGCCAATAATAATAAAAATACATTAATAAATAATAATAGTAAAAATTATGATAATTGTTTGAAAAGTAACCTAATCAGATAACAATACAAATAACAAATTTTTAAATTATATTTTGATTATAATTTAAAGTTATAGTGATTTCATAATAAATAAAAAATGTCTTTATAGTTTTTCGTGTATCTTAAGTAACATCAAGTTCAAATGTAATACATTTTATATTGTTATCATAAGACAAAAATATATTTATATTTTATGTTAAAAAGAAAAACATAAAACATAAAATTTGTTTATTTTTAGTCTTGACCCAAATAATAAACGAGTAATGGAGAGTTTAGAAAGTTTGGGAAAACCATGTAATACTTCAACTGCGACACCTACAGATTCAACTGGACCTATTCTAAATGGGTCTCTTTTAGATGCAACATTTAGTGGCGTAAACAATGCTGAAAATGAATCAACTCCATTCAATGCAGTACATGAAGAAGATACATTTATGGATTCTGATCATGAAGGATCTGGATCAGACATATCTATATAACTATTCTTGATAATCCCAATGAATATATATTTAAAATTTTTTTTATTATTTTCTTTACTGATCTGCTTTGTGATTATGACATGAATAGTGAACAATTTCGCCGTTTGGACATCTCACAAATGCACTATAACAATAATAATTACATACATTTTATTTTTATTATTTAAACAAATTACCTTTGATTTCCAAAACGTTTTTTACATGCTCCACAGATATTGAATTCTGTTAAAGTAATATTTTGTGACTCATAAAATATCCTTTGTTGTTGAATCTAAAAAATTAATAAATATCAATTATGATTTTAAGTATACCATTTGTTAACATTAGTAATATTTCTTACTTTTAAAAGTTTAGCATAGAGTAATCCACGGTTCACTTGATAAAGTCTTCTATCGCTAATAGCTTTATCTAGAGAGATAATCAAAAAATCACTTAAACGATGAACCGGTATTTCATCAGGTAACACTTTTAATACACTTGGAGTTGCAATTTGAGCAGCATTTTTGTTTAAAATTTCTATGACTTTCTCTAAATTGGGAGCTGGTTTTGAAACACTCCCTAATCCAGCTAACCAACTGTCCGGAGGGTCAATAAGCAACCTCAATAATATTACGTAAATCTATAATTCATTTAAAAGTGTAAAAATATATAAATATTAATATATTTCATTAATTTTACTTGATCACGGTCTTCATAATTGGATTTATTAATTTTATCACAGTACTTGATTGCTCTGTCTACATCATGCAATACAGTAACATACATAGACAAAACTTGTTCATGGCGACCAAGTTTACCCAATACTATAGCACGTTCCTCGAAAAATCCTATAAAGTTGTATTATAAGAATCATGTAAAAATGTGAAGTAACAACACACATTACCGTCTAATGGAAAATGTACTAATACAGTTTCCGGAGTATAATACTTAGATTGTTCTAAAAATTCCAAAAGTTTTATTTTTGTGTTTTGTGCAGTTTGTTCATCAGCCAGCATTGATTTGCTGTTGAACTGTTGAAGTCTTTCTCTGTATTGATGTATTAAAGCATTATGACAAATTGCATTGGTATCATTCCAAACATGTATTACATGCTCCAAATAAGGAACAATCAGATTTTTGTGATTTCTAATTAAAAAATCTAATACTTTTGGTCTAGGTAAATGTTCTACTTCAGCAACATCTTCTGTAAATATAGTAAGTCCTTCTTCGGGGTGCTTATTTAACACCCAATCCGAAAATTGAAGAATAATATCAATATTATTTGAACCTATTTTTAAGTTAAAACCAAACCATGAAAAATAAAATAAAAATGATTGTATTAAATTGTAGTTACCAATATTTTGTAGGTATTGAATAGTTCTTTCGGGTCCTTTAAGATTAGAATCAGAATAATCAGATTGTTTTTGAAGAAGTTCTAGTGCTTTACTATGTAGTCCTTTAGTTTGGTACAAAATTATTAGTTCACTATATTTCTTGTACTTTTTTAGGGTTGTTTCAGTTTCTAATAAATGACAATGGTTCAGTCTTAAAAGAGGAGCTATCAGAGCGTCATTAGTCTAAATACATATATATTTTTTTTTTAATTAACACAAATATACTTTTATTATTTGTTTAAATATGTCAACTTGCTTGTAAATAGCATTTTAGTAGTGTAGTATCTATAATTTGAAGTAACTGTTCTTGATGGTTACTATTAATTTCAAGAACATTTGATTGTTTTTTGACTTTGGGTTCTTTTAAAAGATGGTATCGCACCTGTTGATTCATAGTTAATTTGATATTTTACCAACATTAAATGGTTGAATTTATTTGTTTATTGAAGTAATTTCTTACTTCTGTTAAATATTGAATCAATGCAACAATTTTCATTTCCATTTCTTTTTCAAGAACTTCTTCCCCATAATCTGAATCACTTTGAGGTAATAAATTGGGAAATAATCTAATGACATCATATGGATCTGAAAAAGAGCAAAAAATTTAAGCTACAATACAATAAATATATGTAAAATACAAACTCCATACCAGTATTTAACTTCAAAAATTCTCTCATGGATTCTTGATACTTCTTTTTTTCAAACAAATCATTGGCGTATAATGTTCTAATTTGAGAAACATTTTTTTCTTTGTCGTCTACTGATTCATCAGATATGTTCTTTGTAATATTAGAAATTGTGAAACATGCATACAATTATTTTTTAATCACAAATACAATTTTTAAATGTATAAATTATACAAGACAGAGATTAGATTAATTTCATAGGTTAATTTTAATGCATTGCACTGACACTAATCTTCATTACATTCTTAGTAGCCAAGAGTAGCTACATTATTCTTAAATTGACTCTAGTATGAACACAAATATAGTTGATAACTTACAGCCAATTTTAGAGCTAGTTGAAAATCTTTGTCTTCGAGAAGTCTTTTGATTTGTCTAGCAAATGGAACAGCTTTTAAGCACCAGACATCCAGTGCAGATGAAACATAAATTAAACCATTTTGACAAGTAAACATATTCATAGTTTTGGAAGTGGTTGATATTACTTGACGTGCAACTGAATTTTCTCCGGATTCTATAGTTTGTATGTATAACTTATCACCTATACTAGCTATTAAGTAAGGTTCATCATACACTGAAATACAATTTGATTAAAAACTTAAATATTCAGTCATTTAAAAAATAACTTACAAATAATAGATGGTGTATCAACCCATTTAATAGTTTGCTGTTCAGCTACATCACCTGATGTACTCATAACTATAAGATGGGAATCCTTAACAACACCAAACATAGTGTCCGATATTTTTGTTATAATAGGTTCTTGATTTTTTCCAGTTAAGAACAAAGGTTTAACTTGTTCCATGGTTACCTAATACAAATAAATTACTGGCATTTTTCTTTAATTTAAATACTAATTATATTCAACTCTTATTCAAATAAAAATTACAAATTAGATACTTAATTGTAATAAAAACCAAGTTTATATGATGATCTATTAAGTCATAAAAACATACAAATGATATATTATACAATATAATGATTTAAATACTATGTAATATATCTTGTTGCATATATTGGATAGTATAACAATAGTATATAGTATAACAATAATATATCAAAATTTATCTTTTATAAATACCCCTTGACAACATAAAAATATGAATAAAAAAGATAAGCATAAGATTATTTGAATCATTTAAACATAAATTACTGTTATAATATTTTATCATAGGTATACCTAACTAAAATAATTATGTTTTGATTTATTAATTTAAATTGATTTAATTGTACTGTTTACTTTTACAAATTAACAGTCAACTATAATAATAGCTAAGAAAATTATATTTCAAACTAAGAACTACAGTTATTACACAGAAAACACTCATTGTACCACTTTTATGTTGATATCTTATATCATCTATACAAAAATGTAAAATTTAGAATTTTTCACCAAAAAATGAATAATTTTGAATGGACTCTTAATAATTAAATATATATTTCACTAAGACTGTAGGTAATTACAATACGACTATTTTTATAGTAACTCAAGGTCTTTTTTTGTAATTTTGGTAAATGTAATATTATTTTTGCGTTATTTAATAAGTAAGATTAGTTTTATAATTTTATGATACATTATGAACAAATCTAGATGTTTATCATTATTAAAAAATGAGTCAGATTTGATTTTTTTATTAGTATATTTAAAAATTGTAATAGTTTAGCGGAGAGTTTGACCGGATCTTGATCAAGTATGATTAATGCTCTAATTTTATAACTAAGTAAAAATCTACAAAAAGTGAAAGAAATAATATTTTTACACATTTTAATTTTATTCAAACAAAATAATAGTATATATTTTTTTAAATATTTGTATTCATTTGAAACTATAGGAACTTTTAACAGATAAAAAAAGTACTATAGTCCTATTTGTCTACAAACAATTATAGAATACCACGAATTAGTTTTTATCTAGTTCTCACTATATATGGTCATTCTCACAATCCAATATTTTTTCTGCGTAATGTTGATTTATTACTAATTTTTTTTTTTTATAGAAATATTTTAACATATTAATTTTAAAATTTGTAAAATTGTTTATTATTCATAGAAGATAATATATTAAAAACCTTGAAGTATAAACATTACATTTCTAACTTAATTGGTCATGGTTTGATTTGAATCTGCAGCTTATCAAGTTATTTTTTTAATTTTAAAGCCGGATTTAAAATGATTTTTAATCCCTAACTTCTAAGTACCCAAACTTCACTATATTTTAACTTACATCAAATAAGTAATATTCATTTTTACAGCCAATAATTACTGTTTGATCACACCATACTAATGTACGAGGTATATCAGGTAAGTCAATATTTTCAGAATGCTCCAAAAAATCTCTGCCTTTCCAATGATAAACTTGCAATTGTCTCTTAACGGCTACACATAGACGAACTACCGTATTATTGGAATTGGTAGGCAATCCGACTGGCGTCTAAAAATATCTTTTACTAATTTTGATGCATTTTTTAAAATGGCTATCCCTATTTATATATATATATATATATGTTTCAAATAATTTACCTTTACATCTATAGTAAAAGAACTAGCACCTTTAGTTTTCAGTAAGCCATTTGTTTTCAAATGAATTACTTTATCTCGAGACACATCGAGTACACTAACTCTTTCATCTAAAAATGTAATAAAAATATTAGATCTTTATAATAAAAAGTAAAGTTTTGAAATAAATACCTGACAGACAAATAATTATTTGACATTCTGATATAGCTGCTAATTGTAAAATGGGTTTTTTGCTAAATGTTTTATTACAATCAACTAATTGTACTCTAGGACTGGTAGTGTATAAAAATATATGTCCTTGGCGATTACCGACCAACAAATAATTATCTAAGAAATATAAGTTTCAATTTTACAAATAGATAATGACATAAAATATTTAAATTTTAAAGCTTTACATAAATTATAGGAAATTTGTTTGAGTTGAACATAGAAAAACGTATGTTTGACAGTATAAAGCAATTCCTGAATTATTACTACATTTTTGGAGCACTAATAACTCTCAAATATAAAAATAATAACATTTTAAAATTTGTTTGATTAACTTGGGAAGCCATTAGAACATTTTAGGGCAGCACGTATAGTGAACTGGTGATGTGAAGTATATTGAGGTGTATTGTATATAATAGTATCATTAAAATTTAAAACTTAAGTTATGAGTTTTAAAATAATATTTTTCGATTTCTGAGTCGATCCATTACAACTGTAATAGGAGATGCAGTAATTAATCTTTTTAAAGAAGTAAGCAAAAACCAAGAAATAAATATTATAGGTTTATTCTATGATGATTAAAACATAAAATCGATTTGTTAAGGAAACTATGTACTATTACCATAAGCAGTGATGCTTTCGATTTGAACAGAATACTTCAATAGCTTAGCAACCTCGTATACGTCGTGCATTTTGAACTATAATTCACTCGTAACTCGTAAATCGCAACACACGAGTAATAACCTATGGTTCTCTCCCAATGAAAGATCACCGTACTGGTCGCATACTTGTATTGGTTATTAATAAACGATCGGTTCAGGAAGATGTACTATAATAGCTACGTGCTGTACGATGCGATGCGGTGTGATGTGTTAGCATGAAGAACAGAATAAAGCAGTTTGTGGCAATTCAATAGAGTATGAAAATAAATAATAACGCATAACGAAATCACTATAGTTATTATGATGACGGTTAACAAGTAACGACATGATCATTCTACCCGATATCAGCAACCGTCCTAATAGCCGTGATAATTCGACGATAACAATATGAGCGGCTGTGTTATACAGTTATTGTTCACAAGCGCGTCGTGGAAGAGACGGTATTTCATATTTTCAATGTAGTCTTCCACGAGCGGTTCAATGGGTTCGCGGTTTTCCACTATGGAAGTATGGAACATTATTATTTATTATTAACTTCCGGGCCATCCGATTATGTAATTCACTGCTGCTGCGGTACTACGTACCGAGTACCGTACGTCGTACGTGTGCCGTACAGTAATGCGGTGTGCGCATGCAAGTATGCAACCATTGCACCCGGTGTACTTTGAACGAACGTATAAAGATTTCGAAGATTGATATTCTGTCCGTTCGACGGAACGGACACCATCCCATTGTTCCCATTGAAAACGCGTCGTCAAAAGAACGTCGAAAGAAGAAAGGACACGAATTTCGATTAGCTCTCTCGCGCGGCATGCCTACGTACGCACAGGTACCGCGTCAGCGCGCACCGAGGCCCGAGAGTCCGAGAACAATTTGCACGTTCATCGACCGACGACTATGTACCTTAGTACCTATATTTACTATAGTGATTTCCATTTTCTACTATACCTAGTCCTAGAGTACCTATAAGTAGACGCCCGTTCAATTAATATATGCCGTTGCCGTGTTGCGGAGATACAGATAAGACTTATAATGCCGTTTCGTCGAGAGATAAAGTCACGGTGGGCGTTGTCGGTGACATCATCGACGATAACGCCGTAAAATCTATGACATTCTTGTGCGTTTCGAATATGAAAAAAAAAAAATAATATAACAACAGATCAGTCGTTGTTAGTTTAAATAGTTCGATGTAAGCGATTATTATACGGGAAAACTATTGTATAAGCAGTCGCTCGTTTGTTCTACACTACGGGCGTGAAGTGTGAACGATATCTCTTAAACGAAAATTTCCGCAGGTAATAAATAATAAAAAAGTAATCGATATTGAATAAAAAAAAATTTATTGCGGACGGACGTGCGCGTGTACGAAATTTTTTATTTTTTAATTTTTTTTTTTATTATTATTCATTTAATTGGCTCCCATAGAGATTTTACGTTCATTGACTCCGCCGACGGGTGGTGGCAGCACTTGTACCAAGGTTGTTTTGGGCGGCGCTACTTCACCGCCCCGCTCCAATCACCCCCGCCGCTGCACTCGCAGTATCTCTCTACGAGGTTCTGTCTCTCTTCACTCTTGTAGTCTCGTCTATTATCACCCAGCGACCAGCAGCGGAGTTCCGATCTGCTTGCGCGACATTGTGGGGATAGGCCAGAGCCGAGAAAATTTAACTCAATTTAATAAAATACCAAGTCACTAAATATACTCGGCGCAATAGAGACACTACTGTGTTTTTGTGCATCAGTTTGTTAGTGCGCCGTACGTGTTTGGCTCAATGAGCGATCGTAATATGTGAATATAAGGTAAGTTTTGAGTATGCTACGTGTAAACGACATGTTAATTGAATAGTTTTTTATTATTTAATTATTTTTAAATTTTATGTTGTTTATTGAATTAGTATTTTTTGTCAACCTACAGTTTATTTTTGTTTTGTATTTTAAGTGTTTTGATTTTATTTCTCGATTACATTATATCTCTCGTAACAGTGAGCCATGAGTTTTCGGAATCGGCTATCCCGCGCTGCCAAAAATAACAACGAACCACCGTCTAGGACCAAAAACACTACGAGACACGATTGTTGCAGTACCACAAAGTTGCGAGCAAGCAGTGTTGAGCACGATAGAATTAATGGCAATCATGAAGCACATAGAAATGCAACTTCTGTAGATAGAGTGTTGGGTGTTAACAGAATTCCTAGGTAGTTTGGGTTTAGCCGAAACAGTGGAATCGAGTTATTACACGATCCCTAACAATTACAGATTAAACCAATTGTCAGGCGAATCGAGTTGTGCAGCCAGCTGTAGAACTCCAAATAGGACTATTTCAAAAACTACTGTAAACCGTTCCAGTCTGAGTTCCCCAAGTACTCCACAAAGAAAGGTCAATATTTTAAATATATTTATATACTGTTATTTCAATAATTATTCTTGATAGGTGTCAGCCAGAGGCCGAGGAGCTGCTATACCATCTCCTCGTTTCAGACGTGAAACAACTGTTCAAAAGAAAACTGTGGATAACAAATCAGATAAGGAATGCCAATCATCATCTTCAGACATGCCGTCCAAACAATCTTATCTGTTTGCACAGAACTATTATGACACAGGATCTTGTTCGGTAGAGATTATAGAAGAGTCATGTTCTCCTCAAATTACATTACCAATACCAACAGAAATATTGAACACAAAATCGGCTATACTCAATCGTTCAGACGATGACGAAGAAAAAGCTACTGGGATTTCTCCAGATGGAAGGTAATTAATCATTTTTCTCAATCAGTTATTATGATTCTTACAAATATACGATTTGTATAAATGTTAGATTTCTCAAATTTGATGAGGAGCTTGGTCATGGTTCTTTCAAAACGGTCTTCCGAGGTTTAGATACTCAAACTGGTGTTGCAGTTGCTTGGTGTGAGCTACAGGTAAAAAACTAAAATTTCTTAATTCATATTGTTAATAAATTATTTATTAATTATACTGAAGGAAAATAAATTAACAAAAACTGAACGTGCTCGATTCCGTGAAGAAGCTGAAATGCTTAAAGGTTTACAGCATCCTAACATAGTTCGATTTTATGACTATTGGGAAGTTTCTTTGACAAAACGAAAATATATTGTTCTTGTTACTGAACTAATGACATCAGGAACATTGAAAACATATTTACGCCGTTTTAAAAAGATAAATCCTAAAGTACTAAAATCATGGTGTCGACAAATTGTAAAAGGTCTAAGTTTCTTACACTCACGAACACCTCCAATCATTCACAGAGATCTAAAATGTGATAATATTTTCATTACTGGGACAACTGGATGTGTGAAAATTGGTGATTTAGGATTGGCTACTCTTAAAAATCGATCCTTTGCTAAATCTGTTATTGGTAATTCTATAAAACTTAATGTGGTTTGTTTAATGATATTAATTGTGATCGTGATATTAGGTACACCTGAGTTTATGGCTCCAGAAATGTATGAAGAGCATTATGATGAGAGTGTTGATGTATACGCGTTTGGAATGTGCATGCTGGAAATGGCTACTTCTGAGTATCCTTACACGGAATGCACAGGACCTGCTCAAATTTATAAAAAAGTGATAAATGTAAGTCAATATTCTATTAATTTTATAATTCAATCTATATATGTGTTTTGAAATTAATTTTTTAAAGTTAAATATTATCTTTATATAATTTTTTAGGGTGTTAAACCTTTAAGTTTTGATAAAATTGAAAATCCAGAAATTAAAGATATTATAGACTCATGTATTAAATTAAAAAAGGATGAAAGGTAAGATCAATTTTATTTTATTTTTACTTATCAGAGTGGTTTATTTTTGGAATAATTTCATTTCTGTAGACCATCAATCAAAGAATTATTGGCTCATGATTTTTTCACGGAAGATCCAGGTATCAAATTAGAAATGGTTAGTAGAACTGACAGTCGAATTGAATTTCGTTTACGTGTTCTTGATCCAAAAAAGCGCTGTAGTAATAAACACAGAGAAAATGAAGCAATTCAATTTGATTTCGATATCATAAACGATAATGCAGATGATGTAGCATCTGAAATGGTAAATACTAAACAATAATGTTTTTAAATGATTAGCAGTGACATTAATTTATTTTTAGGCTAAATCTGGTTTAATTTTGGAGGAAGATAGTAAAATTATTGCCAAGATGTTAACAAATCAAGTTTCTAATTTGAATAAAGAACAAAATGGAAAACGAGATATGCCAATTGATGAAGAATTATATAAGGGTACATATAAACTAACTGTTTTATAATTGTGTTTTATAACGGTATATATAAGTTTATGATAGTACAGTTAAACTAATTCATATGATTCATTTTTAACTGATTTTTTTTTTTTATTCAGATGACATAAATACAGATGTTAATGGATTACAGTTTCGACAACCAGAAACGGTTGTCATGTATCAACCACCTAAATTTGTTTGTCAGGTATAAAATATATTTATTATTTATGTATTTCAAAAAATATACTAAAAATATTTTTATCTATAAAAACATAAGTATATACAGATTTAAATGATTTTAAGCCGTTTGAATATTAATTTTGCAGGATGAGGAAATGAAATTTGATAATGCTTCAATCCCAAATGAACATTTTCTTAAACCTTCAAGTGAAATTAATTTAGCAGAACTTATTAATCAAGAACAATCATTATTACAGACATCACCATCTAAAAGTCTACCACTTCGATCAGTTGATACAATTAGTCAGCTAGACAATAACAGAAAAATATCCAACATATCTAATGCATCGACAGATTCTGCTTATACTTCCGATACCAATATAACATATAAACAGCTTTCTGATATGAATCAAGTTTCAAATATGGTGGAAGCTGTACCAGAATGTTATGTACAGAATGGTAATGACAATATTTATCACCAAGACTTAACAATGTATCAACATGTTGAACCAGCAATTAACCAAGATGCTGTTACATTTATTCCAAACACAATGACACAATGGAACTACCAAATTAATTCAGCCCAAAATCAACCATCCACAACAACTGATGAAGAGTTACAAAGAAAAATCTCAACAGTATCTACTGTTTCAAATTTATCTTCATTATCTTCAGATTCTGTTCAAGGGCTTGTCCTACAAGATATTCAGCATCATGCTATTATACACGAAGAAAATGCATTACAAAATAATCTAAATGTATATGTACCAAATCAAGAAGGAATAAATGCAAACCCGTCTGAAAATGTAACCTATTGTAGTACTCAATCGCCATCCAATGAAGTCTATTTGCAGCCTAATGTTCCATCATATCCAGAAAACCAAGTATGTCCAAATTATAATAATCAAATTAACCTTTCTGAAGAAATCAACTTGGTCGAAGAAAAACCTTTAGAAAATTTTGAGCAAATACCTAATCTTCTAGAATCGGATAATAAACAAAATTTAAGGTAATTGTACATATAATTTAAATTTTTAAAGATGTACAGTAGTTTTGATAATTCAACTTATAATTGAATATTCTAATAATATTATTTGATTTTGAACAAAATTGTAAACTTGTTGCTAATAATAAATATATCTTCCCGTATAAATTTGTCTTTTCATAATTGAATGTATATTTGTTTTGTCTATCTATTTGCGTTTTCTTGAACATTGGTATTTTTATTTATATGTAAATAAAAGTGTAATGGAAATAAATAAATTTTAATTTTTACTCAAATTCTATTTAAATATCTTGGTTTTCCAATAATTCAGCATTTTTGATTATATCCTCTGTTGAATTATCGAAATTACTGTATATCAAATATCAATGCATATTAGTTCTGTCAAATTATTATATTGATGTTAAAATAAAATTATTAAATACAATTATTTTTTGAACAATAAACACTTTATTTAAAATTGAATAATTTACAAGAAAAACATGTTAATTCTTATATTATTTGGAAATATAGGGTTGATCAACAAGATGAATCGTCTGTCATAAAAGAAGCGGCAACCAGAAAGAAAAGTAGAACTTCTGGGCCTTCATTAAATCTTCTAGCAGTGTACGACAATCGTCAAGCTGAATGTCAATTAGAAAATAATAAACATAAAACTGTAACCTTTCGGTTTAATATTGATGATGTTATTCCTTATGATGTAGCTAACAAACTGGTAAATAGATTGTATATTGAACACTAAAAAATGAACTAATTTGCTGATTAATTTTTTTTTAAGGTCACTGAAGATTTGTTAGAAGTATCCCATGTGGATTTAGTGGCTGAAATGATGAAAGATTTAGTTAATAAGCTAAAATTGGACATGCTACCTACACCTGTTTGTGTTGATCCACCTATATCAAAACAAGAGTTACTGGTATATAACTTTTCATAGTACAGCATTCTAATACTAATTTTGATAATTTATAATTTTTAGACTGATGAAACTCCAGTTATTATTGGAGACACAGAAAATGTAACTAATACAAATCAATCAAATGTTACTGTTACGGAAACTGTTAAGGAAGCTGAGGAAAAGGTAGAGCCTGAAAAGAAAAAGCCGGTATGTTGTAACTTATAACTCATAAGCCAATTTATGTTTTATTGATAAGAGTTTTCTAATTATTTTAAAATTCATGGTGTTAATCTAAATTATTGTCTACTCAGGCACGAAAAATATCAAGGTTCTTAGTGAGTCCAGTTATTTCAGATCAGATTTTAGAAGAAGTAAGTCTACTATGCTATGATATTTATGTAAATATACTAATATTTCTTTTTATTATTATAGTGTAACATTGATAAGAACATTTTAAAGCAAACTGGTGAACTTCTAAGTCCAGAATCACTTCATAAAAGTATATTAAATGAAATGATTTCATTAGCTAGTACCAATAATCAAAATATACCTGTATGTCCTTCAACTAATAATGAAGATACAACATTCAATCCTGATACGATGACTGGTCCAATGACTGATTCGAAACCACATTCCCAAGTTCAAATTGATTCGTATGTATTTAAAAATTACCAAGTGAACAATAAATTTAAATAATAGTTAGATTAAATTCATTATTTAGAGTATGTCAAAAAGGAGGTTCTTTAACTATATCTGAACTTCAACAAAAATTAATTCAACTAACAGCTCAGCCATCAGAATTATGTAGTACTCCACCTATTGGTTCTCATCCAAGTACACCACATGGACATACTGGTTATGAAACTTATATGAACAATCTTCAAAAACGTTTGGCTTCCATTTCAATGCCCACTGGAAACATACTTGTATGTCTTAACTACACATTATGTTATATATTTATTGCCATTAATTTATTAATTTCATTTTTATTAATAATTGTGTAATGAAGGGGCCATTGTCACCTCAAAGTACTCTACATGCAATCAGTTCTGCAACATCTAAAATTAAAATACCTATTGCTATTGAAGTCGTTAAACCTATGCAACCCGTAGCTATTGGAGTGGATGAAGTACACATTGGTGATGAAGTTGGGCCAATTATAGTACACGAAGTTCAAGCTCAATCTATATTAACAGGCAACAAAACACCTCACCATGTAATTATGCCAGAAGAAAACCAAAACCAACAAACTATGGTTGTACAACCATTACCTGGTCATTTCATTATGGTTCAATCAAGGATCATCCAGAATCAAGATTTATCTGTTCAAGTATTTTTTCTAACTTATTTTTGTTAAATAAAATATATATTGAAATTGGAATATTATTTTAATTAGGATATTGAAGGTAGTCCAAGACATAAAGAAGATACTAAAGAAAGAAAAGTTAGCCGTGCTCAGTCAGTTGATCTGCATAGTTTAGAAAAGGTATTTATTTTTTTAAATTTTAACAGATACGAAAAAAATCTTTTATTCGACTGCAGTATCTTTTAATCTGACTGTAGTAGTTTTTGGTACCAAGTATTTTTTATCTTTCTGTTAAAAGTTTATAATATATTGTGTTCAAAATAGGAATTCTTCAAAATGATTTCAATTACTTGTTGAAGTTTTTTATTTTATGACTAGATATTTACTATAGTCAATAGTAATGACTATTTATTTTTTACTATTTAAATTTAACGTACAATTATAAAGAATATTTTTAAATCAATTACTTCCAAGGCTGACTTTCTTTATTTTAAATAAACTATAATAATTAAAGTGCAACTATTTTTAAAATTATATTCTAGAAAGAAATAAAAATAACATTGTGAGCAAAGTGTATATATATGTATATTAAATGTTTTGTTTTGTTAAATATTATTTATTTGTTTATACTCCGTTTCAAAAGAGAACATAACACTTTCTCGCATTTGGACTATTAGCTGTCAGCCGTCTCAAGTCCAATTTCTCCCACTCTCTCCAAAACGAGGCATCTATCTTGCACGGTAGTCGGCTATTGAAACTTCCCGATGTGTATTTTACATTTATTTGCAATATCTGACCGCTGCGAACCAGCCTAGGTTCCGGTGATGCTTGGTGGGGGGTGCGCGCTGCCAACAAAATTCGGTCGCGAAAGCGGTATGTTCTCTTTTGAAACAAAGTATATTAAAATTGAAGATATTATCCTTAATTTTTATCAATTAAATTATTTAATTGAATAATGGTTCCGATACTTCTAGAAAATATATCATTCAATTAATATTGAATGACACCAGTGTAATTCATAGCTTTTTTTATTGTTAATATTTTATAAATTATTGTTTAATTTGTATTACAGAAACTGTCCAGTATTCATAGTAATACATACAAAATATATTCTGCAAATGTAGTCAATCATTCAACCGATCAACAAGCAGCACAATCTGCAGACGCAGATGTCCAATGTGATAATTGTCAACCAGTTATACACTCTGTATGTGTAAAATATATAATCAAACTGTTTAAATAAATAACTGTTGATAATTTTTTTATTATTTGTACATTTTTAGAATGATGAAATAATGGATCAAAAAGACATAGTTGGCCAAAATACAGATAATCCTATAAGTGCTAACAAAATAGAGACAGCACAAGTTACTAAATTAAATGTATCTTCTTTAGATTTTCAAAATGTATTACAAAGGTACATTTATTTACCAATTCAACAATTGATTTATTAATTATATTTTAAGTTATTATTTATTCATACTTTTACAGACAATATTTTGAGTTGGAAAATTTACGTAAACGTCACTTGGAGGAACTGAAAAATTGTATGGAGATTGTAAGATCAGAATGTCTGCATCCTACTATATTATATGAAGCTTTATCACCTCTTTCGAGTTCAAGTAAGAAAACTGTTAAGATATGTTTTATTAAACGTTAATATTAATATTGGTAAAATTGTAGGTAAAAATTTACCTAGTGAAACAAGCGGAAATTCCAGATCAGCATCTCCAACATCTAATGATAACGGAGTAATGCAATTCACGCCAACTGGTTTATACTTTTTACCAGAGTCTGTAAAGCTTTTATCGCCTTCAATGGTCGAATCCCAATCCCACGGCACTAATCATTAGTCTGAAAGAAAGAAAATAATAAAATAAATAATAATATCTTAAGCGTATTTTAACATTTCGTTATTCCTTATTTTTCAACTATACTCAATGTTCATCTAAAACGCTTATAATTAAATTGTTATTTTATTTTGTATAAGTTCCTTAGAAAATTGTATTCATCAAATATATTATTTAATTAATTACTCAATTTATAATACTTATACTAATATGTTGTATTTGCACATTTATTTAAATGACAGCATACTATAACATATTTGAGTGATTTTTGTACTCAGACCAATACTAACATCTTTATTATAATACTATTTATTAACAATCTGTTATGTTGAAACATAATTTGATGTAAATTGTTGCAATATTTAATTTTTTTTTTTTTATGAATATTACAGTTTTTCAGTAAATGTTATAATTTTGTAGATTACACATTAAATGTAATTTGCATAGTCTAGTCTATTTTAAATGATTTTGTAAGTCATAAGGTATGCAAATACAACCTGAACTACTAGTATAATACTAGTGTATAATATTTTTGTTTTAATTTTTTTAAACTTATAGTTTGTGCATCATCACACTTTTGAATAGATAGAAAATGTCTGCTTAATTTTAGGTTTTAAATGGTTAAAAACTCAAATTTATAATATTTTGTGAAAAATAACACTTATGTAGTGTTAAATTATCAATTTCGGATTCAATCCTATGTTAGAAGCACAGTTTCATTTAACTTAATATTATATCAAAAAACAAAGCTTTGTATAACATGTAATCTTAATGAATATTTATATCATTTTTAATAATTATAAAACTAATTGATAATTCAATAGTTTATACCTGGGACGGCTAAATTATGACTTGTATAATCAAGCGGCTCATGTCATATCATAAGCTACAAAACATTTTTACTAGCAATTACTTAAAAAAATATAATTGTTTTATATAATATGATGAGTTTGATATAATATTTAAAAATATTATTTTTTAGATTTTGATGTATTTTTAATCTGTAACTTAACCTAACATATATGTTGAATGTTAATTTTTTTTATAAGTTTTTAAAGTCTGAATTATGTGTTGTTCGAGCAAACCTTAGACCTTAATAATTGCGTTAGATGATCATCCGTTATGTATGACCTATGTTTAACTTTTATTATTATTTATTAATTTTTATTGCATAGTGCAAAGATTCACAAGAAAAGATTGTTTTGAAAAGTGTAATCCTTAAATAATTTATAGCTGGCTCATGTTTCCAAAATTCTAATGAATGACAATTGAAGTTGAACTACTTCAGTCCTTCATCTTCCAACAGTTCTAAGAGTTAAATTTCTAGAACTGCAGAATTACTGAAAATAGGCTTTTTTATTGAGCATACATTAAACATATAATAACACAACTGAGAGATTTTCTAAAAATCCAAACGACGGTTTCAGTAATATTAAGTCCTTAAATCGACTTTTAAAATCAGTTATTGGCTCTTACATATTTTTGTTATACTGTTCGATTTACGTCACTCTTGTTGTTGGCCACTTCTAGTATTTTATATTATTATACTTGTACAATTATTATTACTTATTTTATAGAAAAATCACGATGGGTTTTTAATAGATAACCATACTGGCCTTTGCATGAATGAAGCCGTTAAAATGTGAATGATAATTTCCTAATTTGATACTAAGCCACCACATTCTCTCCAAATCTCAACCCTTTATAACATTCTACCATAAGTGTCTGATACGTATATATATAATTCTTCTTTTATATCAAAAAATGATTTATTAGTAATTTGTGTTATTTGTTTATTCTTATTTCCATTTGCAATTAAACAAAATATGATACTTAATAATTAGTTATTAACATTGCAATATTGATTCATTAAACACTGTTTATTTGACAGTTTAAGAAGTAGATGACAATTTCTAAGGAAATCCAATAGTTATATCTGGGACAGTGATGATGGACCCAAATTATTTGTTCTTCAAAAATTGTTATAAACAGTTATGAAAATATTTTTCTCTGAGCTACTTCTTATTTATTTAGGGTCTATATCTAGGATAACAATTATTAATGGTTTGTTTCTAGAATTTATCCTAGTTTGGTAAAAATTGGACCAAGGCATTTCACATGAACATTTTCTTTGTCATCTCTAGGTGGAATTAATTTTTCAGGATCATCAGCTTCTCGAGTTATGGATGTGTAATTCTACTTCATAATCATAATTATCTTCATCTTAAACAAAAATTACTCTGAAACAGAAACATTCAAAATGATTTAGAAAAAATTCAAAAATGTAATAATTGGATTTCAAATTGATTTAGTAGGTAAGATTCATTGTAGAATGTCAGCAGCATCTAATCACCTTTTATTTTATGGTCCACAGTTTCGGTGCTAATAAATAATTTAATTTCGATTCGGATGGTTCGGTCTTCGTCCTCTTCGGTGCTATATGGGAATGGGTGCGCACAGCGCGCGCCGCACTGATTTGTCGTTGCCCGTGGTTCGGTGTTTTCCACAGCTGATAAATAATTTATTATTTCGCTTTATCTTAACAACCCTTATCTTTAACTGTGGTTATCAGTCTTGAGTTATCAGCTGATAAGCGATAGTGTTTGTTATTTGTATCGAATCGACTTGAATTTCTTGTGGTAGTCGATAGACATTTACGAAAGTGTTTTTACTTCTTACGACTTTTATCCAGTACCCCACGATTACAATAATGCATCGCTTCGAATCGTTACTGCTGCAGCCATCCAACGGTACAGTATAACGTTTTTTATTTTCTAATTAACAATATAATTTGTGCATGTGTAATACTTTATACCAGCTGTGTTGGTATATATCAGAAACTTGTGACGAGAAGTGAGTACCTTTCGAAAACCTGTTTTTAACCTTAAGCACAAAACACGATGTGATAGATATGAAATTAAATGTCTTATTGTCGTGTCGATTTATTACCATTTCATCTTTTACCCGAGTGTTCTAGGTCTGTTACAATTCTGCCAAACGTGGCTATATGTAGTCAATAAAAGCAGGTTGTCACAATCAATTAGACTGTTCATCAAGGCATCAACATTGGAATTTTGACATTTATACCATGTTTGTATTAATATTTTTAAGCAGATAATTGTTTCCTTGCAATTTTCTTCTTACATTTATTAATATAAAACATATACATTTATTAATGTGTAAAATATATGTGTAATTCGTAAACTGTGCTTGACATAGTTTGACTTCAACAGCCAAAATTAGTTTGTTACAGTATTATTTATTGAAACAATATAATTCGTAATTTATGCGTATTGTTATTGTTTACTTCAACATTGACTTAAATATTAATTGCTTTTGCTGCTTTTTTGTGCTGTAACATATTTGGTTGCTGTATTCTTTATGTTTATGCTTATAAATATTATTTTTGGATGATTTTATTTAAAATTGTTATTTTTAAATTAAGATGAGGACAATTTTGATTATGGAGTTAAACTGCACCACCTGTTAACCAAAGAAGCTGAAGAAATTGAAGCTAATGATGAAAAACCATTTGAAACTGAAAACTGTAAAGAAAATGAGACGGCTGAAGTTCACGGAGATCAAAGAGTTTGGGTAAAACCCCCTGTTGAACTTTTTACCGAACAAATTAAAGAAGAAATTCTAGAAGAATGCGAATTTCAAACCATTGTTGATCTTAAAGATGAAATAGAAGAACAAGAAGAAGAGGTTGAAGAGGATTGTGTGAAAATAGAGCCAATTGAATCACCAACAATTGAGATGCCTTTGCCGAAAATTCCCATACCAAGACTTACCAAAATAAATGCCAACCGAAAAGTAAAAAAACCTAGAGAAAGAATGGGTCGGAAACCTAGACCAATATTACCTATGACCCGACCCATAGCTTCAGCAACTACTCCTCACATAGAACCAACTGCTACTCCACATTTAATTGTGCCTTCACCGCATATGCCTGGGATTGCTTATCAAGTTTTTCTGGGCGATCATGGCAAAAATCCTAATAATCAGGTTCAGTATACTATGTTACAGTCACAACCGTTATTCTTACAACAGACTTCTATATCTGGCACAACTCCTTCATCTGTGGTTATTAGCCAACCTTCTATGGTCATGAACCAAACATATCAAATGACTCAAGCTCAGGTTCTATCTGCTAAAAATCCCAAAATTGCTCCCAAAATGGTTGGTCAAAGTTATTGTTCATCTTGTTACAAACTTTACAACAACTTGAATGAACATTCAAAAGAGTGTTGGGCCAACCCTGCTAGCAAAACCGCCAAGTTCAGAAAAATCGCTCCGTCAACTTCATTATAAATTATTGAATTGTTCATGGATAAGACTGGTGTTGAGGTTATCCTTCAAACTCAAACTAGACAAAAATGTTATTTGTTATAATATTATTTTAAGTATTATTTGTTTATGTTTATTATTGTACAAGGATCTTTTTTTTTGCTTAGATATGTATTGATGTACTAATTATTTATTTATAATTTTATTTTTTGCTTGAAATAATTTTAGTGTTATATCATTGAACAACAATTTTTATTTGCACTTTATTTGTTTTGTTATTTCATATAAAAAATCATTGTTTTTCAAAAATCTATCTTTACTTACATAAGTACATTTATTTGTTGAATTTAAATATATAATAATATAATATGTAGTATATTAGTATAGACTTCAGTTCAATAACTCAATTTTACATGAATAAATATTTGTTCCAAACTTATAAATTTTAGAATAGCTATTTGAAAATAAGAAAACAATATTATTTTCCACTATAAAACTGATCATCAAATAACAGAACTATGGTATAAAAATTAATTAAGTTTATGATTGTGTCATTTAGCATTGCCATTTGTTTTTAAAATTGTTTTACCAATGAATCAGACATTAAAAGAAATCACTTTCTCATTTTGTCTGCTTCTTTTCACTTATTTTTTTTCCTTCTCAGTTTTCCTCTCGATAAGTATACCAATATATAATATATACCAATTCAGCAATAGAAAGATAACAATACTGGTAAGAAAAGTAAAACTTGCATAAAAAAAAATGTATTATGTAAATTAATAATTCTCGTAAGTCGCAAACGAAGGCCGAGGATTCAATTCGAAAATCCGTAATAGTTTTCTACTCCTTGAAAACCACCGGATTTTTATTAAGAAGAAACTGTGTTTTTGTTCCACACGCCCTCGGATTGGGCGCGGGTATTTTAACGAGTAAAATATGGTGCAGTGGTGAATGAACAATTTTGTTTCTGGAAAATCAGTTACGATTTCATCGTTAGATGGTAGTAGGGTGTCGGATTCACAATATTTCACCTTAACCATTTTTCATACTTGGTTTCTTGTTAGTACCTCAGTAGCCTGTATAAGGTCTAAACTTCAGTGACAATGCTGAATGCAAACGATTCGAAGTTCACAACTTAAAGTAAGGACTAATGTAGGGGGCAATATTAGTCTGCAAGATTCTGAAATCATGATACGGTTAAAGGCTGAAACACAATAACGCCACTGGACTTATTCGGTGACGGACACTACCCTAGCGTAAACAAAGCGCTGTGTAGCGAGGATTTCGAACGTTTCGCCATGTCGACCCGTCGGCGAAACGTACAGGTTTGGATGTAGAAGTAGAATGTACATGGTATTATACTACTATAGCCGTAGACGAAACGGTCGAAATCGTTTTATTTGAATATTACACATTATTATATAGGAGACCAAAACTGGACTTGTCGATTTTTACGCGCATAACATAAATTCGACAATCCCTGGCCTTGGCGGACGCGCGAAGGCCAACGACATTGGAGAATACCTTGGCGTCAAATGGCCGTACAACGCGCACGCACACGGTATCGTATTCAAGAGAAGACAAAAAAAAAAAAAAAAATCCGATTTTAAAAAACGAACCACGCGACTTTCGGCGAGTAGCTTGTTGGCAGCGTGTTGGGAGAGGGGACGAATGTTAAAAAAAAAAAAAACTATTTACCTACGTTGAAGATAATTGAAGAAATAGATACGTTCTTCGTAATTGTATGGGACTTCGTGGCCTAAAAAACCCGTATAAAGTATATTAGGCGCTGAATTAAAGCTCCAAAATGTAGGTAACCAAATACACCCTGTATTTAGATGGACGAGATCGCTTATAAATGTATGCAATTAAATCATTTCATTGTTATAAATAAGTATTTAGAGTTTTACATCACTGGATGGTGGTCGCCCTCCTAGGTCTTTTTTCTGTTATTTATTCGTCTAATTTTAACATATTTGCTTATTGTGCATGTAGCACAGATTGTATAATATGATATTCTACTTTTCAATAAAAAAATAAATATTAAAATTATATGAAGCATATTGTAATAAAATATAGTTACTAAATATATTAATTCGATGTTCGTTGATAATGTAAGCAAAAATAATATTGACGAATTACTGTTGAAATTATAAACAATTTTTGATAGCACTGAAGTGGGATTCTTAGTAGAGTACAAACTACAAATGTAGACTATAGAGCCTGCCACACAGCAATAATTCGCCATTTGACATTTTCGGTTCTGCAGAACTAATCGAGTAGTGTACAGGTTTTATACATTTTTTATTGCAATATTATAATACCGACAAGTGAAAAATAATAGGTACGATTTCTATAACGCGTTTGTAACATTTTTAATGGTTATCGAAGCGTATTGAAAACTTCTGGTTCAAACCAAGTATCCCAACCGACTAGACGGTAAACTATTTTTGTTTAATATGACGCAAGAGGATTATTCAATTCTGGTGACTGACTAAAAATCACATCGAGCGGCCAACTCAAATATACGCCTGTGTTCAAACACATTTTCGGATCAATACAAATATTGTGACGACGTGTCCGCGTATCTGCTACGTAAATCTTGCGGGAGAATACCTAATATTTTACTGAAATCAAACACATCGGGACGCGGTAATAATAGGAGACCGTAAATAGAGTAGATCGAACGCTGCTGCCATGCCGCGGCGGCGTACGTGATATAATAATCCGACGTTGTTTATTAAATAGCTGTTTATTCGACTCGGACGATGATCGTGCATGATGTTTCGATTTTTTTCTCGAGGGTTATTGATCGACCCACATCGGAAACACGTTGCAATATAAATACAATTATATTTTTATAATAATAACATTAAATCGTTACAAAGATTTCCCGATCGACGCGAATACATCTACTAATATATATACTTGTATAACGTATTGATATTTCGCCGATCGAGTAGCGTATATATTATACATTTATATATATTGTATATATATATACACATACCATATACTTTTTATTCAGCTACCGTTCGCACGAAAAAGACGGCCGCGTGTGCAATGTATTACCGCAACTTCTATGATACACGAGTAGTTTTTGCAATCGAACTGAAAAGTAAAAAAAAAAAATTACGAATTTATAATTTACCTAACCTTATCGTGACTGGACAGTTAGTCGAAATATATTAATCTCGTGCTTTTTATGTATAGGTACTTTTTTCGCATTTATATCGGTATTCGGTATATATATAAAGAGGATTTTTTGTTATTTACCCGTAACACGTATATATACACGAGCACGTACATATAACTAATATAATATATATATACCGGGTGATGGTGATCCGTTCTACACGGATGAATCTATGTCGATTTAAAATATTATTTTATTATGAAACATCTCTGGCAGTTTGTCTGATTGATTTTCTATATTCGTGATCGATTACTGTATGAAATTATGAACATTTGCACTGGGCACCGCCGTAGCGGTTTTTTACCGTCTCGCTCGTATATTGTGCGTAACGCGTCACCGTTACTTTTGATTTCCGAACAAACATGTTAACTTGTGCAATTAATATTCAATTTATGTAATAATCCAGTGAGTTACCGGCCCATTACCATGTTTTAGTAACTTGAATAAGAGAAAATATTAATTATTAAAAGTTTTTTTGTTCTTTTCTCTCGTAGTATAATATTGTTCATTTGTACATTTTAACGCAGAATTTTATTTCCAAAATATATGAAAATACTCTTGATAAATTAGAAACCTAGTAAGTAAATTGAAAAATGTCATTTAATGCTTGAAAATACTATAAAAAAAAAGGTTTTTTTTTACGTTTGATCGGTTATCATTTTAACTACCTATGTGTCAACTTTTTTAGTTGATTAAATTGTCGCTCGTTAAGTTACCGATTAATTCTTAAAATAAAAGCATCCTACTGTTAACATAAAATTATATTTAACCATCTAATATAGTAAGACAGTTACAAATCTCCCGATTTTTTTTTTTAATTTGGTGACAATTTACAAACAGCTGTTGCCCTGTGTTCGAAGGATTTTAATATGATTATGAATATCTATTGTGCCCAGTGTTCAGTCATATAAATTTGTAATTAGAAGACACTACAAGAAAGTGTTCAACGAATTTCGACTGTAGAATCGTCGGTGTTTGTCGAAATGACGTTTTAAAGTCGTGTTCGGCAGATGCACCGTGATCGGTTTTCGTTGAAACGATCATCCTGTACATTGTGCGATACACTCGATATCGTGTAGTTGTATATATATATACTCGTTCGAAAACCAGTTTTTGGATATTTCGTAGTCGAACCTTTTTTTTTCGTCGGGTAGTGTGTTTAGTACACGTATACCTACCTGAATTTTTTTCTACCTGTACTAAAGCACCCGTAAAAGACGCTATTATGTACATTTGAATCGCATAAAGCTGTTCTCTGAAAACCATTTTGAAACACCGTCATCACCGTATAGGTATAATATTATAATGGCGAGGTTACTCACGCACACTATACTCGCATATACAATACGGTTCTCTCTCTTTCTCTTTCCGTCCCGCTCGCTCCCTCTCATTTGCTCTTCGCGTACGAGGGGTTAAAATAATGAATAGCAGCGCAGCAGCAGCCAGCAGGTATATACACACACTGGGGACCGGGGTCGACAAGATTTATTGCCAAATGGTAAATAATTTGTGTGTTTTCGGATTTAATTTTAAGGCGTATAATATGTGTATTGTGCATATACCTATTTCATTTATACAAACAAACGCCGTATCAATTATTTATGTAAAGTATTGGTACAAACTACAAAGTATTCAACGATGAACGAGCACAGCCGCCGAATCTCAGCGGCGTGGTTTCAGATTTTTAGTCCTGCAGGGATCTGTAGTGTGCTGTGACGTTTATTGGTATAAATCGGAGTCGACCAAATTTGTATCCTCACTGATACTTCAAGATAAATACATTATATAACAAATATTTGTAATTCACTAAATTAGTTATATATATATTATGTATATTATACAGTTGTATAGAAGAAAACAACACTAGTTTAAACGGCATGACACATTGACACACATATGTTAATAACCGGGCGAATGAAAAAATGCAAGGATTCTCCACACCCTTATATGGTACCATTGCCTTAGCTTTGTTACACAAACATACGTAAATGGGATTTATTTGTGTTTAGGGTACTAAAATGTTGCGGGTCGAACGTTAAAAATGTATGCAGCTGAGATAAATGTTTAAGAATAATCTTTTTCGTTAGAAAAACCACCACGATGCTGGAACACAATGATTTGTGTGGTATTTGATGTTTGGTCCGCTGCGCCGTATACCATTTGTAACACATATCGGTTGCCAATAGTAAGAATACCAGTGGTGCGCAACCTTTTGTTAACCACTACCCTTAGGCTTATAAAATGAACTCTACGAGGAAATCTCTCATCAGGACATTTGACAGTTTTTTTTTCCAATTAAGCTACATTTACATAATCATACCTAACGTACGTAATGTACGATTGTACAACTATAGTATGACATCAGCTATCAGCAAATAAATGAAATTTATGATATTTACTTTGAAGACAAATGATTGAGAACCTATTGTTGACCTTGAATCGTGGACATAACGATTGCCACATTGGGTTGTTGTTCTCGAGAATACTGCACAGGGCGTGCGACCCTTAAACCGGCTTCGACGCACAATCTGGCCCGATGATTTCTTACAACGTGTTCTGCGTATTACACGGGTCGGGTGCTATTCAGTTTTTACGAAAACATTTTCACGAAGTGTTTTGTCGTATAATATTTATTTAAACGCATTGGACAACGTCCTTTTGAAGACCACTCATTATTAGAGCTTTCCATTTATGGCCAAACGCTCAAATTGTTCACGTCACCCAATGTATTCCAGCGTCCAATATTCGTCGTACGCATACGATATTATACGGCCTGAACGTGTGAATAAGTGTTGTTTTCGGTGGGAAAAAAAAATAGCAACGATAAGCACGAGACGTCGATTAGGAGAGAGAGAGAGAGACGGCTCTCCTAACCTCGAATAAAAACTTGTTGGCCGTTTCAAGTTGTACCAAAACGCGACGGCGAAACCGTCGTTTCGTCCACAAACTTTTTACCACGTATAACCGTGTTCACACGGTCGACACGTGGTGAGCAAGCACCCGGCGTGGTCGTGTTCGGTTGGGATTTGGCACAGGACCGCGCGGACACGTTTTTGCTCTCGACGCACTCGATTGTAATTTTTAATACGTATCGGACACCGGGGCGAGGCGCACTCGTCGGTATCCCATTTCTAGGAATTCGTGGTATGCACATGGCGGCGGCGGCGGCAGGAAGACCGATTCATTCGAATCATTACCATTATTTATATTATACATATTTTCCGCAATACAAAATATATAGTATTCGGTATTGTCTCCGCCGTCGTTTACCGTAGTAAAACACTTTTGGCCTTACAAGACGTACTGTTATTATTATTATTGTGTACGATACGTCATAATGTTTTATCGTCGGTCGTTCGTTTTCCACGTATGTGAAATAGTGTCTCATAAATGATATTACATTATGTACGACACGCGTATCAATGTGTCACGAGTGCTGCGTGCGAGTGTACGCCGCGAATATTATACGGTGGCGGTAAGCGCCGAGCTAGTTTTTCTGGAATTATTATTACACATCCACAAACAGACACTCGCACACAATAACATATAATACGCATTTATATATATATATATATATATATAGTATGTATATGTATATGTGCGCGGCTTTCCAATAAACGTACGGACGACGGGGAAACGATGATAAATAATAATAACCGTTTTTCGAGCGCATTGTGTTGCGCGCGTTTCAGCAAAAATAATAATAAGACACATAATATGTAATATATACGTATCTGTACAAAATGTATTGTGAAAAGAACGCGCAAACTGGTGGTCGCGACGGGGACGGACCCGATACGGATCATCACGATGTAATTCCGTGAAATAGAATTCTCTCCCACCAAAACGAAGACGACGACGGCGGTCGAAATTTATTATTTTTTTTATTATTATTTTTTTGTGTGGTTATTTCATTTTTTTTTTTTTGCCCGCGCTCTTCTCCGCACGACAATCCGATTCGACCACGGTGTAAACAAAACGGTCGTCGTCGTCGTCGCCGCCGAACTTTCCAAACGTTTTGGCGCGCAGTGTTGCCGGCCCGCGAGACGCCGCCCTTCCCTCTGGTCGCTGCGTAGCGCGTTCCGCGGGCACACTGCACGAGCGCGCGCGCGTGTTTCCTCGATTGCGCAGAATGAGTCGTCCGCGGCCACCGGATAAAGAGTAAAACAATTTGAATACTATTATTACTATTATTATTGTAATGCGGTGTGCGTAACGAGCGAGTCCGCGCCATACCCTACCCGACCACGGAGCGTTGTCCGTGTCCCGCACTAATTAACACCGGCCGCCGCCGATCATTAATGAAATCTCAATTACGCGCGCGCTCGCTGGTACTGATAACAGAAGACAATTTGTTGTGTGTACTGTGTACAGTCGCCCGTGTTACATGTGCACGAGATCCAAACATTGGCGTCCTTTGCGCGCGGTACCGCGGCGTCGGGGGGCCTCTTGTGTGCCCGTAACGTTTTCGGCGTGATGAACGGGCGACGGGAAACAAAAGTCACGACGAGTGACGACCACGGTGACCGCGAGACGGTCCAGTTCACCTCGTCCGCCGCCACGGTCGGCCGTCCGAAATTACCGTGCAAACTTTCAAAGTTGGCACTGCCGAAAAAAAAACTTTATTGTCCATCGCGATCTTTTTGTAGTCGTCTCGGTTTTATTATTATTATTTTTTTTTTTTTCCCTTTAAATTTTTTTCTCGTGTACTCCTCGTCCCGCCGCCGCCGCTGCCGCCGCAGCCGCCCACCGACCCGGCGCCGCCGTTCCAGTCCGAACCCTCCGCGTCACCACCCCCACCCCGACTACCCGGCACGCACACGCGCACGCACACAATATTTCGGTAAAAACGCGACGGGCCGAACACCACACCGGAGTGGCGATGCGATGGTATGTTTGAATTTCGTTACGCCGCGTTTCAGTGTGAAAATTTCTCTTTGTCCCACAGCGCTGCTTTCGCCGCCGCCGCCGCCGCCGTTGAAAAACGGGACCGTCGTAGATGACGCTTTTGTCGCCGCACACACTTTAGTGTTTTAACTTGGCTCGTCGCGTCCGCCGCACGACGGTTCGCGTACAAGACGTAACGGAAACAAATAATAACAATCAATTGTTTCGACGATTGTTTAATATTCGCAAATAATTTACGACTGCAGCGAGAGAGATACCGTAGTACTATTATTTATTTGTACCATTCGGCCGGTTTTTTTTTTTTATTCTTTTCTTATTCACGCTTCCCGATCGAAGTCTGATTTTTATTTTCGCGTCGGAACACGAGATTTTTTTTTTTTTTTTCAAATTTTTGCAATTTGCCGTGGCGAACTCGCGCGTGTTTTTGCGTGTGCGTGCGTGCGGCGAGTTTACACCACTGTCCGGCTCGAGCGCCCGCGTGTGTAGCGTGCGATTGTGTGTGTGTGCTTCTGTCCGTGCGTGTGTGTGTGTGTGTACTGTGTGTGGTGTGCACAACAGGTCGTCTTCGCGTCGGCTGCTCTCGTCGTGGTCGCATCGTGTGTCGAGTGAATACTGAATACTGAAACCAACACTTCGCGTAGGCTTTTTTTCCCCTGACCGGGCGATCACGTCTGGTCTTTGCCGTAAGTTGTGCACGCGCGGTCGCGCAGAACGACTACGACGAGACCAACAATGGCCGCGGCCATGGGTCATCATCACGAGGAGCAGCAACAGTTCTGCTTGCGGTGGAACAACCATCAGAACACGTTGATCTCGGTGTTTGATAGCCTGCTGGAAAGCGGATCGCTGGTGGATTGCGCCCTGGCCGCCGAGGGACAATACATGAACGCGCACAAAGTCGTCCTGTCCGCTTGCAGCCCTTATTTCGCGGTAAGAAAAATAACACCCTTACTAGTACTTGCCTGCCTATACCTACCGCCGTAGCGCGTGTCCACCGCTATTGTCGGCCAGTAAGTTTCGTTGGCGGTGACCACGTTTTGCGCTCGACCACGTTCCATATGTTAACGCCGCCGCGCTTTCGTTGTTTGGCAGCACGAGGCACCTGTTGAATGTGCTAAAAAAGACTGCGCATGTCTCTGGCGGACTTTTCCCTTTATGAACTCTGCTGATGATTATTTTTTCGCAGTGACCAAACTTTTTCTGTTGAATCGTCGCCGATTTTCGCCAATGTGCTTTTTCGGTCCGCTGTAATTTAGATGTCTATCAGTTGTCGATCATAACTGGTCGTATTATGGTTCTTTTCTTCGATCTAGGTGTACTGATCTTTCGATACTTTATGCTAATGTATTATATCAATAACTACTGAGTACGGCAGTTTGCAATCAAACTAACCTTAATCTTAATCAGAGTTGTAGTAACGGTTATATAATACTATTGCTAGTGTTTACATATTGTAGCCGCCTGATGATGAACGAATCGGTTCATTTATCACTCAATCAATCAATCATTTCATGAGTTGTTACAATTAGTTTTATTGCCACAATTGGTATGAATTCAATATTCAAAGTCTATTCATGGCCGTCTTATTTTAATCTTTTTTACTATCTGGCATAGGTTAAATAAAAAATACTATGTATGGGTTATAAATATTATTACCCTAATTTTCTAATTAGTTTGATAACATATTGAAAAATACGTTTTACATATGACATAATATTATGTATGTATGAATGATATAACAAATTAATATTTAAAATGAAATGGATCCAATTGAGTATTATCTTTGAAAGGTTATCAAGGTGAAAATTAAATTAAGCATACTGTTTTACTATACCTATTTGGTTGTAGTATATATCTCGCAACTAAATTGATTTTAGTTTTAATTGAGGTGTTTTTACTTGATAAAATAATTCGTAGTAAGTTTTATTAAAATTTATGTGTTACTTATCCTTTTAAAGTAATACCAAAGTATTTTTATCAACTTTTAAACTTTTCCAACATTTTACATAATTTAGTACATATTTAATTTACATTTGGTACTGTTTATAACATCCACATATGAAAAATTTCTCTATTGATTTATTTGCTATAGAAAGCCTGAATCTTCTACGTATAAATAAGTTATATAATAAAGTCTGGTTGGATTTGTTTCAAACTTGTTTTAAAAATATAGGGAGGCAAGGTTGATTGTGTAAAGTTGATTTTTTATGTGTAATAATTCATTAAAATTTAATTTTACAGTTCTTCATATAATATTATTTTAGTTTCTTATAGATTTTTGGCTTGTTTAATGACTGTTCAAGTTATTATTCACATTTCTTTGTTATGCTGAACAATGCTAATTATGTAACTGTTAAAATTCTTTGTTGTCAATTGTTTTATTTAATTTTACTGTAGACATCTACTTAAATTTGTGAATTAATATTTGTTATTTTTAGTGCTGTTAAAACTTAAGGGATATAAGCAATTTTTGTTTAACAAATTATCAATTATGTGTTTGGACAATCCTCATACATTGATATTTAATTATATTTATTAATAGAAAACTATAATTATTTATTTCTAAATGGTTGATGAATCTTCCCAGTTACTTTTATTAAGTATGTTGACTCTATTTGACTGCTTTAATCTATCAGTTTTAATTATGGATTAAGCAATGCTGAAATCAAACTTTAAAATTATACATTTAAATATCCTTTAAATGTAGATAATGAGGCTTTAACCCACAGCAATAAAATAGTATACATGGTAATAATGAATATACTTATAGTTCTAGCTGTTAATGCACTTATTAATATTTTAATAAGAATAAATTAACCAGAGAAGACTTACAGATAAACAGAACAAATAATTAATGTATTAGAAATGTTTTCATTGTATGTTGCTTATTAAAGCTGAATTGGTATGCCAGATGATACTTTCAAGATGTATTATAATATATTCTACTCTATTCAATTGAAGAAAAACAAATTTAATTTAAAGTTACTTTCTTTTATATACTAAAGAGAAAATTTTCCTTTTTTATTCAATGTGGTCTTAAAATGAGTTGTTACTTGTTAACATTGTTTTAGTAATTTTTAATTGATGAATTTCTTATTTAATATTTTTTTATTAATCTGAATAAATAAATAAAAAATATGTGTTATTTTTATTAAATTCTCAAATGAGCTTTCAAACAGACATTTTATATTTTTTAACAGTAATGTGGATGGTTTGTTTTTTGTGAAAAATGTGTTTTGTGTAATAATATTATTGTTAATTTTCAGTTTCTTTATTTTTTACTATTAAGATGACATCATTTGATGGATTATTATTAATTAAACTGTTGATTTTAAAATAAAAATTAGATCACTAGTTAGTTACATACTTTAATAAATATTTGGTTGCAGTCAGCTTGATGATAATGGTATAATTGTTTTTGAAATGAATATTTAAATGGATATTATAATATAATTTGATGTTTAAATTAATATAATATCAATATGTTGGTAAGAAAGTGCAAATATTTATTAAATTTTTAGTATTGTGTTTTAAACAGACAAATTTTACCAAACTTCATAACTAGTTTATAAATATTGGTTTGTTGATATATTTTTAATTATTTATTCTTTTATTCATCAAAAAAATGTTCTTCAAATTTTTCTATTGATATTTTTTAACTCATAATTTAAGTAAATTGGTCATAGGAAACTTAGTTGTTTGGTAATTTCAAATCACTAAATTGGTTGATTAATATTAGTTTTGCGCTATCAGTGTAAAATTAGTTTATTTAATTTAAGTAGGTAGATGTTGAAATATAGTTGATTTAAATTGTAGAGGAACAATAGTTAGCATAGAATTTGAGTATGTTCTTGGAATAAGTAATAACACAAAAATGCAATCTTTTGCCCAAAATGAAGTATCTTTCAACTTTACTGAAGTCATGCTACAACCATTTATAAGAGACCAGTTTATAAATATGGTTAATGTTTCTAATGTTTCTAATGTCATACTGCTTATCAGATTCAACTTCATATTTTTTTATTTGTTGATATTTAGACATCCAGTCATGGCCAAACTGCTGATATCAATTTTATAATTGGTATTTACTGTTTTAAGTGAACTAACTTATAATCTTAACATTATCTTTTAATTTTTTCTTTAATTTTATAACAGGATGTATATGTTTTAATTGTTTATTGAATGAATAATACTCATGAAAGATAACAGATTATATGTTTATATTAAAATTTGATAATATATAGAATATACATATTATACTATATTAATAGTAGTTAATTTAATCTAATTATGTCAAATCTCAATTTTATTTTATGAGTGTATGTTATATATATGTATAACTATTTCATGTTATAAGTCAATGTTCTTTATATGTACCTAATATCATATGAAATGTAAATCAAAGAAAGCATCAGCTCTACTACCTGTCTTTACAACAATAATTGCATTTTATTATCAGGGTTTAGTTATACTTTTTCAGTTTAGGATTTCACTTAGTTGTTACAGCGTTACTATCAACAGGCGGCATTTGCAAGTGCAAGTCATAGTTATGATAATAATATAAAAATATGTACATAGTTGTTAATAATATTCCTTTCCTGGGGTAACACAAATAATCATTCAATCTGTATATTGTTGTAATGTAAATTTCATAGAAATGACAATCATTTCCAACAGTTGGATTTATAAATAATTAGCAAATCTTTGGTTAATATTGATTTTTTGAGTACATTTATAATTAAAAAAATGTTCTTATTCGTTTAAGCGTATGACCTAAAAGTTGTATATTATGAATTAATTAAATTATTTGGTAATATAAGACATGATTTTATTGCTATTTTGTTTGAATAGTTTTTAAATAATTTTTTTCTCTTATCAAAATATTAAATACTATAATTTTGATTGATTTATTGATTAATATAATTATAAATTTTCCTAAGATAACTTGGTTAATTATTCTTCATGATAATTAGTGATAATTATATTTCATAATTTTTACTAAAAATAATACTGATTCATGAACATTGATTAATTGATCTTTGCTTATGCATGATTTCCATAGGAATATTATAAATCAATAGATCATATATCTTATATATATATTGTATCCATTTAAGAAATATTTATTAATATTGGTATAAAACCTAAATCCTAATTTCATATAAATTAAAAATTAAATGTATTTGGAAATGTAGTAAATTTAATGAATTCTACAAACAAAATTACGCCTTATTCTAATAATAATATGAAATGTTCATTAAAATCTAATTTTTAACAGATAATATACGGAACTGATATTAATTAAGTTTCAACATTTTGAATTCACTAAATTTATCTGTTAACTGTTTTATGAGTCTTATAAATAAACTAGCTATGTCAATGATTACTCTTGTTGATGTATTTTATAATTGTAATGTTTTTAAAAATATATATTACAAAATACCCCACAGAAAACATTTTTCAATATTGTTAGTGTTTTTAAAAACTAAATTTACAAATAATTATCAACTAGTTCTTAATTTAGTGTATAATACTATATTTTGTAATTATATTACTTGTTTATTATTTATCATTAAACAAATTATTCATACTTTTACTATAAACATAAACACTAAATCTTTTTTAGGAATAACATTATTTTTTTGGTCTTATTGGAAATATGGATATTTTCATTTATTTAGTCTTCAAATTTGTTCAAGAATCTGTAATTGTTAAAACAGTAGTAACAAGTTTCTTTTGTAGATAACTTTATATATGTATTTTATTTTACATATAATAATGCTCTTAAGAGGTATAATTAATAATGTATGGATAATTGATTTAACTAATAATATTTGTTGTTTATTTTATATTTACTCTAAATTCATTGAAACAGTTTATTCATACCAAACCTATAGAATGTGAAGTTCATTTATTGTTCTTGAAATATTCAGTTAACATGTTCTTATCTTAAAAATATTTTTTATCTTTTTGCAATTTGTTCTTTGATGTTATTTTCTTATTTTAATAGACTTAAACTACAAAATATTATTTGATGATTATATATTTTCATCTTATCAGCTACTTTTGTTTTTTGTGTGTGAAAAATGGTTTATTTTTGTAACATTTCTTGATCACTTACCGTAAGACTATTTATTTTAGTACGCCTGTCTATCGTAATATTATTAATTCTATGGAGTAGCAAAATAATTGTCTGCATTATTTTAGAAGTCAAATCAGTATGACAATCATTGTTTTTGCCATAGTTAACAAATTCTAAGGTTACAGTGCTTACATTATAGATATATTGTGCGGTAAATGTTATTAAAATATGGCTGGTAATTTTCAGTTTTCATTTTACCTCCCGAAATACCACTGATGTTTGTACTTAACTCAATGTTTATAGTTCATGGGTGGAGCTGGTGATTTTTCTTCTTTATATTTTTAATTTTGCCATTATTGTATTGTATTATGGAAAAGTATTAATTTTTTTTATTTAGGTAAATATTTATATTTGGAAAATATATGTAGTTACTTAATGATTTAAATACAAAATACGTTGGTATTCTAGTGAATATTTATTTATTGATTTTTTAATGATTGAATCATCTTATAAATAGTTATCTATGTGATAAATTTGATTTATTTTAAATTTTTATTCCAAATTATTACTTAGGATTTATATAAGGTCTTTATTGAACTATTTTCAGTCTACCAGTTTGATTTTAAATAAACTAATGCTGTGAAAATCTTGTTGGAAACTATTATATAACTGTTTAGCCTCATCTTATTATTGCCTTTCTATTTTCCATTCACTGATTTGGTACATCCAACTTAAAGTGTACTGTCAATTATAATAGAAGGCACATCATAAAAAAAGTGGCCTAGATATTTTTTTATGTAAGAAAATTCTGTTTGTTTGGTTATTTTCATTATTTTATATTACAATTTTTTTGATAACATTATTTATATGTATATATATATATATATATATATATTAATATTTACACTAGGTATATTTATTTAACACAATTAAATGGTAGAGTAAATCAAATTTGATTATTTTGATTTTGATTCTCATGTATTTTAGTATTTATGTATAAGAATTAATTTTTTAAGGAATTCACAAGTACAAAAAAAAAGAAAATAATATATCACACAATAGGCAATAAATGTGTAGGATATAATATATTGTTTAGTGTGTATATGTGAGGAGAAATTAGCTCATACTTTTTTTTTCTTGTTCCGGTAGACTATTGAGTGAATGACATTATTCAGACAGCTGTCTGATACACTTTGTCAACTTGACCTCTTTTATTAAATACCACTAGCAAACTAAGTGAATTATTATAATAGCCTACCTACTGTATTATAGGCTCCAATAAAAATGTCTCATGACTTATCGTTCAGCAATTTTATCTATAAATTTAATTTTAAATTGATATTTATTTTTATCATCATATTGAATGAAATTGGTAGTTTTTTAATTAGTTCTTAGAATTAAAGTTGCATTTTATATAATAATTTTTATGAGGTGCTATGAAGTTAATTAAAAACAAAACAATAATTTAATTTTAAATTAAAGTCTTATAACCTAAATGCTGAGCTTTTCCTGCCTATAAATTACTTTCAATATGATTTGAAAGAATTTTAATGTATAAAGAAGTTTGATATCACCAAGAACTTAATATGTAATAGTAATTTTTTTTAATAAGTAATGTTATAAAATGTTATGAAAAATATAAGTATATCTACCATTATTGCTTAAATTTCTTGTTCCTTGTCATTAAATATTTTTTAAAATTATGATTTTGTTTTAAAATAAAACTTTAATTCTTATTATTTTAGTTTTGGAATGAATATACTTGTAAAACTTAAAGTTCTTATTTTAACTAGGATCTAATAAAGCTCAATAATTAGTGTACAACTGGTTTTGAATGAACATACTGATATTTAACATTTTTCTTTGAGTCTTCACTGTAATTAATTTTTTTAATTTTTTATTGTTTTTTTTTTTAGATGCTATTAAATCAACATTTTGATAAATATCCGGTGCTCATACTAAAAGATGTAACATATCAGGAACTGCGATCTATGATGGACTACATGTATCGCGGTGAAGTGAATATTACTCAAGAACAACTTGGGTCATTCCTAAAAGCAGCAGAATCGTTGCAAATTAAAGGACTTTCTGAAAGTAGTGGTCGATCTGAACGAAAACTAGATACTCGAAAAAATACAACTAGAAATATTTCACCAGGACTACCAAAAAAGTCTGTTACACCTAAAGTTTCTGATGGTGCTTTTGATCCATTCATGACCGTCCCACCTCTACCACCACAAACCATTGTACCTTCTATACCAAATACTAAACGACGTAAATTAGTACAACCAGTGAAAAACTTTAGTAGTCTTGTGGTGTCTCCAGTTAATCCAAGTCGTACTAATGCTAATAATTTAGATGTAAACAATACACCAAATCCCACTGCACCCAGTTTAGCTGGTGAAGGCAAGGCAAATATACCATCTCCTCCAATAATTCCTAAACCTGTAGTGGAATCTGCAACTATTCAACCCAAAGAGGAACCGATGCCTGATACAAATGGTATATTAATTGAAGCTAAAGAAGATACTAAGTTCTGGCCTTCTAGCGGTTCACTAAGTGAGATAAAACTTGAAAAAACAGATACTGAAGAAGAAGCTAGCGAGAGTGATAACAATGCTCATAGTGATGTATGCACAACAAGCACAACTGTTACCACTGTTTCTACATCACAAATTAATATGAATAATTTCCGCCCTGAAGAAGGTAAAATACATTTGTTATATTGAATTAAAAAGTTTCTGAGCTATTTCTATTTAATTTTTCATCTACTTCAAGAATCATGTTACTGGTGTACTTAAATCAATATAAATTATTTACTTATTTATCGACACAATTATGTTTAATGCTTAAATTCATAAATGTTTGTTTTAGGTATGGAACTTACTGAATATGGCGGTATGAATATACCACCAAACATGCAGGATCAAGGTATTTTTCATGACTTTGTCTGTTTGACATAAGTCAATAAAGTACACTAATTAAAAATATTTATTACATAATTTGCTTTAGGTTCTTTTTGGTGGAAAAACTTTGAACAAAACTCCAAGTATGTGCGCACTACTCAAGCAAATCCATTCAGTTGTCAGCATTGTGGCAAGAGATACAGATGGAAGAGTACACTGAAACGTCATGAAGTATTTGAATGTGGAGGAAAAGAGCCAGTTCATCGTTGTCCTCATTGTGAATATCGGGCCAAACAAAGTGGTAATTTAAGGGTGCACATACGCAAGTACCACACAGCGTTAGAGTAAGTTCCTAGATGCGTCACAACATCCATTTTAAAAGTTAGAGTAGCCAAAGCTCTCTAACTTTTTATTTTTAATTTTTCATTATTACTTTTAAATAAACTTCATATTTGCTCATTGTTGTGATTTCATGGATACTTCATCAATCAGGGTTCAGTATTAGCTTTTCCAAATTATTGAATGAAATGAAACATTTATTTTCCTAACTCGTTTGAACAAATAATTTTAAGGCTCAATATAAATCCAAGTTGATTGTCTTGATTTTATTATTATTATTGCAATTATTATTAATTTAATCCATTGTGTATATGTTCTAAGTACATTTATTAACTTAATATTGTTTCCTAAACATTGGAATTTTATGTTTTCTTTTAATATTGTCCTCGTTATATGACCAAACATAACACTTGTTCTATGTTATTTGTATGTGTCTTATATTAAGGAATTTTTTTATTTATGTAATTGTAGGACAGTGTGCGTATTATTTGATATAATAATTAATATTATGTATGCAGTATTTAAGGATTAACCGCGACACTTGTTCCTAAAATATATGTAATTAGAGACGCATAGTTTAGATTTAACTTAAATATAAGTTCTTTAGTATTAACTAGTTTTTAAGTATTAGTACTTAAGTGAATTATTAGTTGGTAAGTATGAATTTCAAAGCTCATGAATTGTTTAACGCTATGTGATAAAATATTGTTTTTTTCTTTTTTTATCAATGTTTTATTATTATTATTATTTTTGTACGGGTATACCTCACTATGAGCTTCCAAAGTGCCTTATATATAATCATGTGATTTTTGAATTTTACTTAAACTACAGTTTCAGATAATACTTTCATATCTAAAATAATATGTACAACTAGTGTCTTCCAAATGTTTGTTGTATTTACAGATTTACATGTTTTTGATTTTTATTCATGTGTGCTTTGTTATAATATGTTAGGTTTGTATTTTTATATGATGGACAAAAGTAATTTTGTCTATAAATTACCATTGTAATATGTCGGATTAAAATTGAACAAATTGCACTCTGATGAGCAAATGATAAAAATAGTACAATAGAAAGTTAGGGTAGGAATAATATTGTATGAATTTGCTCATGCAGATCAATGTTAGGATTTAAAAAAAAATATATTGACTGTTTATTTACTACGGGTTTTCAACTAATGCAATCTATAGTTTAAAATGCATAACAAAAAAAAAAATACTACTATTTTTCCATGACAATAATTATTGTATGTTATATATATATATATATTTAAATATGTATTTCATCTGACTGAATTAGATCGATCTGACTATTTACAATGTTTATTATTGTATTTTTGTGTTAATAATGGGCATTTTCCTTGATTTATATTATTTACCATCATACATTTTTTTTTTTTTGTATACGTCTATTATGATTTTTTTTTTAACGGTAATCAGGTTAGGAATATGGTAAGTGCCCTATTTTTTTTATACATTTTATATGATGATTTATACTTAAGACTAATTTTGTTAACTATTAATTTTTTGTATTATTAAGTATTTGTGTTGGATTTATAATATTATTCGCTTTTTTATGAATCTATTATAATTTTTTTAGGTATCTACTTATTCAATTTTGCTATGAAATAAACACGTAAAAATACCTATGTAATTCAAGTGCGCGTTTATTATTTTTATTTGTCCATTGAAAATAAAACATCAAATTAATTGAGCAACAGTTTTGCTACGATATGTTCAATAAAACGAAAATAATCGCTTAATATTAACGATTTCAACAATTTCGTCGGTCCAGTTATGAATTTACGACGTTTTGAAAAGCAGACGAATGTTCGTGTGTATGGTAGGTACATGCACAAAGTATAATAGGTGAATAATAATATTATCAATTTACACGGTTTTGCGATGTATTTACGATTTCACTGGAGGTTTAAGCGTATCTGAAATGAGGAAAGCTATATAAGCTTGTGCCGGCCACGTATTTTTTTTTCTTTGACCGAAACGAATTGCAATTGTTCACGGTTTGGTCATTTACGATTTGAAATTTTGTTAAAGGCATAGAAAAAAAAAAAAAAACAATAGTTCTTCGATTGATGATAAATTAAGAGGTTACGTGCGAATTTGAACAAAAAAGATGTATTATATGATCTATTGTCTCGATTTTTATGTTGCCCTAAATCCGTTTCGATTTACGAATATCAAAACGTTCTTTCGAGTATGATTTCTTTTTAAATAACATAAAACTTAACGCACCGAATTTCTGTATTTACGGTTACGAATAAAACGGGATGGTGATTTATAGAACGTACTATAGAAGTTAATGATCCATAATATAATTCTATATTCTATAATTCTCTTACGGGTATGTACTTGTCTTTCAATTTTATTTTCAAAAACTAATTTAATCTGTGTACATAAAAGTTATCATTGTAGTATAGTTTTGACTTGAGTTATGTTTAGTATTGGTTTTAGTAGTAAATTTGATAAATTTGGAAAATTTCTATTTAAGCAAACTGGATTTAAATAATTGACGCTGCACCCTTTGGCATAGGCCAATATTGTTCATGATGTCACTGGCTTTTTTTCTCACAGAAGTAATTGTTACAAATAATATGAAAAATCGTCTAAACAGCGTAAAACATCATGGATGTTGTGGACTTGTGAACATCGGGGAGGGAGGGTTTAGCCCTCCTAAATATTTCAATAGACCCCCAAAATCGAAACTATTCGAAAATGTATTACACTTATTTATTTTAATAATTATCTGTTCAATTATTTGAAAATTATAAAATAATATGTAACCTACCAAATCGTGGCCTATCTGTTGTAATTATTAAGAACAATACTTTATATTGGATTATTCTAATTTCAAGCTTCCCTAAAAATTCGACTAAATGTCCGTTTATGCTTGTGATCAAAATCTAAATATCAGTAATCGATACAGTTAATTATTATTTATTATCTACCGTGTCGGTACTCGATAGACCTCGGTAGTTGGTACGGATTCGTCATTTATAATGAAAAAATGTACAATGGTGGCAGTGGCGGACATTGATCACCGGGAGGCCGGGAAATTCCCCGGCGGGCCAGTGCTCAATGTTGCCACCAAAAATTAAATAAAAAATAATCAATATAAAATTGTGTCATTATTTGTGTCGGATTGATTACAGCCTATCCGGTGAATTGTGTGTACAGACATAAATGAAAATTCAAAATAATAAAATAAAAATAGTTGTGGATCTTTCGTTGGTTATAGTTGTCGGAATTGCGGTAACCTTGCGATATGCGATCTTTTTCTTATCCGTGTTCTGTAGAACTATAGTATTTGCCGAAATAATTTTGCTGTCTGTAGTCTGTACACTTTATGATATTTAGTTATCGACTGTGACCGTCCGTGATCGCGCTTCAATTTCATTCGTGGTTAGTTGATCGTGTTTAAACTTTAAAAGTTGTGTTGTATATTTTTAAGTACCTATTCATAATGGAAAAATTACAAAGGAAAACATAAAGGAAATGCTGAAAAATTAAGAGAAAGAAAAAATAAATTGCTTGGCATTGATGCATCTAAATGTAAATCTTTAGATTTTATGTTTCTAAATCAATCTAAAAATAAAGACGTTGACCAAAATGTTGAATCGAGTTATAATAACGTAACTGACAGTACTCTAAAATCTGATGAATCAATTACATCTAATTCTAAACTTGATATAGTTTTCCCAGAATAAAGTGTAAATATTTCCTTGTCATCAACTTCCAGTAAATGTATCGAAAACAATTTTCAATCCGAAATTCAAAACAGACGAGAAAAAAACTTTGAGGATAATTATTGGTTTGTAAGACCAGACCATCAGGGGCGTATATATGGGGGGGGGGCTGATGGGGCCCGGACCCCCCCGAAATGAAAAACAAAATTATTAAAACATTTTATTTTGGACATGAATAATAACTTATGGCTCAGGAGTAATTTAAGAATTGAGGAAAAAAATAGAGACTCTTCATTAAAAGCACATGCTCTAAGCAATTCCTTAAATCAATATCAATTTATTGTTAATCTTTTTGTTTTGAGTAGCATGCTTTCCATGACACACAATTTGTCTGAAATGCTACGTAAGCGATATACTATGTAAGCGATGAAGAAGTTCTTAATAAGTTTGCTAGCGTGCCGAGAAACCTTGATTTTGTATTATAATTTTTTTTTTTATTTATTAATTATTAATTTGTTGGTATACCTCGTATTTAAAATGTATAATATTCGTTTATTCTTGTAAGAAAATATGTAATTAATTTTGAGTGACTGTAGTAAAAAAATTGTTTACTGCAATGAAGAATTTTTATACATTTTTTACATTACATTAAATAAAAAATTAAAAAATGAGTTTATTTTTTCTCTGGTGAAGTAATGATGATAGTCCAAATAGTCCAAAGGTCTTTTAGCGTTTAAGCAATATTTGTCATTGTGCCTCCTCCATCATTTCTCCCTAAACTCTAAATACATAATCGGCCCCCTCCGAAATTAAATCCTATATACGCCACTGCAGACCATAATGAACTTAAAATTTGTTTTTTATCTCATTCGATTCAACCAAAATTTGACGACCTTAACTGTACGAAATTATATAAACGAAAATATGGAATTTTAAGAAACTGGTTCAGTTTTAATAGTACAAACAATTCGTTTTTTGTTCGGTATGTCTCGCATTTTTTAGAAGTGTAGAAGATGATAAAAATGCTCGATTTGTAAAAATTCTAAACATCCATATCAACGAACACGAATTAAGTAAAAACCATTGCATGTATTGTGAGTTACATATGTATAAAAGTGTTCTTTTTGTAAATAGAATATACATATTGTATATAGATGTGGCCACTCTAGTTCTAAATCCCGGTAACATTTATAGTTCCAGTCCTCTCCTGAATGGTGGTTACCTACCTAACTGACACATTTTAAAAACTCATGAGTAAAAATAGTTGAATTAAGAATTAGTTGCTAACTATTTTTATTACTAGTTTTAACATTTGATTACAGAAATTGGTTTTCTGCTACATATATGTAGTACCACTTAAAATAACTATATATGTAGAGTATTCTCTTAGAGAACGCACCGATGAAATTTAATGGCGTAATGCGTAACAACAGCTTATACAATTTTGATTTGGACATGCTATTATTCCCATTCGTATTGATACATTTTATATAATTTTCCGTTTTTTTCATGTAGGTAAACAGTATGATTTCATTTCGAAAGTCTTCTTGCAAAACATATACGTATTCTATTACTCTATAGTCTATAGTATTATTACGTAAAATAATGAAAATATAACATATAGAATATAGATACAACCTACTTATATGTATCTGTAAAATATTTTCTTTACTTTAAATATTACAGCAAATCATGAAACGTAAAACAAGCTTTAATTTTGTCGCAATATGCCACTATGGATGGTTCTGACTGTTCTGTTATTCCTTTACAAAATTAGTTTGAAATCCGTCAAACCATTATTGCTTCATGTTTTGACGAGTTCAGACAGTCTTCTAACCAAGGTGGAATACCGAATAAGTAATGATTTACAATAAACAATAGTGGTGCAACTAAAATAGCTCCACCATAATATTATTTAAATGTATACCAAAAAAATTAATTTTGAGAGGGCCTATAATCAATTTTTGGAAGGGCTAAGCTGGGTATATTTTCACTGGGTATATTTTCACTGGGTATATTTTCACAAATTTGATATTCTTCTGTTTCTTAGCGATAAGGTATCATCTGCAGTAAAATTATTACCATCAGAATAGTTGTTTCGCTGTTTCCAGTGTTGTCATTGTTCTTCCTATAATATACTTATCAGCAAGGCTCGGAAGTTTTAGCAAATGCATATTTTTTTTGGTTCATCCTAGAACATCCAAAGTAAGATACAAATATGCTTCACACTTATCTGGTGTCGTACACGAAATTGTATATTGCTATTTTTTGCATATTTACGGTTTTTATTGCTATTTTTGGGTATATTTTTACATATTATAGGATATAATCACATTTCGTTGAAAATAATGATTTTACTTGGTTCTATTATTCAAAATAAATAGGCCTCAGCGAATAATATTTCATATTTGTAAATAGTTCATAATAATAGTTCATAATTCAAAAAATCCAGCCAGTCCCTAAGCCTAAACTTTTATTAAATTGTATAATTAGTAATTAGTAAATGTAATTATTAATTACATTTAATTGTTCTTATATTCAATTTATAATTATAATTTTTTCAAGTTAAATGCATATTTTGGAGATTTTAACTGCATATTTAAGAGCTAAAAAGTAAAAATTTTAGTGCTACAACTTCCGAGCCCTGCTTATCAGTTATCAATATGTCATATTATTAAATTTTCTTATATTAATTTAATGGTATATAATAATTAATAACCAATCCATCCCAGACTTCGAGTCAACCGTGGTCGTTTATTCAAGATTATTTGCTTTTATTTCTAGTAAATATAATATATTAAGCTACCTACCTATAATAATTGTTAGGTTAAGGTATTATCGCTATAATTGTTTTGGCATTTTACCGGTTTATTATGTATTGCCATTTTAAAAAACGATTAAACTATTTTATTAATAAAATTAATTAATTCTAATATAATGGTTGGAAAATAATGGGTGTATGTGTTGTGTCTTTTATACAGAATCTTTCTAATTATTAGAAATTAAGTAATTTAAACTTATAATTCCTTTAAAATATTTAAGTAACGAATTCTTCAAAATAATTATAGAAAGACTGTACATAAAACATTCCTTTTATTCTTAAAAGACACATTGTTAGTAGGTAGGTACATTTCTACATTTAATCATAAACTCGATAATTAATAAAATGTGTTACACTTATGACTTATCACGTAGATAAAATTTCTATACCATGATTGATATGCACCTGCTTCCTTTTATAGTTACTAAGTATTCGTTACATAGAATTTGGAAAATAAAGACTTCGTTGATAAACTGCACGGGACTTAAAATCTGTTAATAATGTTTAATAGAAAATCGAGCACGAAAAATAAAAATTGGGCGTTAAACATTGTGTATTTTTTAACCATCTTCAGACGCCCCAAATTCCATTGTTTTGATTTTTTGCGTTTCTATTAAAATATGCTTAAGGAAATGGTTTTTGTGTAGGTAATCTTAATGGTAGCATATAAATTGAAAACAGGAGAACTTCGAGCAACTGCCTAATTACTGTCGTTGGATTCGAAAAAACCTCGTAAGATCAAATTGTGGCCCACCGCAACATGCAAACATTTGATATCATAATTCATAACAGATAATATTATATTATTATGGTCACGCAAGAACGCTCTGTTCACATTCCTCACGCGGTCACGCCACGTTACGTGTGACGGAGACTACAGCCTTTTGAACAGTGGCGTATTTTAACTGTGACTATTAGGTAGGAGCAATATTATAGTGTCGGGATTCCGAATTAATAACTATCTAATAATTAATATCAACAAATAAATCAAAAGTGTTATTTTTGAACAATAGATTTCGCTGTTCAATTTTACTTTAAAACATAAATATAAATGGTATAATTTAGTGAAAACATGATTTAATTTGGTTGATGGTTCCGTTAAAAATTATGTAAGGTGGTGTATAACAGGATAGTCGGAAACTTTAATAAAAAAAAATGTATTTCATCTTTGGGCTTACTTTGGTATTATAAATACAGCCAATTTTATACAGAAATAACATGAATGAATCTTAATATCGTCAAATAATTGATCAATGTATTTTCATAATGTAAATAACTCAATAAGATCGAGAACAATGACTAGGTGTTAAGGAAACGGGATTGAACACTTAGCTCCTCCGTCCAGCTAAAATAGTTCCACCCTTAAATTTTAAGTTAGGCAATAACAAAATACATTTTATTAAGGTGTAAAAATTTAAAAAATTATATTACTTATTAGTTATTACCTATTTCCTTAATACGATCAAAAAATTTGTCACGTTTGACGGTTGACGTTAAAATGTCTTCGACGGTTTCACCCGTCACTGTTTTGCCAAGTTAAAAGTTTATCTATCGGAAAGAATTCATAAATTCTAACTCTGCAGTTTTTTCAGCTCCATCTCCGCCAACATATTTTTCAAACGATCTACATAGACACCCAGATATTCTGAATATAGTACTATTAAAAGGCATCTCTGTTAACATTACACAAGTAGTGTTTCCTGAACTAGATTCCGATCACAATCCAGTTAAAATTATCTTATCTACGGATACCAATGCACACACACCACCACGTAAAAAATTAATTAATGGTAAACCAAACTGGTGCATATTTTCCAACCTTATAAAGTTATAACCAATAATCTACAAATTCCAATTAAAATTAACTCAACGACTACCGCCGATCAAGCAATAAGCCATCTCACTGATACAATCACCATGGCCGCCCAAAACTGCACCGAAAGTTCACAAAAACGTCCTACTCAAAATTCGCTCCCTAAGAAGATACTAATCCTTATTCAACATAAGCACTCGATCAGGCGGTTGTGGCAACAATACAGACGACCGGAGGATCGTCGTTTACTTAACGCATTAACAAAACAAGTTCGCGATACCCTGGGACAATTATAGAGTCAACTTATATAAAAAATACTTATCTGAAATCCACCCAGCTGATCCAAATCATTGGAGATGTACGAAAAGACTAATAAATAATGACCAAAAAAATATTCCTCCCCTTCATACCTCAACACAATTCAAAGCTATAACTGATGAAGAAAAATGTGAGTTATTTGCGAATACTCTAGCAAGTACAAACCTAACGACATATTTAATCGGAAAACCTGCGACTTAGTTAAAAACAGCGCATTAATGGAAGATTTCGCAACACAAAATATGCTTTCATATATTAACCCTACGGAAATAAAAAATAACATAAAATCACTGCCGCATAGGAAGTCACCAGGTGTGAACTAATCAAATGCTCAAATAACTTCCCGATAAAGCAATAACCTTTCTAACAAATCTGTTCAATGGCCTACTCAATATTGGTTACTTTCCGCTAAGCTGGAAAAAGGCAATAATAATTGTATTAAATAAACCTGATAAGGACAAGGCAAACCCAGAAAACTATAGACCGATAAGCTTATTGACGGTATTCTCCAAACTTTTCGAAAAATCCATACTAAGTCGTCTTTTAGAATATCTTAACTCAATCGGAGCGATACCAAAGTTCCAATTTGGGTTCAAATCACACCACTCTACAACACAGCAACTACTCCGTCTCACTGAAACAATTAGTAACGGTTTTGAAAATAAAAATCACACAGGTGCAGTTTTTTTGGACATCGCAAAAGCGTTCGATCGTGTTTGGCATGATGGTCTTTTCTATATATTAAAATGCGTAAACATACCAAAATATTATATTCTGCACATATTAAAATCTTTTCTTAACGACAGACGCTTTGTTGTCAGAATAAATGAAACGCAATCATCTTGCAGACCTATTCAAGCTGGAGTTCCTCAGGGTTCCAAACTAGGACCTATTCTGTTCAATTTCTACATCTCAGATATTCCACAAACTACGGACACAAACATCGCCCTATTTGCTGACGATACCACCATCTACTGCAATTCTTCGGATACTCAGATAATTACCACCGCACTCCAAAAACATCTCAATAAAATCTCATTATGGTGCCAAAAATGGAAAATTATCATAAGCCCTTCAAAAAGCCAAGCGGTATTTTTTTCCCTACTTAGAACACTAACACCTCATCCAGTTAAATTCGACAACGAGCCAATTGATTGGAAATCGTCGGTAAAATACTTAGGCGTTATCCTCGATAAGAAACTAAACTGGTGGCCTCACATATCGGCTAAACTCCAGCAAGCATACCAACGACTAGGGATTCTCTTTCCAATATTAAATAGAAAATCAACTATTAGTAAAAAATGCTCACTTATTATATATAAGCAAGTACACTAAGACCTTTAATTTTATACGCAAGTCCTATATGGGGCAGTTGTGCAAATAGTCACATAAATAAAATTCAAATTTACCAAAACAAAATACTCAGCATAATAACTGATGCTCCCTGGTTCGTACGCAACAAAGCCCTGCATAACGACTTGAAAATCCCTATTATTGACGAGCACATAAACCATTTAGCAAACAGATTTTTTCATTCTCTTACGAACTCGAATGGTGCCGCCCACTACAATTTAATCGAAGGCCCACCAAAAATTCGCCGCCTCAAGAGAGGAAGACCCCACGACCGCATTAATTGTCCCACCGCTAATCGCTGATACATCAAAAACATCATGCCAGAAAAATTCTAGTTTTATTTAATAATTAATTTTAGTATTATATCGCACTTATGTAAGTAAGAAAATTGTATATTTATATTATAAATAGGTTTAGATAGCTATTCTAGCTAGGCATGCCTTAATAAAAAAAAGCTATCGGAAAAATTAAAAACGTATGTAGACATTGCGATGCACAACATTTTAAGGAGGAAACACCAGAAATGTAGACGCGCAAATGGTAGACACTTGGTAAAATTGTTTAATACTCCTATATTGTATATATATTGATATCGACATACCATATGTGCGGTTATTTAACATTTCTTTTAAATAAATTATTTTTTAAAATACTCATTATTATCATTATTATTTTTAGTACTATGCTACTGTGACAAAGTTGAGCAAAACTTACAAATATGTCAAATCGATGACCTAATATTATCGATGTACGAATCATACATTCTTGTGCACTCATCGATTGCCGCCTTCTGAGAGTCGGATAAACATTCCACACGTATAGTATACGTAGGTTCCGGCTGGCTGTTTGCAGTGCCGGATTAAACATTGGTGGGCCCCTAGGCAATTAAAATTTTGGGCCCCAACAAAATTATTTTTTACATACATCTTTAACTTTGCTACCCTATAGTTAAAATAAACAACTTTAATAATAACAAACTAATATTAATAAATAATTTCTAAATCAAGTTTCATTAATTTCTCTTGTTTTTTCTTCTTTTTTTCTGCACCACTTTGATACCTTTTCATCTTGGATTCTAATATTTTAGAAAAACAAAAGTTATATTTTATAGAAGCATACCTAGATTGAATAATACATAAAAAATGTATATTGCTTTCATTCATTACCGTCAAACCGGGTTACTTGGGACACTTCACTCTCTAGGTAGGTATTTATTATTAAGATTCGAAATGGGAAAATATGTTAAAAAAGTTGGTGGAATTATTCGGTAGAAACTTTAAAAAAAGCCGTAATAGAATAGAATTAAGGACAAAAAAATTACTTTTCGGGACGCAGAGAAAAAGTACGGGATTTCAAAGTCTACTCTGCACAGAAAACCACTGATAATCGACAGTTTACTGTATATTATATAAAATAATAAAGCTAGTTACACTCGAGGCGTTATGAACGCGCGTGTGTAAAAACTAAAAACTTACCTTTCAAAGCACAAAAATTTAGCAATTTGACAGAACTCGATACGATACTTCTCTCAAGTGATAGATATCAAATAAAATGATTAAAGCTATATATTATCTATAATAGTACGTTCAACGAATGATGTAGCCATGTGGTCCATTAAAATCTATTTTTGATATTTATACAAATAACTACAATAAAATACAGATAACGACGGTTATGTAATTATTTTCGTCACTGTCACCGTCGCCGTATATCAATATAATATGATAAATATTATCAAGTACTTATTTACCACGACGATAAAATCCTCCAAATAATTTTATTTTTAATACTGCGTATAATACCTAAAACTTAATTTTTATATTTCATATTGACTTTTGTTCCGTAATCTCGTAAATATGATACAGGTATTATTAAATAAAAAATAGTGTGGTTTTTCGTTTTCACGGGGCCCCTTAAATGAGTAAGGCCCCAAGGCGGGCGCCTACTCCGCCTAATGGGTAATCCGGCACTGGCTGTTTGATTTACATGATAAATCTGAAAGCACCGATTTTCAACAGGTTAGTTATAGCGTGGCGTGTCGAGGCTTGAAGGGGGTAATACAATTTGAACTACTCTCCCTTTATCCCTGGGATAAGATAATACGTATAATATTTTGTATTCGGGTGAAAACCCAGTATGACCATAATCATCCCAAAGCCGCGTGATTCAGCTGTATATTATATTATACATATAAATTGATAGTTGACATACCGCATATGTACGGTTATTTAACATTTCTTTTAAAGAAATAATTTTTTTAAAATACTTATTACTATCATTATTATTTTTAGTACAAATGTGCGCAAAACTTACTAGTAGGTTCAACCGTGGGCGTGTTTCGAATGTTGCACGACTTATACGATTTTCTGCACTCATCAGGATGTGAATCCGTAGATGCAGATAAATGTTCCATACCTAGAGGTTTCGGCTGGTTGTATGGCTTCCGATATAAATCTAAAAACACCGATTTTCAACAGGTTAGTTATAGCGAGGCGTGCTGATTAGAGGATGGAAGGAGGTAATGCAATTTGAACTACGCTCCCTTAATCCCTGGGATAAGATGATACGTATAATATTTTGTACTCAGGTAAAAACCCAGTATGACCATAATCATCCCAAAGCCGCGTGATTCAGCTGTATATTATATTATATATATAAATTGATAATTGACATACCGCATATGTACGGTTATTTAACATTTCTTTTAAATAAATTAATTTTTTAAAATACTTATCTATCTTAATACTATCTATCAATTTTTAAAGACTCATTATACATAATAAATTACCATTTATATTCGCAGTAAAATAAGTTTCTATAGATTTTGAATGGCTAATTGTTAAATTTAGTAGTTGCTTATAAACTCTAGATATTATATAATACTATATTTTTAATAACTTATGTAAATTTCACTATGTCGCTATGTATTTATGTATTGATCAGTATGCTGTGTCTATTGGCAACTCACGTAGTGAGCAGCTCGCTTTAATAAAAGTTGTTTCTCTCTCTATCATTATTATTTTTAGTACAAATTTGCGCAAAACTTACTAGTAGGTTCAACCGTGGGCGTGTTTCGAATGTTGCATGACTTATACGATTTTCTGCACTCATCAGGACGTGAATCCGTAGATGCAGATAAATGTTCCATACCTAGAGGTTTCGGCTGGTTGTATGGCTTCCGATATAAATCTAAAAACACCGATTTTCAACAGGTTAGTTATAGCGAGGCGTGCTGATTAGAGGATGGAAGGAGGTAATGCAATTTGAACTACGCTCCCTTAATCCCTGGGATAAGATGATACGTATAATATTTTGTACTCAGGTAAAAACCCAGTATGACCATAATCATCCCAAAGCCGCGTGATTCAGCTGTATATTATATTATATATATAAATTGATAATTGACATACCGCATATGTACGGTTATTTAACATTTCTTTTAAATAAATTAATTTTTTAAAATACTTATCTATCTTAATACTATCTATCAATTTTTAAAGACTCATTATACATAATAAATTACCATTTATATTCGCAGTAAAATAAGTTTCTATAGATTTTGAATGGCTAATTGTTAAATTTAGTAGTTGCTTATAAACTCTAGATATTATATAATACTATATTTTTAATAACTTATGTAAATTTCACTATGTCGCTATGTATTTATGTATTGATCAGTATGCTGTGTCTATTGGCAACTCACGTAGTGAGCAGCTCGCTTTAATAAAAGTTGTTTCTCTCTCTATCATTATTATTTTTAGTACAAATTTGCGCAAAACTTACTAGTAGGTTCAACCGTGGGCGTGTTTCGAATGTTGCATGACTTATACGATTTTCTGCACTCATCAGGACGTGAATCCGTAGATGCAGATAAATGTTCCATACCTAGAGGTTTCGGCTGGTTGTATGGCTTCCGATATAAATCTAAAAACACCGATTTTCAACAGGTTAGTTATAGCGAGGCGTGCTGATAAGAGGCTTGAAGGGGGTAATACAACTTGAACTACTCTCCCTTAATCCCTGGAATAAGATGATAAGTATAATATTTTGTACTCAGGTGAAATACCCGTAAGGCCATAATAATCATCTCCTATTCCTCATGATCAGAAACTTTACTCCCTGATATATAGAATGGTTTTTAACCATGCTAAGTAATCCGATAAAACCTATTTCCCGGATAAGGCTGATTCATGCGAAGCCGCGTGATTCAGCTGTATATTATACATATATATTGATAATTTACATACCATATGTAGGGTTATTTAACTTTTCTTTTAACTTATTATTTATTTTTTATATATTTATTGTTATCGATATTATTTTTAATATTATGCTCCCTTAACAAAGTTGTGCAAAACTTACCAAAACGTTTAATTGGCTTGTTTCTAATCATACACGACTCAAACAATATTCTATTCTCATCGAGCAGTGAATCGTCTGCAAATGTCGTGTATGCCGATAAAGTTTTCATACATAAAGGTTTCGGCTGGTATAATGAACGCCAATACAAATCTAAACACACTGATTTTCAAAAGGTTTATTAGTACAAGGCTTGCTGAAGGGGTGTGAAAGGGGTGATGCAATTTGAACCTTTCTCCCCCTTTATCCATGGGATAAGATTATAAGTATAATATTTTGTACTTGGCTATGATCATAATCATCTCCTATTCCTCATGCTCAGAAAATTTACTTCCTGATATACAGGATGGTTTTTTAACCATGCTCACCCCCTTTTACGGCCGTAAAAATTATTAAATTTGGATTTTTTTTTTAAATGTTCAAGTTACAATAAAACCTATGTTTTCAATAACTATTTTTTATGCCAAATTGAGGATATTCTGTGGCTATACAAACTTTGTTTTTTTAAATGGAAACACAATATTTTTCATGCAAAAACTATTCAGTTAATTTTTATGGAATTTTTGATGTTAACGTAGTCAATATTCGGACAAATACTTTTGGATTTATTGAAATTTAAAATTGCTTATGAAAAGTGGGAAGAAAAAAAATTTATTTCATAGGAGATGGAACATTTATTTAAAAAAAATCGAAATTGGCACTTTTAAGTCTAAAATAAAGGGTGTTAGAAAATCGCCCTATGTATAATTATATTTAAATTAGGGTGTATTATGTATTATTTGTACATGAAAATACCGTGGGCTCACATTTAACGGGGTTGTTACATTTTACGTGGACCTACTTATTATATAGACCATTCTGTAAATACATCAATAAACTTAATATTTACGGCCTTTACGCCATAACGTTTTTCATAGTATACGATGGATGAAAATATAATTTTACCTGTGACTGCCAAGTACAGCAAAACCAAGAACACACCAATCCAAAACATGATCACGAAATAGTTATAGATGTGAGTACAATAATCTTCAAAGCTGAGATTTTGTTTGGCGGCCATTCTTAAGCTGTTTACAGACATCTTAGTACAAAATGTAAATTTGTATTTTATTGCAAAATATTATATTCAAAGATTTCCAAGAGGAATAGAGTTACGTTAGAACTGTGAGACAAAAGTGAACAAATTCCTACTTCATTCGTGGTTATTCGTGACATTGTTGATTTATTTTCATGTATCCAAGCACAACGATCGTTTCCGGGATAATTGTTTGTATTATATAGCCGGTAACGGAATTCAAATATCGTGGTTGCGCCGTCGACAAAAACGCGTTGCATTTGCGCTTAGCACCCCGCAGCCTGGAAGACTTTGCTGGTGCCGAGGCCGTTCTAATGCGACTAGAGGGTGCAAAATTCACTTTCCATCCACTCTTAAAATTGAAAATTCCCTAAAAAAAGGTATTGTCACAACTACAAGAATAAAAATGGAAGATTCATGATGTATATCATGCACGTTACTTTATTTGTTTAAAAATACACTCCATGTAGTGGCTCTAATTCTGACCAAATCTAATTTTCAAATTTATTCAGTTAGTAACAAAAATAAATGCTCTCCTTTTGAAAACAATTAATATTAAGATTTCAATTGGCCACAGTGTCTTAAACTATTTAATTTAATATATGTTTAAAATTTCAAAATTCATCTTAAAAGGGAAGTAGATATATGAGAACCAAGAAAACCGGGTGAATTGGTTTGTGTAAAGACGGTGAAGTTGCTGTAACTTGGCAAATGCACAGCCGTACGACCAGATAGCTAAAATTATGTTATTTTGTTTATAACTACGGCTAGGATTTCGATGCGCTTAGCATTTTTTCCAAAGCTCGCTGTGCTGTGCTCGTATGGTTTGATTTGAGAGTAATTTATTTAATTTTTAGACTTTTATTTTTGGGGTAATTCTTAAAGTTTTTGGATACAAAATTCAAATTTGAAAATTTTTTTAAGATTTTACACTTAAACGTAATTTTTATATAAATATAACAAACTATAAAGTATTTAGTATAGTTGCTCGTATTATATAATTGGATAGTAGTAATATCAAAATCTAAATAACGAGTGGCGGTGTCTACAGCAAAATTAACGTGGTATATTTTGAATCACTAGGTATCATCACTTGGTGTAGCCAAACGTCCTATACATAAAAACCTAGTTCATCAGAAGAGCCCTGAAGTTTTATTTATATTTTTATCACATTTTTTTCAATTTAATTAATTTCATCAAATATAATTTAAGATTTATACCGAAACCAGTGGCGGCTATCTTCAAAATAATATGTGTTGCTGAAAATATTTCTGAGGACCCACCCACCTTCAAATATTTATTAGCAAATAAAATTACCAATATTCAATTAATGAGTACTGGTTCACATATTTTTCCAATTTTTGGGTGTTATCATTGTTAAAACATTATAACTGCGTAATAATTCAAAAATTAATCCTAATCAGGAAATATATTTAATAATACAAGCTATTACATTCCGATGCAGTTTTATAGCATTTATTATTGTCCGATTTATTCCAGAACTTGTATTTAGTATTGTTTTGATTTAATTATAAGTCATATAATTATAAAAATTACCCAAATACCCAACATCCATCCAACCACCTACCCAGGAACCCACCCACCCACCAAATGTTGTATGTGTTGCTCAACACATGCACCATAGGATAACCGCCACTGCTTTCCACCACTAGGTCATCGGCCCATCGAATCTTCCTACCCCAATCGCACATTTACTGCCACATCATTAAAGCACCAAACCGATTTGAATACAGTAGTGTCTCAATTTATTTTTTATTAATAGCCAATAGGTACGTCTAATATATAATCGTAAACGTCACGCACTTATTATAAAATTTATAATAATATATTATAATACAAATACTCGTGAAACGTGTTTCAAATTTGTAAATGGTAAGTATTATCAAGGACTTGAATGAACAAGTATTAAGTATACTATTATATACCCCAACAAGTATTAAAATATAAACACGAATGTAATCAAAAGGATTATATCAAATCTAATGTTGTATATTTAAGTTACTGTAATTAATTAATAGGCATACCTATAATACTATTGCTGCAGTTCTTCAGGCGTCTGTGGACAAGCTTGTCTGTGTTTATAAATAAACCATCGCATTAACGAATACAATAAAACCGTATTTCCACTGGCTACCGTACGGACGATTTTTCTTAAAGAGAATCTAAATGTATATTAGTTATTAGTATCATCGCTTATTACTTTATGAGTACCCGCGGTACTTAAACTGTGTACGTTTTGATTTCTATTTTTATAAAAATAATTAGCATTAGGAGGTATACGAACCGCATTCGCAATAACTCGAAATCAATATTCTCGAGCGTTTTCATACAGCTTTATGACGTACCTAAACTTGACAGGGAGACGTTGCACTGCTGTAGCTATATAGTTAGGTGTACGGGTTATATACCGTTATGTTATCTGCAGGCTGTATCATATATATATTGTCTGCAGTTGTTTTTTTTCTTTTTACAAAGTTTTGAATGTGGACGAATCAATACATAGGTGCATTGCAATTTGCAGCGGACCGTCTTAGGTACATGGCGCATTTATGACAATTTTTTTTTTCTTTGGTGTTACACCGAGCTGACGGTGATAATGCAGATGATCTGCTTCATACAAGGTGGTACCTGTACGGCTGTACCTACTAGGCAATCGGGAGTATTTTATTTCACACGAAGACTGTACGTGGTCGTCCGTGCCAATTTTCAATTTTATTTCATTTAACGACACCGTTATAAACAAATAGATACTAAAATGAGTGAAATATTCATAATTACATTATATAACAAACATGACACATATATTTTTCGATTCTTTCTTCTGCATATACTTGTGGACTTGTGGTTATAGAATATTATATAATATTACGTATACTGTATAGGCTCTACAATTATCAGTTGTTTTGAAACTATATAGGTTCTGTATATAGGTATTATACGTGTAATGTATGTGTATGTAATGCATAATGAAGTACTAAACGTCTTAAATAGTTGTGCTTGGCTGTAGACAAATGTTCCGTGAACATTTTTGTGAAGAGAACAGCGTGCTCTACGTTCAAAAAAAGTTCGAGAACGACTAGGTACCTTTTCTAAATCGTAATGAACAAATAAATGTATTTGCTTGTTTTTGTGTAGAATTCGAATTTTTAGTTAAAACACATTGGACAGGACCAGATAGATGACACATCGATAAAGCTTTAAAAATATGTAATCGATAATAATATCGATGTCTAAACATTTTTATAAATTTATATTCGTATAAACTATAAATAAGCTGCGCGTGTATTATGATAATTTTAGAAAAGTTTGACATTGTACCTAATTATAAAGTATGATATAATTGTAGCCACAAAATATTTCAAAAAAATGGAATTACATTTTTCAAATGAAAACAATAATCACCGTCATAATAAAATACATTTACCTGAATAGTTTTTTTTTTCTATTATTACTCGACTGTTTTTCACGATATTACGACATTACGATACTGGTTACAGATTTTGCTTACAAACTGTGTAGTTCTATTTTTGATTCGTCCAAATGGGATTACGAGTTAACTATTAAGTACACTAAGGTCTGTGATATTCAACAATTAAATTACTTTTTAATTACTCGTAACGATTATTAGTAATTAGCTACTGCGATTGCAGATTATTTATATTTGTTTTTCATTTTCATGTTTACGATTTTTGAAGTTTATTGTTATTATTATTATTTGCAGCTTTTTACGTCTATGAAAGTTAATGCAGTATTATCTACATTAATTCTTTCGGTTACATAATGATAATTACAATAATAGTTCTGCTACATGAAGATTGTTTCATTTTACTGCATCATATGCGCCATCTGTGTTTGTATCACAAAATATAACTCGTACCTAGATGGCAGCACAAATTATAGTTTTTCTCGAAAATATGAATTTAATATATTTATTTTATATACTTTATATTATGCTTAAAATTATAATTCATGGTCAAAATAAAGTGCGATATCGAAATAATAAAATATATTTTACTCTTTTTATGCAACCAATTTTTGTGCTTTTTTTTGATGTGTGTGTATATAAATAAATTTTACATTTTCACTGTTGTACAATTATAAATAGTAAATTAACATTTTAAATGTTTACGACACAATATATGAGTAGGCATTTATGTAAGATATAAGTTAGAGTTGCTAAAATACATTTTATATTACTTATAAGTTATAAGTTATAACCAGGGTATATTATAATACGTCATCACCTTGGTTATTACTTATTAACAATTGCACTCGTCACTGGTATTATTAATTAAATGTTATTATTAATTTGATGAAAATGCTGTATTTTTTATTTTATGGTTTGACTTGTGTCATTTCTGACAAGTGATTTGACTGACTTAAAATAAACGATTGCTTACAAATCGACAATGCCATTAAAGCAACTGTATTGCATACATTTTAAATATACATACTTAATTAATTGTTTTCTTTTTAAATTAATATTAAAATAATAAATACCTAATCTTAATGTATAGGATTAGGAATTTGTAGCATTTTCATTTTTTCACAGTACACCAGGACATAACTTATTAAAACCAAAATTCGATTTGTATGTTATACAGTTTAAATATACAATTTTTTAGATTTTCTTATGATATTCGTGAATTAATGCATTGTTGGTAATTTAGTGTCATTGTATTAGATTTTACATACAGTGTTTGTTAATTATTTACAAATTATACATTTTTAGAACACTTAGGTAATAATTTGTAAATTTTAAAAAATTGAAAATATCATTGAAAAGTGAAAAAACATTACATATGGTTCATATGTTATTAAACATTTACATTAATTTAAAAAATAAACATATATCTACATTTTAATTTATTGTTAGACGTGGATTGTATTTGGTGTTCTAAGAATTAATTTGTTTGAACATATGAACATTTGTTCTATAGTAAGTTAAATAGCATTAAAAATCATTTTCAACGAAACTTTTACATTTTTGTAGTAATTTTTAGTGGTATTTTAATTTTTCATGGTTAAAAAGTATTTTTTTTTTTAGCATTAATGGTAAATTTTCAATGCCTTTACTAATGAGTAAGAATCTTTATTCATTAAATTTACAGAATAACTTTACCTCAATCTTGTTTTCATAATAATTATTGACACATAAAAAGCATTATACAAAAATTATTGTTTTAATTATAATAATTAAGTATTAGTTAAATTTTTAAAATTGTCAGCTTCATTTTTACTACGTTAATCATTAAAATATGACCTTTGCGATCACCATACTCGCTTGTTTTCTTATAAGCACGTATAATTGTGTATGTCATTACTTCTGTATTCGATTAATAAATAATTTTGGCATAAATATTTATCGGAGACTAGAGAGTAAAACCTATTAGTTCTTTAATCAGTATATTATTGTAATTTCCAATTTTTTGGATATATGTTCTTTGTTAAATGATTTATTATCCATAACGTTGCGTGGTATTGAATATATTGTACACACACTTCAAAAAAAAAAAGTGTTTTGCAAATTTTATAAACATGATTTGAAATGCAATACATGAATTGCACAATACTGTTTACTTAGCTTACTTCAAATTTGAGACAACATTGAGTTAACAGATAATAGTTATTATTTTACTAATATAAAAAATTGAAAAATGAATTGCGATGAATCGTAATCACTCATTACCAATATACCATTAGCACGCTCCTGCAGGTTTTATCTTCTTCCGTGTATTTTTTCATATTTATACCGTTCGATTGTGAAAATAATTACACTGTAAGCACTCATATAGGTACATGGGCACAAACTGCAGTGTAACACAGTACGCGAGTGCCTATAAATACGTTCCAACGTGTTTCGTGTAATTTATTGATAATAAAGTGTATTGAAAATAATTTATAATTTATGATGCATTGCAACATTTCAAAACTAGATACAACCTTCTAACAATCGCGATGTAGAACAATAATTAGATGGTTGGTAAACTGAGAGTTGTGACCTCGGTGTCTTAACATAATTTAATTAGCTCCAGTAAACTTCACAATGTGAAATTGACTAATGTAAGTCAGTTGTAAAAATTATAAATTATTTTGAAAAATATGTTATGTATATTGTGTGTACTTCCAGAGTATACATGAGATTGTATTTAACGAATTATTGACATTTTGGTTTTAAAGTAGTTGTTAATTTTTTTGTTTTTGTACGCTTTATAATATTGATCTAATATGATATGAATTAGAAATAAAATGTATACCCGTAAATATTTCTACAATATTTTTGTACCGTACGGTATATCTAAACACAATATGCTTGTACATTGAGTAATATACATGAAACATGAACCGAATTAGGAACCACGGGATACTGTTTGGCGTTTAAACATAGGGTTATAATTGAAGTTTAATAATATATATCTTAACGGTTTGTCAACCTTTGACGAATCTTTGTTCGCATTTCGCAACCGCAACACGATTCTTGCGAATTTTCGTATATTTATCGTAGAAATGGTTTTTAGTTTTGTCCCCACACCCACCCCCGGGGGAACGTGTGGGAAAAAATTACCGCCGAAGACGTGAAAAACGAGAAAACTATTGGACTTAGCGGATCGTTGTCGATGAACACGTTTCCGGGTAAGTTGGAAGTCGTGGTCGGAACTTGGAAGCAAGCGCGCGTGTCTCCCGCGTCACCCGAACCGCGCGCCGCCGCCGCCGCCGATGGTTTATGACAGTGCATAATATTACACACGATCGTAGATGCTGTGATATTGATTATTTTCAATTTCAATACAACACCCAACAGGTCGTTAAAATAACACTTGCGCCCGGACTTCGCGGCGCGTGTTCTCACGCAGTCACGGACACCTTATGTATGTACTAGTGTATACGAGCCGCTTTTGCTTGTGCGCTGGCTTCAGCTGTCCTATAGCGCGATGATCGTACATAGGTACTGCACACAAGGTGTACACGACCAATTAACCGGCGGACTGGTTTCGACCGCGGTCGTGTTTTAAATTGCGACCAATCTAGTACGCACGGCGATGATTTATCGGCTCATATCGCGCCCGTATTCCGGTGCATTTATAATGTATACACCCGTGATGTGTACGTAAAATATGTTCACTCCAGTTCGGCGTGAACGGGGCAACGCGCGGCCTCCGCGATCTGCCTCGCGTAATTATAATAATGATAATAATAATAATTGGCCGAAAATATCGACTACATCCATATAGCGGTTCTCAACCTACGAACGCGTGTACGCGTGGCTGCGGTGACCCGAGGTGTTTTCTCGTCCAACGTACTGCAGGTCACGCGAGCTTTTTGAAAATATAACAATTTTCCACGTGGAAACCGTACGGGGGGGCGCGTTGCGGACGACGCGGCGGTGAAAGTCATTTAGGCGAAACTCGTTCGGCGAAAGGGCATTTTACCCAACGGATATTTTGGCGAATCGGTTTAATACGTGAATATTGTTGCAGTCAAATTAAAAATAACTCACTTTTCAAGTGAAATAATAATTTGTTCGAGATTAGTCTTTTACAATAAACATTGTGATAATGAAAAGTCAACAGTTACACTATAAAAATGAAATAAACCTTTTTAATTTTCTATATACATTCGCTTAAATGTCCCTTATGTAAAATGTCCTTTGGCCGAAAAGATTTCGAAATGTACTAGATCCTTTAGGAAAACATTGTTGTCATTGGGGATATTGAGACGCGTGTTCGGGGGCTACGCTAAATGTTTTCAATTATCATAACTAAAAGAAACCGCCCGCAGTCTTATTACTTTATTTTTTAAGCTATTCACCATTCACTTACCAAATAATATTTATCAAACGATTTAAGTTCACAAGATTATTATTAGTATAGATCAGTGTTGGGAAAGTTCCTTTTAAAAAGGAACTCGTTCCTGTCGTGAAAAAGTAACGCGTTCCCGTTCTATACTATAGAATAGTTTACGCTAACGCAGATTCTCGCGTAGATACCGGCTGTTCATCTCTGGGCACAGGGAACAGGAGTGCACAGGACGCGGGTTGTAGGTATGTGACTAGATATAGTGAAGTTCACAATATCGATAATCGATACCCAGAAATTCGCAGGTTAATCAATCGTCAACAACTTATCGAATTGAATCGTTTCCGCGCGCGAATTTCGACCCGTCAAGCATACATGTTATATTGTTATATTCGTACAGCTTAAAAATATCAAAATTGCTGAATTCATCCTTGTTTGTCGAGAATAATTCTACGAATAATATTTCATCGATATAACTGTTTTTTAAAACTATATCGTACATGTATTGTCCATAGTGAAAACGTTATATCAATTTTTAATTTTTTGGCGACTCACTCAAAATTGGCGAAACAAAATTGGGTCGCGACCTATGGGTTGAGAAACGCTGTGATGCATACGATTAAGCGCGAAAGTGTCCAACACCGTCGCGCGGAGGTGCTCTACTCGCATAACTATATCGCATAGGTAATGGACATGGTGTTTTAGAATGAGGGAGCATCATGTACGGGGTAAAAGTGCAGTGGAACAGTCCGTGGACTAGCCGCGGTATAGTAGCGCAAATCGCGGGGCGCCCAACACGTTTTCACGTATAAATCATTTCGATTCGAGACCGCGCACGATAAATTATAAATTTAACTTCCTATTTCTTTTGTAGAAATTTATTAGTTCGCGCCCGTTCGCGGGTAGAGATAAAAATAAAAGTCATGGGAAACGCATGTCGCGCGGTTCAGAATGAATAATGCAACTATTTCAATAAATAAAATAAATGTATCAATTATTTTTTATTTATGATATCAATTCGTGTAGTATTATAGTACTTATTATAAAATCGCCACTACTGGGAATTTTTTGCGGGGAATAACGTTGTGTATTTTATGATAGTATTATATTGTCATGAATCATGATATATCATCCCTACATCGTTACTTTCTATACATGGACATTTCAGCAAAATTCGCAATTTTTAATATTCCAATTCCTTCTTATTTTTATTGTAGCTCATCAAAATATGTCAAATAATTAATAAGTATATATCTCATTTGGGCCTCCTTGGGCCAAGACTAACCAGACAAAAAGAGATCATTTCTCTGGTTGGAGATAGAAACTTTAAGCGTGTTATCAAATTAAGTCAAATAGGAAATCGAATTGCACTTTTGTAGCCTAGCCTGCCAAATTCATGGTCAATAAAAAAAGTCATACGTGGAAAAAATAATGAAAGAATCATATAAATATATTTCATTTTTCTCTTGTTTAACAACTCGGATTTATAATTTATCATTAATTTTTTTTTGCAATATAAGTATAGAAGTATTTTTCCTATTTCAACCAGACTATATGTAGAATTTACTGAAACGTTCAATTTATTAATATGTACGTCTGTTATAATATACATTTTAGTATAGTATTAACTTTTTTCCGAATTTTAAGGGAGCCTAGGCCTTTCAAGCCATCTCTCCCTATCCGAATACCCGCGATATTAAAATGGATATTACATGGAAAAACAAACCGTATATTGGGAAAGCGACTAGATGTTGTGATTGTATAAAATGAAAATTGAAAAAGAAATTGAAACGTGGTGTGCACGGTACCTTTACGTAATATATCATATAAATTAAATGCGGTGTAATAAAACCGAGGACGGGGATATAAGTCAAGTCAGCGATTTTCTGATTACAAATAATGAAATACACGTCGGAATATTATGATTTCGGATTATTACATTAACATATTGCCCAGCGTGTTTATACATGTAACGCATTATATATATTGTTTATGGCTCGGAGATAATGAAAATATTATTCCCGAACACTGTGTGAACCATATGCTGTGCAACTTTTCACCGGAAATGATCTCTCACGTGCACCGGACAAGTAACCGTGGCATTTGCTTATGTGATCGTAATTTATTAAATGCACTCCAAAGATAGTTCATGTTCTAACGTACACGCGCGCGCACGTACGACGTGCATGTGAGCATATTGTATGCGCTGTGCACAAATTAAACGCGAAGGTATGCGGAAAGTCACCTATATACGCACGCGTATGATATGTACATGATTTTTCTCAAATGATTTATCGACAACCGAACCCGAGGCCATAATCGAAATTCAATAAGTCAATTAATTATAATGTTGCATGAGATCTATCACGGGGCGAAAAGTATAACATTATTATCGATAGTCAGTAAAATGTGTACCCATGTACATTGAATAGCATTGTGTGTATACGTGCCTAAATATATACATTCATATGTTGAATAACCGTTAAAAAGTGTACAAGACAATGACTGCGTAGCGTAAAGGGAAAAGTATTGGTAAATAGGGTATATAGGTGCGTATTATAGAGAGGTTTAATTCGTGTATGCATACAAGGTTATACTAATTATAACTTCAAAAGTGTATTAATTTTCAATCGACCCGATTTTTTTCTATAGATACTTCGAAACTAATGTAGTTATTGACATTTTCACCATCAAAGTCGGTTATTGTTTATTTATTGTTCGAAATTGGTGCGGAATTCAAACTAGATCGCTAAATGTTTGGAAACCGTAACCGATTCAAATGAAATACCATTCGAAAAACGTGACCGGTTGCAAATAGTTTTTACTGAAATTTGTAATTAAAAAACTTAAAGGTAGTATAAAATATGTATTGTATCATTATGCAACCATATACGCTTCGCCAATGATCTATAATGATATAAGAGTAAGAAAATGATCGCTGTATTAATCCCCAAATACTTGATTCTTAAAATAAAGTTTGAAGAACTATAATTATTTTTAAAACCGTCGACTGCGTGCAGAAATCTTATAAAATGTACAACTAAACGCGTCTGAAATGTGCATCAGGTGGTTAGGTCGCGTCGCATTATTGAATTCATAATACATTCAAAAATGAATTATTCGAACGATGAGTTGTGTAATAGGTTTTGAAAACATATTTTAATTAAACTGTTTCGGTATGAGTTTTATGAACGTCGAATAAATCAAAATCTAAACTCGTTTTGTCTGAATAACAAACAACATTATTACAGTTTACTATAACTAATGCATTGTTGTACATTTGCTCACAGAACTGTTGCACGTATATCGAACTAACGCACGGTAAACTGTTCCTAAGTTCGATTGTCCGTGTCCGGTAATTACATACGGAAGGCGTTCATTATTTATTGTCTTTACTCTTTCGTCAATTAAATCGCGCCCGCTTAAGACCCGGCTGCGGTGTACATGTTTTGCACGGCAATAATCATGTAAGTATTGATTTTAAAATACGACGGACTTGAACAAAATATGCGGTAAATACATTTCAAATATTTAAGCCCGCACTCTACGGAGTAAAATCTACAAAATTAAATTGCACGATGACCAAGGTTTAAATATAACTACAGCGGGACCGTATAATATAATGTACACGGGATATTTGACCTGCAATATTCGTTTAACAAAGTTGGCTATGATTGCGTTTAATTAAATGTAATGATTGTTTATTTTTTCTAATTATTACAATTGTGCAGGGAAATAGTGGTTGTCATTCAACATGCTACTTGTTGCTATTTTCTTGACGTTCTAATTCTATTTGCCATCTATTTTTTATACACCGAAAATGTAAGTAAAGCATATTGAAATATCAAGTAATAATAGTTTATCTCCGACGTATTGTAGGTAATTTTGCTTTTGTAGCGATTTAAGAGTTTTTATTGACTGCCTCAATGGTTGTTGAGTAATTACATGTTTATTGATAGTTACTAATTTTATTCAGTCTCTCCTTTAGTTTTTATTTACTTAAACGTATGTACACCATGGGTCGTACACATTCATCTGAATGAACAGTGTTGTTCCTTTTTTTTTCGTATTTAATTATAATCGCAATATTTTGATGTTATAATATAAAAGGTCTCCTTTCTGAAATTATAATAGAAAAAAATCGTTATAATGCAAGTATCCGAGAGTGGACAGCTATTTTTTCATAATGTCTTTTAATTTGGTCGTTTAATTGATACATAATAGTCGATAATAATTAATAATATATGTATATGAGATTTCATTTTCGTAAATTTTGGTATTTTGCGTACGACTAATGAGACCATGTTCTTTGTGAATTGTTCACACAAGTTTAAGTGATACAAATGATACTATGGATTATGTCAATTTAGATTGATTATTTAATAGTATACGTAATGAAGTTTTTAATTTTTTTTTATAAAACATTTAAATTCACAACTAACGTTATTCATTTTACAATCAGAACTCGCGCGCGAACGAAGTAATAATTCAATGATTACGATAAAATTATTTAGACGATACATTATAAAAGACGTACCTACCACGCTCCGATAATACAATTAATATTTCTGTTTGACTTTTCGAGATGTGCCGATACGATTTGTTGTATGTAAATCATTATTCGGTTTTCGATGACTGGTTATTTATTAAAAACCATGAGGTATTAGAAAACATAGTAGGTAAGTATCGTACCGGTTCTCTATGCGGAAACCGTAGGTGCTTCACCTTCCACAAAACATAGCTCATATTTCAATAACAGTGGCTTTCCGATGAGTTGTCCGTACTTAGTTTAACAATCTTGTTAAGTCGATACATTATTATTACGGTTCCGCGTCTGCGTACGTGCGTAATTGAGTACATATTTGTTTTGTTCTCGTTCAGTAAGTATATTGTGTTACATTTATACGCAACACGTACGGACACCTCTTCCCCGGGCTATTGGATATTATAAATAATCGCGTGGTAAACTATAAAGGCCAAGTACGAAATTATCCTCGTTCCGAATTTACACAACAATAAATTATGGCAGCACGAGAAATATTGGTCAATCAATTATCATTATTATTATTTTAATTATTATTATTCTTATTCTTATTATTATTACTATTATATCTTAACTAATTTTAGATTTTTTTTCTTTCGGCTGATCACTTCAGTAAACATATAATACAAAAATGTGTACGTGATACAGACAGTTTAAAAATGTATATTTCATAAAGTTAATTAATCAATTACAGCTTCGTAGTTCATACAGTGGAATTTTATTTTATTTTCGCAAGGCGGTTCAAATGGTTAAGCAGTTTATTTATGATGGATATGATTTCTTTGATTTAATCATTTCTAAGCTATTATAATATTTCTACGAGGATTTATTTCTTCTGAAATTCAAAAAAAATAAAATAAAATATATTAAATTTGACTATTTTGTTCAATACACAGTATACAAGGTTAATCTTTATTAAAATGACTATTTATCTTTTGAGTGTTCTAAACGCACAGTACAGTGATTGATAGTTGATGCCATGTTTTATTATTTATGAATTATTAAATTATTTTATAAATTATTGTTCGTCTAATCGACTGCAAACAAAAACAAATCAGTACTATAGAATCAGTTCTCCCGATTATTTTTTCTCTTGTGAATAATATTCTTAACATATAATTGAGTAAAACGTGATAATACGTGCGTCGTTACTATTGTAACAAGATATCCGCTATAATATGTGATAGAGATAAGTAGGCATACTTAACTTTCGGAGCCGTCTTCCATATGTTTTTTGTAGGACAGTTAAGATAATAAGTTATCAGAAATCATAACCGTTTTCCACTGAAATTGCATGAGTGTCCTTTTTTTGTTAAAATTAAAATAAGTCGACTTCGTTTTAAATTTATATCAAAACCATGACTGGAAATCGTTGAACTCATGATGTAGGGCACTTATTTTATTGTGTTTCCTAAATTGGTCGCTATCTCGAATTTATGGCCCGAGTCAGGATGGTAAGAATTGAATTGAAATTCTTGTTCCGTGAATGGTTCGTTCGTCGTCTAGTGTCATATGAAATATTGTCATCGACAAAGATTTCGTGTCCTGCCCAGTGTGTGTGTTCATGCGCGCATGTTGTGAATAAAATAATAGATATGCATCCCTACGCGTGTATTCATATACGAGTGTACTAATGCTTATCTATCTTTCTCTTTGCCGTGTGTCAATTTAAATTATGATTAATGTGCCGCCGCGGCCATTGTTGATGGGTACAAACAAATTATAAACGATAAATAAAAAAAAAAAAAAGAATCACTAATTCGATAGGTCAATCCAATCCGTCCCCCGGGGTCAATGTCTTCATTAAGTCGCACGCGCGTTTTGGATGTATACACGTGTTTGCAATTGCGCATTTGTTTCAACGAAAAATGTACAGCCTGAAAAAGCGTATATCTAACCTCGACGAGCTTGTAGGCGCGGCCTTCTGCCGTCCAAGTCCTTACAGTAATAATAATAATTACCACTAACAGTGTAATATATTTTCACGAACAAATTTTATCACGTTTATTCATTAGTTATTTACAAATATAAATGTATACAAATTGAACTACACAAAGGTTAAAAACAAAAACAAAACTGAGATCTTAAAATAATTAGTGACAAGTAAGAAAGCAAAAAAACATAAAAATAAATGTTGATATCTAGATCGAGTTTTTACAATGCATGGTTTTTTCTCCGAACAATGTGTGAAGGAAACGTTTTATTTACGCATAAAGAATTCATCTATTACGGTAGATGTTAAAAATAACAATATGCGACTCGATAATACGCAGAGGTCATCATATTGTAAACTTCATCAATTACAAGAATAATAATAATGAATATAAAAAAAAGGTTAAAATTAAAATAAACCAATAAATCGTGCACCGTGTCGGTTCGTATTTAGTGGACGTGGGTGGGCAGAGGATATTACCACTTATATACATATTATGCAGTCCATGACCAGCGTAAAACAACAATATCTTCCTGCTTGAGGTATGAGCAAACACAGGAGTGTAGTGCATAATGTTATGCGTATAGAAGCTATAAATGCATGTACGTAGTTTGTAAACGTGTTAGTGTAATATTTATCTCGAAACACTTTATTCGCGTTGGTGTGGACAGTGGAAAATGTAAAAATAAAGATTCCTAGGGTAAAATTAACGTTAGGTTAGGTACAACAAAAATATGTACTTACTCTTGGGCGCTGTTGCGGTACATATTTTAAATTAATAACAATATATACATGATTTTAATGACAGTTTGAAAAGGTAGCATTTGCGATAGAACTAATAAACGTGATGTTTTTGTGTATCCTGAACTTTTTTCTAGGGAAAAGGGTATTTAAAGTGGTGATAATATTCATTTTTAATACGGAATTACTTATTTACTATAAATTAGGTCTGAAGGCCTAAACTGTGTTGTTTTTACTGCTCATTAGTCGCGAGCTGCAATTCGGCTAAGTGGAGTTTGATGCTCTTGATAGTTATCGAATTGTTCTGTTAATAATTTCTTCAAGTAGTATCCATTATGGTTAGATAACATCATATTAATATTATTCGTAAAAACTCAAAGATTGCAATCGCAAGTACAGCAAAATTCGGTGTTGAGAGGCGGCAGGGGTGAACGAAGGGATGGGGTTTTAGGGCGCCGACCCCTTCCGAAAAGTTGTTGGAAAAACAAAATTGTAGACTTAATAGTAGTGTGTATACGCTCTACAACGATATATTTGTTCTGATATGCCTTACTGGCGCTCAACCGATGATGATGAATTAGAGGTGTGTTCGTGCGAAGAACCGAAAACCGTATGAGACGTGACGGTAAGGGATTTCAAGTGGTAATACCGAAGCTCCTGTAGCGACCGGTCCTGGTCAAGTCCAGAGGCGCCGACATGTCCTGTACATATTTCCCGGTCGACGTATCGTCGTCGTCGTTGTTGTTGTTGTCGTCGTCGTCGCCGTCGTGGCTGAGTTTTCGGACGACGGTGAGATCGACGGGCAGATCGTCGTCGAGATCGAAGTGTGCACCGTCGTCGTCGTCCGATCTGGCGGTCTCGCGGAAGGCCGAGTGCTCGGACCGCGGTAACGGCGTCCAATGCGTCGGCGCGAAACGGAAAAACTGCAACGGCGGCGGCGGCGGCACCGGTAGCAGCGACCGACGAGGTGGCTGTGACGGCGGCGGCGTGCGGCCACGGTGCCGCTGTTGCTGGGCCAGGCAGTGGATTTTGAACCAGTTGGAACGACGGCCGTAGCGCGAGCCGCTCTTCGACATGCCCGCGGCCAGGCACTTCTTCAGCCGGCACGCCTTGCACGACGTCCGATTCTTCTTGTCGATCACACACCGACCGGCACCCGTCTTGCACTCCGCCGCCGCCGCCGCCGCGGGGTTGGTGTGCGCCCGACCGAAAAACGACTGGAAAATGAAATTCGCATATTATACATACACCCTCGACCAAACCGGCGTCTACCTCGCTCTACCTCTCCCTCCGCGAGTTACCAACGATAAACACACGACTATTAATGTAACGGAGTAAATAATATCTCTAACACTCTATCGATTATTGTCGATATTAAGTGTAGGTACCGATTTTTTGACCGCACCGGATTCTTTTACTCACAAGGCGTTGTGCAGCAAGCACCTATTTTCAGTCAAGGCTTTTAAAAGTTTTGGCTTGAGTTTCTTCGGAGAAAAATCCAAACAAAGTTTTCAAATAATTTTCGTATTCATGAGATTTTTACTTTTTACGAGTTTTTATAGGGATAAAATCGAAAATGCGGAGAGCTGGTAGTGAACAGTTTATTCAAACACGTTTTCAAAATTATTATTTCATCAGTGTGGATTGATAAACGGAAATAGGTACGTCTAAATCAGCGATCCTCACTACGTAGACGGCGTGCCGCATGCGGCTCTCGGACTGATTTTTAAGGATAGATAAACATACATTTTAGAGTTATTGAAACAAATATTTTTTTGAAAAAAAAATGCTAACATAGATGCCATATTAGAGAGTTGTGAAAGATTTTGCTCTTCGACTTCAACGAATTAATAAATTCAAGTAGGCCTATTCATGAAATTAAGTAAAAGACATTTCCATACTTTTTTATATGCAAAAAAGTTAATTTTTTTTATGTAATAAACTTATGTTATAATCATATTGTTGTAAGTTAATTAACGCCACTTCATAGTGTATTATAACAATAAGAAAAATATATTTTGTAATTAACCTATACCGTTTAGGTTTAGGCCCTGACTAAACTGTACAATTTGTACTTGCGGCCCTGAGGAAAATTTGATATGAACTATTTGGCTCTCTCAGACATCCTAGTGAGGACCCCTGGTCTAAATTGACACGATATGTATAGTGCTTCTGTGCGATAGACTTGAGACAAGAATATAACGGTAATGTCTTGAGTTAGTACTGGTGTTTCGCGAAACTTTTGAATAAATATTTCTAAATTAAATTAATTTCATTCATTTGATTAAGTATCTTAATGGTTATAACTTATAATTATAAGAAATTATTGTTATTGTATGAAATGAATCTGTGATTGATAAAATTGTTAGTAGATGCTGCTTATCACAATAAGTTTTTAGAAAATATAAGATCCGTGCAAAACTCAAATCATCAACAAACCACTGCCCCTATACTTTACAGTGCAGTCTGTACAAGTTGAAACAATACGACTTATTCAACATCAGAGAAACACTTACGTCGGACGCATAAACAGAACCCTTTAATAATATATTCCAGAAAGACGTTCCTACGAAAACTGAATGAAATGTTGAAATTTAATAAATATTCACGTGTGGATTGAGCGGGTGTAAATATTATAATGACTTACATGGTTAAAACAAATACAACAACAATGATAAGCAACGTAACAATAGAAGAAATGAATGAAATATTTTTTAAATTTACAAGATGCAAATGGAAAGCAAAACAATGGACTGCACTAGTAATAATGCAACTGCTGCTATAATTGTTGAAGGTCACTTTAGTTGGACAATTGAGTAATTTATCGTTATTTATACAATTCATTATTTATAAACTATATACGATAGTTTAGAGGATTATAATATGTTGTGTTTTATAGGAAACGTATAGGAATCATTTAATACATTTCGATTTAGAACGGAAATAAACAAATGTATAGGTATGACTTTAAACATCAAGATGGTCTCTTTTATAAAACTGCTTTTGGTATCGATATTTAATCTATTATGATCAAACTCTGTTTTATTTTGGATTAAAAAGAAATCGTGGTATAGGTACATTGTCAATATCGCTAAAATCAGACGGGACTTAATATTTAAGAACCCTAACGAAACATTCATGCATTTTACTTCAACACTACGCACTTAATATTATTTATATTAGCAATTTTTCTGCAATCGTGAACATAATTATGCATATCAGTTAGGAAGTGCTGCTTCAACACACCGATTGACAAATTGGCATTGTGTTAAATTTAAACATACTCTTATGTAATGTATGTGTTTGGTACGAAATGCCCGCAGACAACATTTGTATCCACGTACCTTCATGGTTATCTTACCTTGCACCCTTCGCATGTAAAAGCTCCAAAATGAAAACCAGCTGCTGGCTCTTCGCACACCTTGCATTGTTGGTTCATCTAAACACAATACGAATGCAATATTAAGTATCGACAATGGATAAAAGTTCTTATGCTATCAAAAGGCAAAAAGGGTAAAGCGTAATGTGTATAACATTTGAACTTTCAGCAGTTATTTATTATTTCTATTGTTAATATTTTAATTTAATTTCTTCGAAAATCTGGTAGGTATATACGGTTTATCGTTTATCGTGTTTTAAATGTGTGTGGATATATTTTTTAATCTGTTTCGAGAATTGTCAAACGAAATTTTATAATTTATCGCGTTTTGACGGCAAAATAAATGTGTTCTTATAATATATGGTTTTAATATCGAGTATACAATACCAATACATATAGTAGATAGCGGTTACACGGTGGATTTTGTAAAGTGAAAAATCAAACGGTTGCAATACCTCGGAGTGTGTTTACTCTATTTACCCACGCGTTGCGAAATGACACGGAGTTGAGTAATTTTTTTTTTTTGAGTAATTCGCTCGTCGTGCTACTAGTATTTCGTGTTCGCCGCCGATGCGCTACATTTTTTGCAGTTATAATATTATGTCGAAGTACGAGAACGTAATAAAATAACGTATGGTGTTGTTTTTGTCCTGGTCTTTTCTCATTGAATCGGCACGGTACATGACCGGCGAACAGGATTTTTGACGTGCCCCTTCATCGCCGCGAGGGCACAGGTGTATGTTTAAAATTTTTCGCTCATCGTTTGCGCGCGGAGCACGTATCCCGAGTACGCCGCTGCACTGGTTTACGGTCGGACACGTCGTGGAGGTTAGCGTTAAAAACCGTAACGAGTTGCTCGCCGCAGTCACGATCTCGATCTCGTTGTAATGATTAGTTTTCGTTTTTATTTTTATTTTTTCATTCTTTCTCCGGGCATATTATCCTCGTCTCGCCCCGCCCGCGGCACCGCCGACACTTGCGCGGGGCTCAGGTGACGTTTTAAATAATAGTCCAAATTGATTTTGGCCTTTCGACCGCAAACCCCGGCGTTCGTGATAACGCACAACCACGCTCGACCGTCGGACGTGCAGCAGTTTCCTCCTTATCGTGTGTGCGCGCGATCCAGATGAACGGGTTTCGCTCGGGTCTTTTCTGGGCGGGGGGGGGCATCGGAGGGAGGGGGCGTCCACGACGGGTTTTATTAGTATGATTATCATCGCACCGCACCGATATTGTAATATTATTCCCTTTCCTCCACTTTTCGCCATCACGCGGCTAAATATGATTATTAACGCGCGTGCTGCGGACGACGGCGACGACGACGACGACCACTACGACGTGTACGCGGTACATACGATATCATATGCATATCATACCGTGTACGCGTGTACACGGCGATGTGATCGATAGGATCGTGATCCGATCTAATTTTAGGGCGGTCGACGGGTGTACGGTTTTCGCCATCGCCGAGCGAGCGAGCGCGCGCGTATAATATAACGTATTATAAATACAATATCGTGTGCCTCGCCGCGCGCATATTATTACGACGGCGGAGGAGAGGAAAAGGGGGGGGGGAAAAACACGTACGGGTACAGAGCGACTGCAAACACCCGGTACGAAATACGAGAACGGACGGATAAATCACCCGTCGTGACGACCTAATACGATTGCGTCGCGTCCTCTCCGCGCCGCCGCGGTGCAATAATAATAATAATAATACTATATAACGAGCGCGCGTGATGCGCCGCGGAGTGCACCTAACCGACGTATGGGTAGGGGGGGGGGGAAACGCGCTAATAGATTCCGCCGGTGCAGCCCCGTTTGCATTAGGTACGTATATAATATTTGCGCGCGGGCGTACTATATATTATATTATTATACATGTTTTTATACGTATACACGTACTTCTCCATTGGTTGTACCTTATCGGCCGCAATCAATAACGTTTACGTAGATATCTGCACGTGTGCTCCGGGGCCCGGTCACTTGGGGCCAAATCACGCGAGCGTTCGTATTTTTTAATATACACTTCGATACACTACTATAGTACCGCACCGAAAACTCGTCCAAATAGGTCATCATCTGCCGCACATTATCGTGGCGATTTATTTGTGAACATACGCGCGTAATAATATCACGTCCGGCGCTTGGAGAGTATACGATCTCCTCTCCCGCACTCTATATCATACTATCCAATCGACGCTTTATCATCGTTTACACCATGGTGTTCAAACTGAACATAAACGATCTTTTGAGAAGTGCTAAGAAAGAGCTAAGATTCCGCGAACGAACGTCTTCTGATATCCATCAATAATCACATCGCTGCTTTAATTTTTTTTTTTATTGAATAAAATCAGAAAAGTACAGAATTTCATACATATACAGAAACAAAAATACACAATATTTTCAAATTATTTATCTAGCTTCTGTAAACATGCTTGTGGTGGAGATAGACAGTTATATATACTCAATAAAGAATCTTCAACGAGCTGACCAATTAAAAATATAATTCATTAGAAAATACTAAAAATCGTCTTTATGTAGAAAAGTAAAAAAAAAATGCTCACAAGATCTAAATCAATGATTTCAAATAATTGTGGAAAATGTTTTTTATTTTAATTAGAAATGCATTTATTGTAGGTATTATTTTAATTTTAAGACTGTTTTACTCTACATATTTTATAGAAGGCAAAACGCTATAAGTGATATTATTGGTCTCCTGGTAACGTTAAACTAGGAACTATGGTCACTTAATAACGGACACTTGCTAGAGAACATAATATTTTGGTCGGGATAGTTTCACCAAAATCATATAATGCATAATGCATAATGGTGTTGTAAAAGTTACAAGAACAATATAGGTTTAATTTTGTTTATACACTTATAACCTTGTGATTTTATTTAAAACGAACTATTTTAATGCAACTTTTTAAAACCAATCAACATTTAAATATAACGCATTGGAAGGTAATTTTTCCAGGTCTCTCAAATCTAATTTTCTCACAAGCCTCGCAGAATATAACGCCAGCCCTGCGGCGTGACATTGCAGATCGTACGGTTCGGAATAATCCAATTATATCGACGGCACGCGACTCGACGCGTACCTCTTCATCAATACGCGTTTTAGCGTTTTCAAATACAAGTATAAATAGTTAAACAATCTATCCGCCGGGGTTAGGTGCGACCGACATATCGGATCTGGAGGGCTTTTTCAGAGGAAAGAAATACGTCTCAATCGATTGTATATAAATTATATACATATGATCTGATCGCGTTTGAATGTAATCATAATGTGTTTATCTAATATTTTCACCGGTTCGGGCGGATTTCTGTTTAAAATTAAAATATTATTTCAACACATCGCCGTATAATAATAATCATAATATAATGATAGACTCTGTAACAATCAAACACGAATCATTATTTCTGACGCTAGGGATAAGTTTACGCGGTTTTCTAGGTCACTTCTTTTGTTGTCCGTTTGTTCCGACCACGGTATTATTAAACTATTTGCTAATAGCGTAATAAATATAATTATACTACGAATGATCGTTACTCGTATAATAATACTAACCGGAATGCAATTATTTCGTTCTTCAATAATATTATACATAGGTATACAGGGTGTCCCGCCGATGATTTACACATTAGTTACGATATCTCCTGAGAAAACGAAGATTTTCAAGTTCTGTTTTTTTTTATTAGACTCACAGGAACTAGGACTACAAATATGTAATATTGAATTAAATGTTTTGGTAAAAAAGTTAAAAAAGTTAATTTTTTCTTTATAATTTTCTAAATTTTCTGGAAACTAAAAATGTATTAAAAACTATGAGGATTAATGAAAAAAAAATGTTGAATAGTAAAAATTTTTAGAAAAATAAACTCAATAGAATGACTAAAGATAATCTACAAATTTTTCAAAAATAAGGAACAAAAAACAATTTTTTTAACTGTTTTACCAAAACATTGAGTACAATTAAAAGATTAAACAATTGTAGTCCTTGACACTGTGAAAAAATAAGCAGAATTTGAATATCTTCGTTATCTCAGGAGACATCGCAGTGGGTAACCAATATCGGCGGGACACCCTGTATATTGTATGCTCACAAAAATAGAAAATTGCATTCTAAAGCTGACGTTACTGAATAATTGCTGCTATAATGGCCTCCGGATTCGCTTTTATTACGGCGCGCTGCAGTAGGCATACATATTATACAGTGTGTCTGCGCAGGATCGGCGATACATATTATTATAGGTCATTTAAAAGCCATCGCGTTCGTAATTTGCGCGGCCGCTCGGCGTTTTCGACTCGGGGCAAATGGCATTGTCCTCACGGTGCTATAACTTTACCGACGGTTATTCGACTGCCGAGTACGAGCGTACTATGGTATACGTGTAGGTACGTGTGCACGAACGCCGTCGGATCGTAACGAAATTTTTATCCGGATGCGCGCGCGGTGCATACGGCTTAACCGGTCTGCGCGGGCATACCACTGTAACTAAACGTTCGCGAAACCGTCGCTCATGCGACAACGATAAACGACGATTGATGATCCTGCGTAACGGCCTGAGGGTCGACACCGTTTCAAAAGAATAAAAGTGCGGACCACGTCGTACCGATCGAGGGACGCGTCTGCGCGGAGTCATCCCGCAGCGGACGTGGCGACGGTGGTCAAGCATCGGTGCGAAGAAATCGATTTGATCCAGTCGAGCCCACAGCACAGTCGGTAAACAGGACAACGCTAAGACGAGACGTTTGTGCGCGCGTACACGGTCGGCATTCGTCAGCTAACGACTGAAACTCTTTGACGAAGAAATGCGTACCATAATACGTACTATCTTTAATGTGATTCATATCATTATGAAAGGAAAAGTCTACTGAACAGCTCGAGTTACGAGATAAACGATTATGCTACTTTTTACAATTTTAAATAACATTCAATTACTTTGAACGGACGTTCGGCGTAATGCGCGTATGCAACAAACTTATTGTTATACTATAAATATTTCAAGCGCGATTAAACAAACAAAAATCGAGTACGTTTCAACTAGAACTCGACCGATTTGTTTTTATAAACCAATCGGAAAAAATAAGTTTAATGTTATTTACAATACGGTTATTCAAACCGTACGCTGGTAATGCATTTAGTCGAGAACCAACCTTGACTACCACCTACATGTAGTCCGGGGAAAATGGTTGAAAAAAATAACCTTTGATATTAACCTTATTTATCTAACCAGTGAACGTCTAACTTTGTGAACAGGCTATCACGAATAGATCTGCTTTGTATAATATTTTATGTACTCCTTTTTCCTGGTGAAATCGTCCGAGAAAAATCGTTTTTTTTTTAAAAATTCTCTCTCGTTTTTATTATCATCCTGGATCGCGTCGATTTATTACAAAAATATTACACACGTAATATTATAGTTCATCGGTAACGATATTTCGCGGTTCCTGTACATATTCCAGCTAAATCATCTCGCTGACAAATAATTTTGGTTGCCAAGGTCGGGTGCAATGCAGCTCGTATATTTCTCTTTTTCTCTCTCTCTCTCTCTCGCTCGCTCTAATCACTGTAATTTGACGATCGTGTGCGCTTCACATCGCCTCGCGTCGTCCGTATGTACTGCAAGTAGGTATATACCAGCTTATAACCTGCACTTGCCGCCGTTCGCGTTCCATCGGCCGTGTTACAATTAACGCATTTGGTAAATAGGACTCGTGATGATTGCGGCCTTGTCGTTACGACGTACAATAATTCATGTCTGACGCCGCGGCAGACCCCCTCTCGTCACAAGAGCTCCCGAGGCTTCTTCCTCGTTTTTAAATTGCGAATAATAATAATAATAATAACGTTTGGCGAACAACCAAAACAGTATCATCCTTCAAGGTGTTCCGAGATGATTTTGATGAATACTAATTGTGTTTCTACTATTTTTTTTTCTCTTCTATTTTTCCGCCCCGTCCAGAACTGATGTAATATAATATGCCGATCTGAGACGGATAAAACGAGCGGCGGCGGTGGCCGACAAAAGATTCGCCCGGTGGCCCGCGTAATACTGTCGGAGGGACGTTGCTGAATGACAATTACGGTAAAGATTGAGTCATTTTTTTTTTTGCACTGTTAGCCAACACCGTAACGTTGATTTCATTTTCTTTTTTTCTTTCTATTCGTTACGGATGTTCGGCGATAGCGCACACTGCGTTTGCCAAACATTTCGGAAATAATTTCTCAATTAAGATCATGAGAAACCTTGAAAAATTATGTGTGCTATATTGCGCCTTGTTAAATATCATACTTTTCGCGTGTTTATCCATGTGTTTAGAATAAGTAGTAATTCAGAAATTTGGTTTCGACTAAATATATAAATCTATAAATGTTCGACTGCAAATCAAACAAATGTCTGATAACATTAATCTAGGGAGAATTTAATGTAATAGAGTTCCCGAAGAATTAACTTTTGAACCATAATTTCAAAAATTCGAATAAGATTTAATTTGTAGAAAAAAAACTAATCGTTTTACAAACTTAATGTTTATACTTATATAGTTGTATGGACGTATAAAAAACAACAGTAGCTCGGTACATTTTCTCATATAATTGCGTGATATACATATACATGTAAATAAAAATTAAAACTAGTTAGTAGTTATTTTATATTTTTACCATGTGATAAATAAATGGTCATATATTTGTATATTACTAAATCTGACATTAACCTTCTTTTAAAGTATACCGGAAACGATATAACAAGCTTTATATAAATTCCGAAATTAAAATTTTATTTTTATATTAGTTTTTATGAAGAAATGGTTATGTTCGTGTTACTGACCCAAAGTGAATAAGAGTCAAAACTGAAAAGTAATATTTCAATAAGATTAAACGTTGTCTGTGAATAATAAACATAAGAGACATATTTTTAAATTTTTAGTTCAAGAATAATAAAACTAAAGTTTTCGGTGCATATGGAAATTAAGAATAACAATTATATATGTATGTTGTCATTTGTATAAGTTGCTAATGTTCGATCCCAGACGTTTAAAAATGTCTACAGTCTTCAATATTAAATACACTTTAAATATTATGTTCTACATAATGCGTCAACGATTTGAAAATTATCTTTTCTGTGCGTTAATAAAGACATAAACTATTTGACTATTGATTTTAAATACATATTATAAATGTTTAACGTTTATTTTTTTTGTTGAACTTGATAGTATTTTTATTTTTTAAATAAATATTTGTTTTGATTATTCAATTTGATGGACATATTTGAATACAACAAATAATACGGTTTAAGCATTACAATCCATTGACGCACTAGTCTGCTAGAAACACGTGTATCATAGTAATAGGTATGTTTACAAATCACAATGTGTATTCAACTCATCAAGTACTCTATAATCGAAAATGTTGGCAATGTATTGACCATTGTCTACGAACATTAATCAGCACGAAAATCAAATATTATCGAACAAGTTTTAATTTGGATTATGTGTTGAATGTCAGAGCGTGCGTTTACGCCGTACATATTAATCGCCGCGCGTTGAGCGTCAACTAAATAATTCATTTTCTAAATAATGCTCGCCGAACGTATTAAGAATGCTAATGTCGTTATTAAATAGCGTGTTTTGTCTTAAACCCAATGTACAATTGCAATATTATTATTTTTTTTTGTATCGTATACGATATTTGACGCGCGAGCTCTCTACGAGAACTGTTTCTGTAAAGAAATCAATTAAAACCGAACGAGTCGAACAATGATGCGTCCGAACACAACGGTATGCCAAATCGTCGATCGTATTCATATATATATATATATACAGTCGAACAGAACGCGGAATGAAATATTATCGAACCAGTGTGATCGATTCAATTCGTCGTAAAAATATAAAAGCCGCGTACGCGGGGAGAATAACATAACGTAACGTCTACAAGTTTCCGGTAACATTTTTCGATGACTTACCTCGATAATATCGGTTTTTCGTCTTTTTATTTTCTCTCCCGGTTATATTTTTCCGCTCAGCGCCGTGCACGTGATTTCTATACGGACAGCAGTGCCGATGTTTTACATAGCGGCCAGGGGCGACCGGGACGTGTGCGGCGTACGAGCAGTGCGCAACAGAAGAACCGAAAAAAAAAAAACGAACGAGAACGACAAAAACGATTATTGCTGCGACGGAGACGGGTCGCACGCGCGGAAAAGCGAAAAAACGACGAAAAGGTTTGCCGCGAGCGTTTCGGTGTCGGACGTCCAAGTCGCGGTGCGGAAAACGACAAGAGAGGCGGGAGCGAGAGGTTAGCTCGCGTCTGTCATTGCCGAACGTTCAAGTCGCCGGCGACAACGGTGGTACGCGGTGTAGCAGCAGAAGCAGGAGCGACCGTCAAGGACGTCCGTCTGAAAAAAAAATAATCCGTCCGAACGTACTACGTATATAGTTTACACGGATATAGGCGCACGCATTATACCCGGTAGTCCGTTCGTGTTACGATTGCTCGCACCGCACTATGGAAATGGAGAGCAAGATAAATGAAATCGTCCAAGGCAGGGGTGGCCAACAGGTAGATCGCGACTCCCTTTCGCATTTTCTTGAATTTTTAATTGTTTTCAGAAAACAAGCGAAATGTTTTTTTTTTTTCCGTAAATTTCTGTATCTTATATGTTATCTTATATATCTACGTTATAAATACTCATATATATATATATATATATTCTAAATAAAAGTAATAAAATAAGTGTAACACGCATATACATTTTTGTTTATTGACTACCTTTTTTTTTGTCGATCGCGATAGCCTGAGAAAACTAAGAAGTCGATCTTAAGTCTATTAAAGTTGGCCGCCCCTTCGTTGTACATACGCTGCGCTGCCAAACCGCGTCGTTACGATATTGTTACGCGAAACGGAACAACACGCTGTAAACGATTCCCGATAAAATTATGCATGCGGTACCGCGCAGCGTGATTAAGACAAATGAAAAATTGATGTACATTCGGTACATTAGATTTATCAAGTCTACGAGTTCGTAAACGAAAAATGTAAATTAGGTATAATGTAATCCGCTATACACGTATATTACACTTGCAGTATAGTAAATTCGGTACGATGAATAATCGGGATGGTTTATGTACATTTGAAAAACAAAATTTACTTCGTTTTTCAATAATTACGTTCCTATTATACGACTCTTGCGTTCCGCGATGATCCACATCGTGTAATCACATTCGTAATGTTGGAGACGAAGTTTTCCAAATATTTGAAACGTGTTTAATTTTTAACGTTTGTTAAGATAAATGTTTTCACTCGCACTATTTACGTCTACAAATCAAAAACACTCGTTGTCTATCATTGTATTTCTTGTGGAACAAATACAAATATATATACATATATATTATTTTAATTACGAAAAAGAGAAATTATTATATCTGATAACCTTGATGGTTGCCGGTACGAACAGGTGGAACGAAAAGTGCAATATTTTTAATTGAAGTACATTAATTATTTAGCGGTACGAAAATAATGCCGATAAACACTATTTGTCAACCGCGCGTTTGAACTATTGCCAATACGTTGACAAATCGAAAATAGGATAGTCAAAACAAAACCAGTGTTTTAATTTTACGCAGAAACCGCTAACCTTAAACCGTGCACGGTTAAAAGCGCATGCTATATATTATAATACATTATGTGTGTATATCCCGTGTGCTGCGTACTCGTATAAATGATGCTGTGGTGTCGTGTACGCGCTGTAAAACATATTGTGTATACTGCGCAACGTGCAACGGAACGCGAAGCACGGAGAGTGTATCGGAGCCCTGGATGTATGGTATATGAGCTGCTCCAGAAGAGAATATTGAAATATGCATATTATCTCTTTGACCAGTCGAACACGACAAACGAGGAATCGTACATATATATACGTGTGCATTACGTTACGTATAAACGGGAGAAAACAAATAAAACGGTGGACTTTGGCGGACTATATGGCGTTGTACATGCGACGGGGAAACTATAACGTGTAACGCACGGCACGGTCGAGTGGAATCCGTTTGTAATAAACCCATGTCGGGAAGTAAAAATAAAAATAAAAAAAATAATGTAAATAAAATACGAGAATGATCGTTGTACAATCGTTGTCGCCGTCCATTTGTTCTATACTACTACTACTACTACTACTACTACTACTACTACTACTACTACTTATACTACTGCTGCTGCAGCTATACACTACGATATCGTCGCTGAAATACGTCAGCCGGACGACCCTTTTATAAATAAAACACGATACCTCCAGCGCGGTCTAGCTCACGTACACACATATATATATATATATTCCGGTTCGGCCCACGCGGTTGCTTCTATATATTCGTGTTGGCGGCGAGATAACCGTGTAGGAAAAAAAAATCCGTAGCGAATATATAAAGTGGTGGTGACAAAGACACTCCCGGAGAGACGCAGAGGAGAGATGGAGGGCGACGGATGGACGAAAGGAGAGACGACGGAGAGGAATAGGAAGGGAGGATAAGGAACGAGACAGGCATGGAAAAAGGGTTTATGTGAGCGGAGGTCTCGCGACGTGGCCAATAAACATGACATGGAGATATCATCTGCGCGGAACGGGAAGCGGCACGAGAGATATTTGGATTGCGTGCGCGTATAACACACACACACACACACACACACACACATGCACGTGAATAAATATACGCATACGTTCGCACCATCGCGTAAACGCACACGTACCGCACGTACTCGCGTACACACACTCGCGTGCGCGTGCCGGAGCGGCAGTTGTTACCCCGCATTGTGAAAACAGTACAAATTCAATACGTCACAGCGTATTTCACTCGTCCGCCGCCACCGCGGATACCACCGCGATTTGTTCACGCGCGGATACAGGATGATCGGCATCTCAGCAGCCGCGGAGTCCTGTACACGTACGGAATCTACAACACGCGGTATTCGTGCGCGCGCAATCGCGTTGTAAACGCACCCCGATTTCCCGACTAATTTTTCGCTCAGTTCACCGTGCGCTCGCCGAACACTGTAACACATCGAAACCATAGACATGGACGTGCACAAATCATATTATATTTTTTCCGCTGCACGTATTTCCGGAGCGGAATATTTGCCTGGAAATGTTTCGACGTCACATCCGACCGGTGTACATAGTTGATATTTGCCTGTTAGTGCGTACCTGAATACCGATTTAACATGTGCTAACGGGGTATAGCGCGTTAACACGTAACGCGGTCCTACGTTTCCAGTTCGGTGTTTGAGCACCCAACAAGTACACGCGAAACGAGACCGACGAGGCTTATCTGAAAAGATAACTGGAAATGGACGAATTATTACTAAATACGTGCTTGCCGAAAAGCATACTATCATGATATAGCTGAAGACCACGGACACGATGTTCAATTAAACACACACACCGGGCGGGTATATTATGTTTTTTTTTTTTTTTTTCATACAAATGCATACACGTTTTGCGTGCCTTAATTTTATGCGTATTCGCGAAGAAGATGTTTTCAGTAAAAATTAACTTTTACGACGAAAATTGAAATAAAACGTATTGCTTTATTGTTAGGCGAGGCGAGCACTGAAGTCTTACCCTGTACATGCGACACGAGTGTATGCATATTATTATCGTGTACGCGATGGCGCGTAGGCAACAACAATAATATAATATGTGTCATACGAACAAACGTCGTCGTCCGGATCATACCTTCTTTGCCCCGGCCGACGTTATCGTACGCGCTGATCGTCAATTGTCGTCGACGAAGACCACAACGCGACCCGACGGCCGACTTGTTGCATATACGCGTGCAAGACAAACGGTCGACGACGACGACGACGTAAAGAAAAAAAAAGGAAAAAAAAAAAACGCCACGATGTACTCGGACTTTACTCGGTGGAATGCCGTGTAGGAAATTTTTCCCAATCGTGCCAACCATTCTTGTGCGATTAAAAATTCATGTTATATAGGCAGCATTGAAATATGCGAAACATTTAATTATGCGTGCTGCAATCCATTCAAATCAAAGGTTCACGCGGTGCATCGAAAATAACTATTTCCAATACACGTGGCCGAGTCATAATAATATCCCATTCAAATATAATAATATATAGGTAGTATTATAGGTTGTCGACGCACAACTTTAATATTACCATTTCAGTTCAACGGTGTTAAACATTTAAGAGAAGTTACAACTTGGAGTTTAACAGCAAATGTTTTTCTTATGTGAACTTTTAACTAGATATTGATTGATTTTTTTGAATACCTATAATGTGTTGATGATTTTTAGTTGATTGTGCGGAAAGGCGAATTGATCTAGTTGAAATTTGATTATCTAAATACGCGTACTAAGACTATTTTCTTTTTACTATTTGTTCACTGACATTTGTGTACCATAAAATGTAAAAACTGTTTCCTTACAGAAATTGTTGAAACTGTTAATTAAGTTTGGTATAGTTTGGTATATTAAGTTTCAAACTATAAATTTATAAGTATAACGCTGTTAGAAGTAAATTTAGGTAATATTTAATTAAATTTCTTATTTTTTTTTAACATCTATGAGTTATCGAAATGTATTAACCTGCCCAGTCTCGTGTATGTGTCATATTGATTTATACACTCACTTGATATATTTGATTTGAATAAAACATTTTATCATACTGTACAGTATGTAATTGAAATTCGCTGCGTGCAGAGCTTGAAGATTATTTTAATTTAAAACTTGAGATTTCTGATGACGTCTCTGACAAAGTACAAAATATTTCCTAAGATCAAAGCGTCTGCACTAATTTGTGTGGAAGTATAAATAATGGAGTATAAAATGTCTAAATTTTAAACTAGTTAGTTTTGAACTGCACCATATTTTCATATAGGTACAACGACGTTGGGTTAAACATAAACCAGTTATAGACTTCAAAGGATTTGGCGGTAGTAATCGTTTAAACAGTCTGTTCAACTTGAGTTAACTGCAGTGATGGATTACATTTGAGTTTATGTTATTGTATTTTCTAATTTCGTATACGATTTTATTATGACCATACGGATTAATACTTTTATTGTATGAGAATAAAAACTCGTGTGGACTGACACTATATTATATACTAGGTAATGGAGTAATAATTCCTTATAAGAATCTTTTTCATTTCATTTTGCACTTAAGTGTGCGCAGGTACACCCACGTATCAATTAACACAATATTCACGTGTCCCATTTGAGTTGGTTTTAAGTTTTGAGTTTTGATTTTATTGTCCGATACTCGTATTATGTGATGTTATAAACTATGGAACGATTGTCAAAACAGTGTGTAATTAAACTATCAGTTGTGAAATAGTATTATATAATTTTGCGCCCAACGGTATATTACTAAACACAAAGGTGACGGTCAACCGTCAATTCAATTGGAATCGTGAATTGAGTTAAATATTCGTAATTCTTTTTAAATGTTTTACCGTTTACCACATATTTATGATTGTATAATTCTTTTTTTTTTCCGAAGAATCAGTCGTAGGTATACTCAAATATATTATAGTATATAATTTAGTATTTTAGCATTTACTATGAGTCGTTCGCTGCGTAGTAATAATTTTTTTCCACGTTGATAATCACGTGATGTGATGATATTTCCTATCTTACAATACATATAATTATAGTGGTTCGATTGTTTTAAACAAACGCATAACCTCAATATTGGAATAAAAAAAAATGAAACAAAAGAGATAACATCAAAGATAATAAAGCGTTTGTGGTGCAGCAGTTTATTTAGTGGGCAGTGTAGGTACGTGCTCTGCGAACGAGCATGAATCGATACATACGAGTGCAGTGTTTAGATTAGGTATGAAACTATTTAATAGTGCTATTTCGATTCAAAGTTCTATAAATCTAATAAAATGATGTTGCGTTGGTGATAACTGATAAACGTAGGTGTTTTTATGGTTTCACTATGCATTGTAATATGCGTTAGTTGACTTACAAATAAAATAGAATAAAGTCGTGCATGGATTAAAAATGGAAACCTAGATTAACAGAAAAATAATCATAAAATAAGAAAATATGCAGAAATTATTCTAAAACGTTGTACTTACGTTAAAATGTTCCGTTTTTTGTGTTTAAATAAAAATCTTAAGCCATGTTTTGGTTAAAAAATATTGAATTTATGTACTGTAATGTTTCTAGATCGTATTTTATTCATATTAATACATTTAAAAGCTAACGAAAATTATCTTAAAATTATCTTCATTTAATTTATTTCAGAACTAACAATTTAGATAAGTATGAACATTCGAAAATTAGATAAAAAAAAAATACTTTTCTACTGTGGTCAAGTTTTCAATTTTGACGAGAGTTAAAATAATAAAACTTTTTGATAAGTAAATTAATATTTTTTTTATGGACAAATGAAGATTATAGTGAACATGTAACTAAAAAAGTAGTGACCTGTATTTACTGATGACAGAAATAGAGTAACGAATATATAATTAAAGAGTACACGACATGTTCACATTATAATAGAATGTGTTTTTTTTTCTTAGTTCCCGGAGTGTTACTGTGATGAATAACACGCAGTGTAGTAATATTTTAAGGTTGCTTGCAGCATACTTAGGCGAACTAGTATTCTTGTTTTAGTTTATTATTCAAACGAAGTACCCGTTGCAGATTCTTTTCGTACGAAGTGGTATTCGTATCTCGTGAAGTAATGCATTACACATGTTGTCGTGTACAAATATGGTCGAAATATTATTTTCAAATGCTACAAAAATCGAAATTCTTGATATTACCAGATTTTATTGATTCATTTTTTAAATTTGCTAATATTAAAATAGTAGACTATTTTCTAATATTTGTTTCGTATAATTGTACAAAAGCAGCGATAATATTTTTATACGATTTTTTTAGTGTATAATCACACATTATACGTGCTATATTTAAAATCATTTGTAAAAATTCCAATGTTGTTGAATCATTTTTTTTTCGGGTTTTTCAAGAATTTGGCGTAACACATACACCGACTAAGCTGTATTATTACTACTAAATTTTCAAATTTTATTTTGCACATAAGCATAATCATGTTCACACCGTTAAAAATTACGTATAGGCACTTCACAGGTCGTGTGGCCAACTCGATGCTGAGAGATGCAACATGAAAAGACAGACAGCAATAATCGCGACACCTTATTCAAACAGCGGCAGTAACGTGCGCTGGACCGTGTCTGCCCGTGAATGATGTGATGGACGGTCGACGTACATTTCGTATTTTGTCGAGACAAACTCTTGTTTACGTTATATAATTTAATTAATTAGTGTGTTTGTTTTTAATGTACCTATTTATTGTATTCGAATTGTCTTATACTGAAAAATCGTTTTCATAAATTGTTTTCAAAGGCTTTTCCTTTTTGAGGTACATCTGTGAGTAATAATAGTGATGTATGTGCCCTAAATTAGTGTTCAGTGAATCTGTTTTACACGTCAAGCCTTTGCGTGGCGTACACGACAAACTTTACCGTAACAGTCCTACAGCTGAAAATCGCTTATGGATGTGTATTGAAATTAAAACCACATGTTTGCCTCGCGGAAACTATAGTGTATAAAAAACGCTAACCAATATGTTAATTTATGATTGATTCATTACGTATATGTATTACGTAGTACTTATTACGTCAATTGCCATAGATCATAATCAAATAAATATACTTTGTGAAGAAGTCAGGATATCAAATTAGTTCTTTCAGGATTATTCGTTTTTCATTGCAACGAGAAATATAATCTAGTATTTATGTTTTGAGCTTACCTACTGCTCATACATTTTTGTTTAAATTTTATTTTAAAATTTGTAGCATAGAGTCAATTTTGTGATTTACCTGTATTTGTTAAAGACGAAAATTTTTTGTGACTTATCCTTTGCACCAAAGAAAATGCTTAACTGTTGAAGATAATTCTTATTTTAGACTTAAAACATATTAAATATAAATCATTAAATATTTAGTGAAGTGCGGTGGGAGGGGGAATGGTACAAATGATAAAAGTTGATTTATTTTAATTTTACTCGAATATAAACTGATTGGACTTCTGTAGATTCTGTCGATGGCTTTCCTAAGCAAGAAAACAATGTGTATTAATTGTCATCGTAATAATTTTTAAACTGATATGGAGTTCAAACATTTTATCAAATATTTTAGCGTCCGTCTTATAATATCTTGGTCAGTCCGCATATACAAAGATGCGAAATTGGATGTTTTTTTTTCTTTGATATTAAAGGTTGAAATAATTAAAATAATTATTTTACATGCGTAGGCAACTTGTACTAAGACATTCGTCGTATCAAATCGTATATAAATGAATGGTACTGCATTAACTAAATAAATTATGGTATTTTTATCCACAAGTATATAACGAACTACATAAATAAATTGCCATATCTTACGGTTGGATGAATATAGCTATACTCGTACAACTTAAATCCTCGTACTAATATAACACAAAGGAATCGGTTATAATTTAAATACCGCACTATAATGGAGACTAACTATTATGTCTTTATAACGATAGCGATTTATTTCTTCAGGGCTAATTCGAAAGAAAAAAAAATGTCTGCAGTAAATTACGTTCCATAATCGTATCATAATATTGTAATAAGTTTCGTTTGTGTGCATTTATTTTTCTCATATTACGGGCATGCACGTACACGCAGTGATTAGTTATATTTGTGCACATTATAATTGTCCATATAATTGTAAAATCATTAATCACTGTTTAATCGATGCATCAAGTGTTCAAATTAACAAGGTTAATTTTTTTGTTTACATTTTCGTGAGTGATCATGAGGCCATGATTCATTCGTTCAGCTGACCGTGGGAACTTACTTGCAATATTTTACTGTTGTGCGCGTAATCGAGTATTTATAGTTTATTATATTTCGTAAATTACTTTAGAAACGATTACACATAATTTCATATTAAATGGTCCCATTCGGTTCGATTTTAATATAGAAATAATAACAAACGAGTTTTTGCTTTTTGTCTTATACGTACTAATATTTATATTTCATATAAGGAACACAAATAAAACAGAAGATTATACAAAAATATTAATTATTACTAAGCCAGTTTGTTTACAATATAAACATATTAAATATATTATAAGATTACCAACGGTTGATGCATTAATATGAGTGTATAGATTTACATTGAAATATTATTCTACTATTACGAGTATTTGAGAGTTGTAGTTTTTTAGTACGTCCATTCACCGCCACGGCTGCGTATATAGTTATTAATATGCTTATTTTATTTTTTTTAAAATATCTAACGAAACGTTGTATGAACAAACACAGTTTTTAAACTATTTTTCAAGTTATAAAATCGTAATGAATAATGATTGAAGATTATAAGAACGAAAAAAAAAAAAATGAAAAAATGAACAAATTCTCGACTAAAAATATATATGATAATATATTACACTATTAGTTACAGCCCGTACGAGTAAATTAATGATCTCTATGTATAACATGTTAACTAATTGTGTAATAATATATTATGTTGCTACGGTCGTAATATTATACATCGTCTCACAATAGTTACCATTGTTTCTTGTTTGGCGCGTAAAGTAATTCGTAGGTAATAGGTGTACGCATGTGCACCGCGTTTAGTGCAACACGTATTATAAATACGAATAATATAATAAATGTAATTTATTTGCTAAAACTCTTGTAAAGAAAAAAAAAATGTAGGTCACTAGATTCACTAGATATTATTATCAACTACACAATAACCGCGAATAATACACGATATCAAGATCGTTTTCAATTCGTAGGCGTTTCGTAATTGCATTTTTTTTTCTTAATTGTATCTATCGCATTGTTTTGCGTTCATCTGACGCGTTTAAGGTTTTATCGGTAGCACACCGGCCACTCGTACCCATCAGCAGAGCGCGCGCATTGTCGATAAAGTTGTTTAAATTAAAAGTGATGATGGCTGTTTGTCGTACGAGCGAACAGCTAAGGGGAAAAAAAACTGCCATTACATTATTTCTCGACGGGAATGTTATTCACGTCTCGAATACGTTACCCACTAAATAAAATAATAACGATGACCACCCGGCTGTTGTTCATTTCCGTGCGCAATGTGAGATTCGGTTTTTTCGTTTTTAATAAACGTCTACGATAGTGCCGTTAATAAAATCGGTAATTTGTCTGTAAAATTTTCGGACACGATATTGGACATCCGGTCGAAAGATTGGTACATTATTAGTTATTACGTATAGGTACGAGCACCGCGCGCGTAGCCCATGGCCCGGTGGGAGTTTCCGAAGGTGTACAAGACGGTTCGGACGGTAATTAATATTAATAAAATATATACGTTCAATATTTTAATATGTATGCGCGCGTGTACCTGTAGGTTTTTTTTTTTTTCTTTTGTCATTATCTGATATGAATGGAAACGTATACCCGGGGAAAACAAACAAAACTCGCATTGATATCATCTCGATTTGCGTTTTGTTTTACGACTCGGGCACACCTCTTCCACGTTGAGCGTGCTCGAAATATATCGAGTCCGCCCAGACACGTAGCATCGGAACGTTTATTACTATTATTGCTATTATTATAATTATTATTAAAACAACGATGACGAAACTCGTACTTGTTTATTTTTTCACATTGATAATAATTAATAATATACTACCCGTACGATCTGATGTGAAGACTTATTATTTGTTTGTTTATGTAATTTAAGTGCGCAATCGTTTAAAGTCTTTAAGCCGGGGCGCACGCGCGTGGTGTGCACCTACTTACATACCCATATGCAAACGATATTATTAATATTTTTTATTAAACTGTAAGTCGCGGCGAGGCTGCTAGAAATGAATATGATTGGAGCAATTACAAGTCTACGCTAGACTGGGCGAGTGTGTACGGAGAACTGGACGAAACAAGCTCACATCAATATTTAAATATTTACTTTTTAAAATAATTGTTACATTTTATACCGATACATGATTTATTGGAACGACAAACACACGTCGATTAATCATATGATTAAAAGTAGAAAATTAGATTTCTCAGTTCAATTATATATTTAATTAATGCAGTAACACGGTAATAATTATTTTTATAATTTTAATACTCCAGGTACAGTTGATCTCCACTTTATAATAATTCCTTATAATAGTATTCATTAATATTGTTTTTTTTAACTTTAAAAGTATCCATATCTTGTCCTACCGTAGTTGAACTTACCTCGACAAGTATACTCGTTGTTAACAGGTTATAAAAGAAATACATTTATATACATAGATATTAGGTAGGTAGGTACGCATGTACCATAAATTATATTTTTTAAAGCAATTTTTCTTGTTCCAAAATTCTTTGAGGACAATATACGAATTTGAATATTAATGTTAATGTTAATAATATTATAAAATAAATAAATGTATACATATGAAAAAAAAAATGTAATTTTTTTAAAATTTACAAAATCTTATATATGTATATCAACATATGCGCATAATAATATATAACAGTAGTACATGTCATTTACATGGTATCTTAACTTTAGTTATCTTGTTCGGCCGCTAAGACTGACAAAATGATTACTAAATTTCAACTCTTGAACATTGCATTACTTTTAACGATCATAATTTTTATACAGCGAACTTAACATTCTTACATACTTAACGTTTCAACTGGGGGAGATTTCAAGCAATAAATTATTAATTTGGTAAGGTTACAATGATGCATATAACACTCTTATTCTCATACGTGCAACGTGTATGTTTAACCAAAAATACGTTTATAGAGAATAGTGTCGCTTGTGCATGGTCGGTTGTTACATTTGGTCGTCGTAATCGACTATATCCATGTTTGTTAACGTATTATAAATGTGTTCCTCTAGAATGACGAAGTATATTTTTGTATTAATAGTTTACCGAATTGATAAATAACGCGTACGGCTATTACTATGCAATAACACAATTTAATTATAATTTAATTGCGCAAGAGTTAAACATTGGCAAACCGCATAAATGTGTTTTATTGGTGAACTCGAAAAACATTTATACGAGTAATCTAGAAAAAAATCTTTATTCATTTTTGATGTTAGCGAATAGGAAAACAAATTAATAGGGTAATGCGTTAAACGTGACCCCGTGCAACCGAAGGGTCAAAGGTGTTTTAAAATTATTTGTTTTTTATGTTATAACATACTTTTACTAACCAGTATTCATATAGAGTTCGTTAAAAATGGAAACCGCTGTAAAAATAAACATAAACGAATGCCGTAAGTAAAAGTTGATCGAGAACAGTTAATTTATCGTTCAATTTAATCATACATTGGTTACTCTGGTTTTAACAATTTTGCTCATTATTAAAATAAAATGTGGCGCGTACAGAAATGAAATGAATATAATGTGTAGTACGTAAGAAATAAGTATTAATGCGTGTAAAGTGCCTTAGGTAAATCGGTGCTATAATAATAATAATAATAATAAAATCTTACGCCATATTATATGGTACAGTTATTATTTATTTAAGGCGATGAATAAATAATTAATGATTGATTTCCATAGTTATACATAAGACATATTATTTTCAACGACCACCACAGTTATCATTAGAAGAGTCTTAAACTGTTATAAGTGGGTATAGGTACATGTTTTTTTTTTTAAACCGAACGATCAAGTGTAATAATTTAATGATCATAATTAGCTGTGTAATAGAGTATGATAATCGATAATGGTTTTCATTAATATTCTGTACGATTTAATGATGTCAATAATTAATTAAATTAAAAAAAATCCTTTTTATTTTATACGGTTACTGCAATTACGTAAATCGCTAAAAACTTGTTCACAGTGAATTTGTGTATAATATACATATTTATTTATAATTTATATTCTTACCAGTTTACCTATGGCACCCGCGTGAAGCAACGTTCATAAATGTTAAGTACAAGTAGTTTAAAATACGCAGAATTGATAAAAATCTGTAAACAGATGGTGTAAAAATCGTGGAATAAGGGCGAACAGACTTTCAGTAATTGAACACCTTGGAATTTGATTGCTGTTAATTGTTACTATGTATTCATAAATTGGTTTTCAATATTATCATACAGAAATGTTTTTGTGTTGAATACCAATGTTTTTTTTGACCAATCTCGGGTAACCGATTTAGCGTAAAACTATTATCGCTATAGAAACGCAAATCAATAATAAATAAATTATAATAATTTTTGCATCTATGATTCATTTCTATGAATCCTCAATTATCGCAGAGGAAAAATATCGAGTAGCATGATGTTTGTATCTATAATTAAACTCTGTGACTTAAACGATCAAAGCTCGTTTATACTCTCATATATGTATGTATACATATACTTGTATCAAACTAATACATCGCAATTGTATTAATTTGTCGTAAAATTTTTTTTTAAATTTTTTTTATTATTTCAAGGTTTGGCAATTATGGTCATAGCTGTAGATTAGCAACAGTTTGTTTTTGGAACACGTATGTGTATATGGCTTCGTCGCTTAAAACCCGGGTGGTCATCCATCCGGGAGCTAGGCTGGATGGTGCTTAACCGAAGCACTGATCAGCGACTGTGGCTAACCACTGCGTCACACCATACTCTTATGTACGACTTTTATATTTTTACAGTTCAAACTTTAAGATTGGTTCATATATTAAGTCTTATTTTTAAATAAAAAAAAAACCAAATAAAACCAAATTACTTCTAAGCATGTTAGTCAATGTAGAAAAAAATAAATCAAATCCTATAGTGATTTAACACGGTGTATTGTACCATCATATAACATGTACCTAAACTATCAATCTGCGGTTATAACTTACACTGCATTATGACCATTGTGTTGAATGCGAACATTATTGTTCAATTACTGGAATGTGTTCAACAACTGGACCCTACACGTTGTGTAAAATGGACAGGATTATAATTATTTTTCAATGTGCCGTAGTACCTGTTGTTTGTCATAAAATTTTGTAGCGAATGATTAACCGGCGGAAACGTATACCCATATCTATACGTAGTTATAGATTTCCGTTTATTTCTGAGTATATAAATGCTTCTGCAGAGAGATCGTTCGGCAATAAGTTAACTATAATTTTGGTAATCTGTGTACAAGAGATTGAAACAGGACAATGTTGGCATTTCTTTTAAAGTATATTATAATAACGTGCGGATTCGTTCCGCAGGATTTATTACGAGATAGAAACTGACACTCGTCGATCGACTATACACAGCTAGCACATCCCCGCGTGACTACAATGACGTATAATGTCCATTCATTTACATAATCGCACGGTGGTGTACGGAGTACGGTATAGATTTTTTGACGAGTCCAATCTTGAATGGTAACATTAACTTTTAGTTACCGATCGGAATTTAAAAACCAAAACTTGTCGTTATCCGTGCGGTGTAATAATATAGAGAAAGTCGTCATATTGTATACGTATAACTCAACAGGTATAAGCATGTAAGAAAAAAAAAAAACGAGCGTATCATCACTACGCGTATACCTGTATGCGATGAACGTACTTCTGCAGACGTCGAGTTGAGCTTATATAATATTATACATAAAATCCAAATAAGTATCTGGAGTTTGGAAACGTATATAATACGTATATCGGATGGGCTAATTGAAAGTATCACGCCGGGAGCCTCTTATACACGCGCGGTCAACATATTTTACGCTTTTATACGTACAAGCTAAGCGTGCACCGGCGCGCACATTTTTATACAAGTGTACTGCAGCGGTGACATTCCGTTACGGTCACAATGGATTGCATTTTAATCGACTGTTCCAATTCATAACCGCGGTAACGGATGCGCGCGGTGCACGGTATGATTTATCAGCGGTGAAGTGTTGCAACGGGCCTTTATAATCGCGCAAAACGTACGCACAGACCGCGGGGACTCGCAGGCACGTCGAAGAGATGTGATTTGATTTGGGACAAGTGCAGCGTGCGCGGTTTCCGAAAATCTGTTAGCTTTGCTATAAAACGTCCGTTTGGCGAGCGATTTAGGACAATCGTTACGAATTCCGACGCGGCTTGATATAATACGTTTTAAGGTTCGTGTAGCACCGACCGACGTCTCGTTTGCTTACTACATTCGTAATAATAGTGATAATAATAATAATTTACCGGCGACGAACGAGATGTGCGCCTATGCGGGGTTCGGTTTTTCAGTGGTTACAACGTTAGGCACAGTGCGCACGTAAACGCGCGGCGAGGACTGGTTTCTCGCGTGGGTTTCAGCCGCACAACGGGTGAAATAATAAAAATGAGTAGGAAAATAAAAAAATAAACACGGCTACCAGAATATTGTAATATGACTAATGACCGCTATTAAAACATCGGTGTATAATGTGTACGCTCGCGCTCCATTATACTATATATACGTCATTAATGCTTAATTTAATGGCACCGAATAAATCAGAGACGGATTTACATGCACACGACACACGCGGCATATTATCCGTACAAATTGCTCTAGTACACACTATATACTCTATGATACACGTTTTAACGCATGATGGCGTGCCGAGGCTAAACTTTACGTGCGCGCGCGCGTGTACGTGTGTGTACGTGTGTGTGTGTGTGTGTGTGTGTGTGTGTGTGTGTTCGCAGGACGGACCGATCGGCAGGTGACCGTGCCGAATCGTTGTCGGCTAAGGTTTATTATGTATTCGATCACGGCAAGCGACCGACGGCGGAGGGACAACTGTGTGTGTGTGTGTTTGTGTTTATGTTGTGTATTTTACACGTGCACCTAAGCAATAGGTACATACAAGCCCTCGTTAGTAAGTAAACTATATTATACACTAGTGTGTACAGGGCGATTGTCTTGATGCGCATCACACTCAGCCACCTAGGCATTTATCGCGCCAAGAGGGAAAACGCGAGCGGTTTGAAAAATATGTATGATTCATATTCTTTACTTTTGTATTCCAATCGAACGAATGTATTATGGTTACAGTCTCGCGTGGTATGTACGCACTCGCGTACGAATATTCAGAAAATTAACATATTTTGAAAAATAAAAATTCGATACGAATTTGACAACCAATAGAGACATTGGAAATATTTTAAGCATAAAACAATGTGTAATATAATGCCATATTATGTATACTCGTATTATAAATACGCAATGAAAAATATAAAATAAAACTTATTTTCCCACATAAATATTGATTTACGTTAAAACTTAAAAGAACCATATTGTTTGTAGGTACTGGTAGAAAACTATTTATTTTTTCTTACATACACACACATACTCGTATATACGTTTACGGTTTATACACACTTGCATAACACGTACAGGGCCACATGGGGTTTGTGGTGGGGGCGGGATTTGTTGGTACGATTTTGAAACGTACAAAAAAAAGAAAAACAACATCTATAATAATTCTTCACGTATTATACACCGTATTATGTACGCGTATGCGTTTCATCATTACCGCGACGTTGACGATCGATCATTGTCATTATATAGGTACAGACGAGAATACACGAATACGTATAAAATATTATGTGTATCGGAACCAGAAAAAAAAAAAAAACAATATTATGTTTCCAAGAAGTTTCGGTCTAGATTTATAGTCAAATTAAACACGGGCGAGTTGTTTTTTGTTTTGTAAATTATACGATTACATATCATTATATAAAGCACACACTGGTCGAGACGATGCAGCTATAATATCATGTGGAATTCATAATACGACGGTGACGGTTTTAAATCAGGGCGAAAGTGATTGCCTCGCTCGGCGCATTTTTGACGCGTCCATCGCATTAAAATATGCTCGTACGTATAATATATGTACATATCATATGTGCACTTAATGTTCACTTATTTTCGTCTTAAAACGTACCGGCTATATAATATCATCGTCGATTGCGTTGATGCGCGTGTTCATTCGGAATAATTATACTTTTCTGGAGTTCTGTGTGTACAGGGTGATTATTTTAACGTGCATCAGCGGGCTATACGATCTATACGAGCGTATTATTGTCCTTTATCATCATGTTAGCGATTTGTGGTAGTGAACAAACAACGCGAACGAAACACGTACAGGGTAAGTAGAACATTACGCTACAAGGCCCATGGAAATCGTAAAAAGTTCTTATATAATTTCCACCTGTTTTGTTACGTGCACTGCTGATTACTCGCGGGTTATAGAAAAAGTCACAATCACAATTTGTCGTTGCTAATTATTTGTCCACGGTCCATCATGATTAAATAATCATCCAGATGCTATAAACACATTCGTTATTGCTGGGCTCCGGGGCTGATTGAAGTCGTTTATAGATATTGTATTCTGCGTCAATGAGAAAATTACGTTTTATCTCGATTTTTATAGTCCACGCCACTAATAATTCTAACGCCTCGGTTCAATGTGAGAGCGAAAATGAACGTAAGAGTATATAAAAGAACCGGCCGCTATTTGTGTATACTTTCGATATAATATTGCAGTTGGTGGAATAATTTAAAGAAGTTTGTAGAAACCGTTTGTCTAATGAACTTAAATTATGCGAGAAATAAAGTCAACGTTGACGGACAGCAAATTCGACCATAATTTCAACGGTCAAATAATAAATATTACATATTTGTACTCGGGCTTGACTTAGTTCACAACCATTATAATAATTTATAAATGGCTACTAGCAATAACCAATAGTAATATGTAGTTGCACTGCAAAACTTTCTTTTTAATTAATTAGATTTCTAATTTAAAGCAGGCACAGCACACAAAGCCATTGTAGAATATCGATTATTTATGTAACAATATTATACTTAAACTCATAAAAAAATAACATGAGTACACATTTTTGAACGATCGTGAGCATTGAATTCAAAACATTATAACCCTTTGAATTGTATAAATGAAGAAAACGAATTGTTGAGATTTAGATTAGTTATTAAACATTTAATATATCTGCAGTATTTAGGTACAATAAACTATATATAGTAATGGATTTTCTTACATTACACGAGTGTTAGTTCATATAAAAGAGAAGGTGTATTGAATAAGACTTTTAAAGTACATGACATATTGTCCTGAATCATGATGTGATGCGTTTTAATTAATACGTTATCACTAATTTAATTTTGTTCGAATATTATGCAACACTAAATGAAAATATGAAATTACAAATTATTGCTAATATTATTTAAATAATGTGTTAATAAGTGCTTATTTCAACACGTGTAATATTATGTTAACTTAAAATCTTAAATTATGTATACTTAATAAACGCTTACGGATCATAAGAGTAATGTTTCTATTAATATCGAGTTGATAAAATTAATTTAATTAATAACTACCTTTTGACCTATTCAGATTTCAGATAAACAGTGTATGCTTTGATGATGGAACTTTTAATCAAATAATCGATCCTAACATTATTATATTATAATTATATCGTAAACTATATAACGAACCAGTTTTCCAATATCAAAATATCACATATTATATAGTTGCGTATTACACTTTATCACGTATATAATTATAAATTCATAAATTAAAAATGAGTATAAATTATAACTTCCATCTTTAGTATAGGTAAAATATGTTATAAGTCAGTTAACAATAGAAACGTATAAAATGATAATATATTAATATGTATATGACATAACATAATATGTATTTTTTTTGATCGTAGCAATATTTATAACTTTACAGCAAATATATATTATGTGTGAATACATTTTCGTTTTACATGATCAATTTGAAATAGATGTATTCTTGTACACGCTCATCTACAAATATTACGATTTTCTTTGTATTTCGATATTGATGGTCTCGCGTACTCTCATATATGTTATGCACTACATTATAATACGGTCGTTTTAATATGTGTTGCAGCGTGTACAGGAAAAAAGATAATTATAACTGTCATCAAACACAATGCCCATATAGTTATTAGTTATTGACTTATTGTTAAAATAATCGCTCACGATAATCATGATAAATGTATTCTTGTATTCGTCATAAGACGCTAAACTATATATAGTGCTCCACACCTATTTATTCATACCGAACATTCGACCTATCGGACAGCCAAACATGTAGTATTTCTTGTCGGGGGCGTGCCTAGGAACTTGTCAAGGGGGAGTCCTGCAAAAACCATATCAGACGAGTAGAAAAATTAAGTTCGACAAATCTAGACAGAAAAGGCAATACATTTTAAAACGTAAAATATTCATACATCAGTCATAGACGATTCGGGATGGGGAGGGGGGTCCTGAAGATCTGTACCTTCCCCTGCACCTTTGGGTACGCCTCTGTCTTATAATATTATACGTTAACGTTAATCTACATACATATATTATTGCGTGCGGTCCAACGCGTTGTCATCGTTTTCGTCGTCGTCATCGACCCGCATGGTACCTATATGTACATTATAATATTATGTATAACGGGAGACTTTAACGACGGGAGTGTATTTATTTATTTTTTTTTTCAAAACGCTAGCGGCCGTTGTTACGGTTTGTTTTGATTTTTCGTCTGTACATACGCGTACATTATCGTGTGTATACTAAATAATTTTTTTCATTTAGCCCAACGGACGGCGGAAAAGACGCACACGCATTTATTTAGACTTATATAGGCACCATATAGTATTACGTTTGTGCATTATATCGTATACACACACACACGGGCACACGCGCACACAATAGATCCAGTTTATTTAAAACCACTATATAATAATACATAATAGGTGCGCACCCCGTACACATGTGCACTGCACACGTACGAACGTTTACTGCCGGAGCAGTACAGTATATACATACGTCTATTCATTATACCGCGCGTGTGTGTGTGTGTGTGTTCCATAAATTTTAAGTGGCCCGCGCGCAACAATATACGCCCGAGTTTATGTACGTATAACATAATGCGCATTTACACATGCATAATACACGCATACGCGGCCTGTAGCATAGACATCTTAATATAAAAATAATTGTTCTCTTTTTTTATACGGGGCTAAAACGTTATACGTGCGCGCTGGTGTCTGCCGCGTATAGAATATATGTGTTTTTAACACATGAGAAAAACGGTGGACCCCAGGCAAACCACTTACCATATAAATTCGACGACACCTTTAGCCCTTTACCACGAGCGATTTATTGCCGTTTTATTGCCGGGCACAAAGGCGTCTTTTGTTGCCCGCTAACCGAACGGTAGCGGTGCAAAAATGCCGTCGCCGTCACGGCGGGGGGAGGGAACGAGGTCAAACCTCAATGAAAACCGCCGAACTAACACGGCGTCGTCGAAAAATTCGTTTTGTTCAATTGAATTTTTTTTTTTTCATTTCTGCGCGCACATGCGGTGTGAATTTATGTTACACCATTATTGCCCGTTAGTTTTCCGCGGCGCAACGATTCGTATACTCGTACTGCGAAGACTGCGAACGCCACCACCGTTGAAACACGCGCGGCGTACCTACACGATATTGTTTCCCATCACTGCTCGGTGGACCGTACGCATGTGCACGGAGTGTGTCACGAAGATAAACGAGTGCGACTGTACGGTGTTACGTTGAAGTTACACCGGGAAACGTTAACTCTCAGCGGTACGCCCTGTACGCATACGAATAGCCGTGGTACGAAAATGTACGACGATGACGAGGTTTTTCTGCCGAAAACAATCGGACGTCTAACAAGACGTGAGGAGCTGCAGTGTGCGATCGCGTGCAGCGTTTAAGTTTCTCACCCGAAGCGGCGGCGGCGCACGTCGTGATAAATCATCGGGCGTTGTCGTCGCGGCGGTCGCTGACAGGGGTCCAATTTACAGTTTTTCCAACCCGATCCACAAGTATATTAATCGTTGGCGACAAATCAATAGGCGCGTTTATATTGTATTGTACGGTTAACAAAAAAAAAAAAAAAATAAAATAAATAAAAAAATTCTAACAATATTTGTACACAGTCATCGTCGAGGGGTCGATCGCGTTCTCGTTATAATAATATCATATTCTTCTGCCTGTTGTACCACTCATACGCGCGCACACACACACGCGTCGTACCGATTTTATTATTGAAGCGTGTGAGCGTGATGTTGTGTACGTTTGAAAATTAGCTGGATATGCCGTTTAGAAATTCTTTGCGCGCATATATGTACGTGTAAACGAGACGGAGCTAGAGATGCAATGGGCTCTGCAGTAGAGAAGTATCCGTAGTCATATACATGGATGCATGAGTGAGTGTATGTATATGTTCAAAAGTAAGAGAAATAATAATAGTAAGAAGAAAAAAAAAATACACATCGAAACATACGTTTGCGTGTGTATATATGTGTGTACGAGTAGAAGAGGAGTGAGAGCACGTAGCAGCAGGAGCAGGAGCAGCGCAGAGAGTAAACACAATCTGGCGTACACGAGAAACGGTCACGAAATTGGCTATCCGTGTATTACTTGCCCCCGCCGTTACTCGTGAAGGACATATGTCGTGCAACCGTATCGTCTGCCTTTTGCAAATTGTACAAGACGCGCGCGCACGGCTCTCGTGAAAACAAGCCAACAACGAGCCTTGCTCCAGTTCCGTGTCTACACGAATCCTGTATAATATGCTGCTTACACATGTATAAAAATCTTAATATACGTACACACAGTATATAAATGTAAAGTGAGCGAGTGCTAGTGTGTGTGCGCGCTGCTGCTGCTGCTGTTGTTTTATTTTCTTAACTTCTATGGACCGTAAAAGGCAGACAGTCTTAATAAGCATGTATATATATATATTATGTATTGTTGTTCTGTAGGTAGTTTTTTTTCCCTTGCCCGTCCTCACACATGTCATACGCTGCAGAAACCATTCGATGAAATCGTTTAGAAAATTGGTTCGTGACTTTTGGTCTTAATATATATATAATAGCATTTCGATTAGTTTTTTTTATTTCTCTCTCTCTCTCTCTCTCGTCGTCCTTTCATACGCGTATTTTATGAGTAAATATGCTCGCGGTGGTCGCGTTTCGTTTTGTCGTTTTCCTAAGCACGAGCTAGTGCTTTGCAGCGGGCTAGATTTACCTTCACCTTATATCTGTTATTGTCACCGATCCTGGTACAAACATCATCAGCGACAAAAACTTCGAAAACGTGTAACACGTCTCACGTTGAGAATGTCTTCAGGCGATTCCGTTGTGAAACTTATAACCGTACGCGTCATCACAAGTATCGCCAAATGACGTAATACGATTACACCGAACTATAAATGAAATATTTCACGCATTGAAATCACTGATTTCGTGTGATGTGTGTTATATCCATAATACGGAATTGATTTTTTCTTTATAATACACACTGAAGCATATACAATATTACATGTATACACCCATGGTGTGTAATACTCGAAGGACTTTGCTGTAGATTTCACTTGTGTCATTTTCTCCCGGTTTACGTTTTCATATGGCAATAATACGTGTACAATACGCACTTACAAATAGGTCTGAGAAAAAGAAATGTTAATTATACTACAAAAATATTAATGATTTGCTAATAAACAATTATAATTCTAAGTCATTGTTTAAGTTTTAAATGAATATTGCACTTGAAAATATTTGTGATATGGACTGGGGGGACCTGTCTTGAAATATGCTATTGTTTCATAGAAAAAATTTCATACCACTATACTGTATGCATTTGTTTAAAATATTATTATATACAAATATTTTAAACATTCATGGTCTATGCTCAACCGTTTAAATTTAAGTATGAAATGTAACAAGTGACAAAAATATTAAAGTGATTGGAAAGTTACAAAATCGGTGTTTATAGTTACATAAAGTGTTCAGTTAACGACAACATTTGAAAATCTATGCTTATTTTTTTTCTAGCTTATCAATACAATTTTTTCTACTATTGTGTTCGTGGCTTTTGTTATTTACATGATTTGTTAAATCTCGTTAAGAACTACTCGTTCGCTGAAACAATTGGCTCGGTGTGTTATGCTCTCGTCGTTTCCAAAGATGAGTTGGTAGTACGTGTAGGTACTATATGTTGTGATCTTTTTTTTGAAATAGGAATCAACGGGGTGGTCTCGCGTCCGTGTTAACGCTATTAAAGTATGTAAAACATTTAGCGATAGTAGTTGTGTAGTAGTAGTAGTAGTAGTAGTAGTAGTAGTAGTAGTAGTGGTTGTGGTAATAGTAGTAGTAGTATACGGCAGTGTGGATCGATTTTGAATATTTTGAAGGTCCGCCGGAACTGATTACGACGAACATTGTATATGCAATGTGTATACATATATTATAAATCTTCGTGCGGGTACCGCATCATGGTTTAATGTTATTATTTTTGTACATTATTTTATGTTATAGTCTCATAACGTCCTATTGCATCGACGTGGGGATACGAGGCACACGTGTATAATACACCGTAAGTGTGTGTATATCGCATGTACACAATCGCACGGACCATTTGCGTAAATGACCCCCTTGAGAGGCCAACACGCATACACGCGCACGCACATACACACAACGGGAACGTCCCCGAAACCAGCGCGATGGGTAGGTTAGATATTGTGCTACGTCTGAGTGAAAGGTGGACCAGATATCTTATGCACGGTTTATTATAAATTATTCAAACGATCGAAATGTTATAGATTTCGTAGCTTCGGCCACACCCCCCGGGTCACGATCTTTGTATATTAAAAAAAAAAATAAAAAATGAAAAATAAAAAATCTATAAGTACCTACAAAATATTATGCGTGCGTATACAGATGTTCATTATATATGCCCGTGTACAAATATATATATATATGTAGATGCATACATCGAAATCTTCTCGACTGCGTTTTCTTAATACAATTTAATATGTAATATAGTGTAATATACGATATTTTACGACGATTCGTAACAGCTTATACATAAATATATAAAAACATTCCTCTCGGTGTACTATTTCTGCAGTGTTTTTTTACATACGGACAAATGTATCCAGAACGTTTGTGGAGAGGAGAGAGGCCACCGAGTAATACAAAACACAATTTTCAAATAATACAACACGTCTAGTGTTTTATTTTATTTATAATTTTATAAATAAACCTATTTGTAATGCCATACTTAATATTACTACACAGTTTTAATCTAATTATTTTTTTTCAGATTCTGATTAATGCCTTGTGGACGAATCTGATCTATAGTCTTCGGCGAGTAGTTCTTATTCCCGCCTTGAAATGTCTTCTGTTTTTTTTAATTTAGTATTAATACTGTAATATTGTTGAATCTCATCATCTATTCACAGGAGTCTATAGCATTTAGATTCATTTTTATATAATATGATAATCACGTGTTTATTCACAACTGTACTTGTACGTGTAAAGCATATGCACAGTGCGATAACTGCAAGAGAAAAGCGTGATGTCACCTTTAACTGTTTCACAGCAGTTGACCATCGCAGTTTTTATTATTATTATTATTATTATTTTATGGCCAACGGATGACACTTGCACTGTGCACAGTCTGCACTGACCTATTGCCACGTATAATGCAGATAACGGGCAGACAACGGAAACGCAATGTTGTTTTCAATTTATACATACAGTATTTTCCCAGTTATTTTATTCGATAACAGATAATATCTTTTACCATATAGAAGGTGCTTAGAAAGTGTATTTTTGAAAAAATCATAAATTTCCACACTTGGGGTAACCAACAATTTAAAATTTAAATATTTATTTTGGTATAAACTGAAAGAAGCACGAAACCCTTGCTGTATTCGATTAACTGTAATCTTATCTCCTTGAGACTGCAGGATCGTTGGATCCTTATCCCTAGTTGAATCGCTTAATGAACTGTTGTAAGATCGTCTGGGACTTCTAGTCACATGAGAATCGACAGCGATGATAACCGCAATTCCATTGCCAAAACGAAAAAAAAAGAAATAACATCTGCTCATAATCCATTAAGAACTCCCTTTTCTGATTTGATTCCTATTTTATTTTTTCTTTTAATAAGAGTAAAATACCATCAGGATCATATACAGGAGGGTCCAACAGGCGCTTGTTATGGTTTCGACCAGCTGCCATAAAAATCTATATCTTCGAATATTCCCGGTGTTTCATGGTATCTAGAAATTGATCGTTCAAAGATAGTATGTTATAATATATTGTATACTGTGTATTTGTGTCATTTGTAAGGTTCGGACTTAACTGCAGCGCGTGTCTAGACGCATGCATTTGGTTAAACCTTAACAACACGATATTTTGCCCTCGTCAAAATTCCGATCAAATTGAGATTTCGATCGCATATTTGGTTCGACTGTATGATATTATAACAAACCGTTAGTTACCTTTTCTCTGACAGTTTTGGAATGGCGCGTGATACGCAGTATACGCGTCTAGCATACCCCGAATAACACTTGGCCAATGATCGTAAGACGTCGGTGCTTAGCCGTTGCGGGTGTAGACCAGGACAGTGCGAGGAATACAACGGTCATGATTTGTTGAAGAAAAAAAAGCACATTTTTTTTCCTGCACCGCACGTGTCCACCGCCGTGCTAAAGTTCCAGGGGGTTTACCGAGGAAAGAGAAGCGCAATCGCACGGTGGTTGTTCTATTACAGGGTCGCATCGGACACAAGTGCTGATAAGGAATCGCGGTCGTACACGGACCACACGTTTATCCATTCGAAAAACCCGACTTTAACACACACACACGCACACACATATATGTACACAGTGCATGTATTACGTACATGATATATTCTATATCCTATGTATGTATGTATGTGTACATAGTTATACAGTGTGTAATACATAGCGTACACAATTATGTACATATATAATACGCTTATTCACACACACACACGTACGTACGTACGTATATATTTTATGGGTACAGGTGACGGTGGGGTGGTGGTGGTGGTGGTGGTGGTGGTGGTGGTGGTGGACACGTCCGAATTCATCGCGGGTTGATTTATCGCGACCGTATGTACACCGTACGTACCTATGTGTACAGTGGGCGGAGGTGTTAAATAAATATGGTTCACAGTCGTGACCCGGTGCGTGTTCGTGCGCCGCAGAGAGCTCGCGCGTACGGACGGATATTATACATATTTTATACACATATTGTACTGTGCACCGGCTATAATATAAAATAAGAGTAAGCGCGTAGCGGCGAGAGGAGTGTGCAGCGGCGGGGTGGAAAAGACGAAAAACGAACTGTACGGCACAGATAAACAATACGCGCGTAAACAAACATCGGGAGGATCGATTGTTGTAATAACACGGTTGGCGTACTTGTGTGTGCATAACAGCTATTATATACACGTGTACGCGCGCACGAACGCGTTGCACGTGTACAGGGTGATTATTTTAACGCGCGGGAGAAGATATTAAATATGTTGCTGTAGTTTTTCATTCGACTTTGCTCGTTTTCAACATTTTTCCTTCGGTACCACGTCGTGCCTATGACGTATTGTACATATTATCTTATCGGTTTAAATATTTCCCTACCCTCCGTATAGTTCGGCGAGGCGCGCCGTTTTTGATTTCCAGTCAATTTGAGTTTATTCTCGCTATCATAACACTGCAAACAGTCCCCGGAGAGATTGTCTCGTCAAATCTAAAAAGAGCCGTATTTATTTCCGGCTTGCCCGGCGCTTCAGAAAAATAGTTTAACACAACTGTAACCACTTCTCCGACACCGGATCGACTCGTCGTATCTTAAAACGTCAAGAGTTGGTTAATCCCTGTATAGTTGTTGTTTAAAAATGTGATTTTAGATGACCGTACCGTTTTAAGATCAAGACAACGTAGGGGCGACGATATTGTTTTCACCAGGTATCGGGTAAAGGTAAAGTAGGTGTGAGTATGGATGAGACGATGGTGCACGATAAAATATTTCCAAAACGTATCCAACACACTAACAGTCGTCATAACGTTTTCCTACGAGGTGCAGTACGTAGCTGCCGAGGTTGACGCTGAAAAAATCACCCTATACATCATACACGCACGATGTACAGTGTATACGAATGCGGTATAATATAGTATTAAATCAATAACGCGCGATACATAGGAACTGTGACGCGCGCGCCTACAGGGCCGTGGGGGCCATTAGTCGTATACGTGAGATCGAAAGATTTTCCCACTGATATATCGCTCGCGCGTGGTGTACTATAATAATAATAATAATAATAATATTATATATCACGCATTGCATCACACGAGACGCCGTTTGTCCGGACCTGACGGTGCTGCTCTGCCGCTGGTACCTATGTGGCTATGGGTGTATGTACGTATATAATATATAAATTCGACGATTATTGTACTACTATTTAACATGCGGTGATATAATAATATCCGGTTGTGTGTCGCCGTCATCTTACCCGGCTTATTGAGTGTTGAAGTTTTTCGCTTCTTCTTTCTCCGTTCCTACTCAATTACTCGACGAGACGAAATTTCCTGTCGGAAAAGTATACCAGGTTTGTATGCGTCGGAGCGAAAATCCTTCTGGTCGAATTCGTGTACGCGACTACGGGCAAAAATAATCACACACTTCACGGCAATACATTCCTCGTTTCGCTCAAAATCCAAAAACGCAACAAAGCGTTTACACGCGGAATCGGTCGTGTATCTTATTGGAATTTTTTTCGTAATCACTCTCTCGTTCCGCAGGTACTATGCTATTATCGTTACTCTAGTACGGATATTAAGAATTGTATACGTGCACAGGACACGTTAGCTTACGCCAGTGCCCCCCCCCCAAAAAAAAAACTGTTAGGTCGGAGACGACCGCGACTGAGAGTGTGCGACCGGTACCGGACACTAGCGAGCAACAAAAGGGTTAAATGTTCTTTTCATAAACTTCGCACCGTTCCGTGCGGTGCATAATGCTTTTGTTGCATCGCCATGCGTGTCTGTATACATCGAATTAAATCGCTATTTTCGACACTATACGTGGGTTCGCATGTACCAATATACTAGTCATATCGTTATGATACTTATTTATATGTACATACGTTGTTGCGGCGGTGGTTTCAATCGGTTTTCGTATTTTAATGAAAATTTGATTTTGGGAGTTTTCACATCGGTGAAAACGATAATGACGTTGCAGTAATTTGTAAACCATCACGTCGCTTGTTACACGTTATACACTGATATAGATCGTGTGAACAGAAACCCTATTGCAGGAGTCTCATCTGAGAGACTTTAACGAACCTTAAATAATCTAGTGACTTATATGATCTTGTATAGGTGATATAACCTCAAATTTCTAATTTAATTTAATTTACGGTAAATTCACTAAGAATTCCACAGCTCCATAACTTTCAATCGTTATTTGTAAATAACAAAATGCTTTTTAACATTAGAAAGTAGAAAATAAAATTTGTTATATTTAATTGCGTCTGTAGTAAAGTGTAATACTATGGTCGAACCACTGGTCCGTTTTTTGTGGCTCGAGAGTTATCTCAAATGTCAAACATTTAAATATATCATAAAATGTACTAATACAATTATAAAGAAAATGCGATTTTCAGTACTACCGTATAAGAATTAAGTTTTTATCAGTTTTTTTTTTTTAGTCCATTACACTTACAATAAAAGTAAATGTTGGATCGAGAATGAAAAAAAAAATCAAATAACAATGTTTATAGTGCATGAACTTTATAAAGAACATCAATTGTTAGTATTCAATAAATCGATTTTAATCATTATAGCTACGGAATGGGTTGGTCTAAAAAAATAATTTCTCTTCATCACGTGTAGTCCTATTAATACTCGTATTCTTTTTATCGCCACTTTTTAATTGTTTTCCAACTTGCTGTGCTTATTGTACGTACCTATATCACTGAACTGTTTTCATTCAATTCATATAACATTAAATAATTTCAGGTCAGCCGTGGTTAAACGTAATGTTTATATTGTTGTGTGGTATTTCTATTCATCCGTTCTATATCCTGTACGTAGAACGTATATGAGTTTTAGATAATCTAATATAAAATTAGTAGGTACCTATAGCAAACGTGATATTTAATTTTGAATTGAATTTCATTCATGCGTAGAAAAATCCCCGAGGCAATGGGAAACGATATTTTTTTAAGAGACCAATCTCACAGGGTAATTTACATACACGCCTATAATACGATCATACACCTATGTATTAAAATATAATAATATTAACAAAATTATAGTTTTACATTTCACACTTATCGTAAACGTTTTCATTTCGAGAAGGAACCGTTTATTTATCCACCATAGGAATGTATTATATACAATATAGTGCAACGTTATGTTTTCAGAAAAATAAGGTTCCTTTTTTAGCTGAACTCGACGGTGCACGAACACTTTTTATGAATACGTACATCGTTGTCGGTAATTGTACAAAAAAATTATAATTTCCTCCAAGTCAGCGTTGTTATAGAATCAATAAATCGTATCTCGCATACTCTAATAAAATTTAATAACACATTTAATATGTTATACTACACAATTATGCGTTACGATTAATATTGCTACTCCGTATTAATAAGTATTGTACGTATGCATGTATATATTAATATTGAATAATAATATACACTTTGGTTATAGGCATTAGCTGTAATAGAATTAAGTGTTGAATTGCGTTTTAAAAATTATTGTAATATTCGACATATCATATACATATACGGGTGTATCTGAGTAGAAGAAATGGCTATAAATTAAAAAAAAAAAAAGGGTTTGTAAGCGTTTTCAATGGTTCTCTGGAGTTACGTCTGTAATATATTACACGCATGCATTATTTATGAATATTATACTAGTTTACAACCCCGTTTAAAATTTTCTGGATGAATCGTTTTGAATAATTTAACTTTCAAACAATTTCATCCTAGTACCCATACATATACATATTGTCCGTGCGAAACAATCGCGCAAGAAAGCGACTGGAGATGGACAAATGATAAAAGAAAAGTAATGTGTGGTATCGAAGAGTATTATATTTATACGTGTATAATATTATATATATATATGGTTGCGAGCAGATGTTTATATCGGCTAATAGTTTTATAATTCATTTCATTAGTCGTGTACAGGATATACGATTCCATTATACATACTCTCTTGCGAGGCCTATTTTTTCGTGTAATAAATCAATAAGTGTGCATGAGTTATTAGATAATATATTAACGTGAAATGATTTTGTACAATACAACCGATTTTTAGATTTTATAACGTTTGTTCAGTAAATGAATATATTTACAGAATTCACTTCAGACAGTCGTAATTGCTCACGTACATTGTACACGATGATTAAATGTTTATACTATCAGAGTTCTAAACAAACATAATGTTTTATTGGGTATGGATTGAAAAAAAGTAATCATTAATATAATAATAATTTTTTGAAAATAAATATACATTGTTTTTGTCAAAAATAATGTGGTAAAACGATAAACCGTTTGATTCTTCGTATATTATCAAATTCTAAGAAACTTTTTATTTAGAAATAATATGGAATAGCTTAGACGCTGTGCAGTGTGCACTGTATGGGCGGATACATTTGTTAAAATTTCGTTAAATTAAAATGTTGAAGTCAAATAAGTAATAAATTATAGTCTTACATCGATTTGTTCCTTACAAATATAGCGATTTAATTTCAAATTATTCTTATCCGAATAAGTTGTGTGGATTACTTGGAATAATACCGTGAGTAAACGCAACCATTAAACAAGATTGTGTGTGTTCGGACCAAATTCGTGTTAAGACTAAAGCACTTAGTTAAGCGAGCTCGTGTATTTATTATTCAAGTGTCGCCGAGTTCGGATCATAAAAAAAGTCTCTTCTTTGTATACACTTATGCAGGTACATTTAATACGTGAACACACGCATCGCGATTGTTTGGCTCTAAATGTTGTTTTAAAGATGTAAAAACCACTCCCACGCCTACGTCGTACATATTATTATGTATGTTCCGGGTGGATAAATGTTCTTTTTATCGTAATTACCGGAATACTTTATAATGAAAATATGTGTGATTTAATGACGTTTATTTCCGAAAACCCTTTAACGTAACAGGTTTGATGTTGCACTAAAAGTGTACGGTATAAAACGTTAACGTCCGCGCGCGTTTACAACCGCACACGTATACCATAATTTATAAGATGTCCATAAACGACGCGCGCGGTCTCGTCGATTATTTTTATGCGTTACATCGAACGCCGTGTAAAAATCGTTGTCTCCTTATCGATCTCCTTATTACAAGGAATATTATGTAAAAACCGTTGTTTCCGACGGTAATAACCGTACGTATATACATATAAATCGGTCGACGCGCGGCCGTTTTCGTTAAGGCCGTATATTATTTTAATAATATGTACACGCACACCGCGGCGACAAAAGAGTGTAAAATACAATGTCGCATTGTAAACGTACACGGACGTTTGTCACCCGTCCTCCGGCTCGGGATAACGATTCAATCGTGTAAATATTCGTGTGTACGATTTTGAATTTACCATACATAGATTTCATATCCAATCCAAATATGCGGACGTGCGCTGAATGCGTCGATGCGTTTCCGCCGACCACCGGTAAATACATGTACATGGTACGTATACGATATTATCATATCGGTATCCACACGTAGGCTGCAGCGGGTATTATTGTCTTACCCATATTTCATTTATATACGGTAGCGCAGACTGATTTTTAATCGGGTTTCCACGTTGTTCCGAAGAAAAAAAAATAATAATTCGTATAATAATTTATGATGCCGTCCCTCTCTCTCTCTCTTTGCATATATATATATATCTATAAGTAGGTGTGATCATGGCGAGGGATCGGGGATAAGGATAGGACTATCGCGCAGGGATTCTCAAATTCCTTTAACGTAATGTGAACTTATGTTTCTAATGGACATTTATCGCGTTTCACAAGACATACTATACCTATACGGCTGTACTATTAATTATTATGTACCATGGAGTGACTTTTCTTCTTGTTATTTTAAATTGTATGTGTATTGTGTTTTTGTTTCTGTACTAAGCCATTTACTTATTTTTTTAGAAGATATCTTCTAAGACCGTGGACAAGTATATTGGAGATGTTGCTTATGTGTTTATGGAAAGTTAATATTATTGTGTGGTGGAGCAACTTTTTGTTTTGAAAAATATTTGAGACTCGATAACAACCCGAAAAGGACGTTAATGTGATGAAAGAAAGGAGTGGTACTCAAAAGTAATTTCTTTTAAGAAGATGATGACTGCGTTGAAACTTTCATGAACATTAGGACGAAGAATTGAGCACGACCTGGTGGTTTTTAATGAAAGTTGGTCGATATAAATTGTGTCTGATAGCGTACTTATAAATAATGTAATATCGTTTACATTTTTAACGTGGATTGGAGAAGGTTAAGTGTTTACAGAGCTTACATGCGACTGGTTTGAGATAATGTTTTGATTAGCACCTGATGAGTTGATATTACTTGATTCCGAAAACACGTCGTCATTAACATCGTCTTCAGTCGATAGGGTGGCAAACCGGTTAGGTGACGAGAAAAATTTTGACTTTTTGTCGTTGTGAGATGGAGAATTTATGGACGTGGATGAAGATAAATTACGCTTTACATTTGGATCTGAAACGGTCGTCAGTTTTTTGTAAATAATTTGTCCGAGAACTACTTTTCCATTGGGACCGTAATGTGTGAGAGTCTTTTACCTACGTGTGACGGTATAGGGCTACCAAGACTATTATAATATATTGTGGTTCCATTTAGCATCGTGTGCGTTATGACGTTGGCCTTAGAACATTTAACGGATAACGGAGCGTACATCAACATACGTGCGCACTTTACGACCGAATAAACCAGAATGTACCATTTATTTATCGTACCTTTAGTACTGATTGTTTATTGTTTAAAAAAAAATTAACGCATTACAAACACAATATGTAGGTTGAACATTATTTCACATTCTTCTGAAGATTAATTCATAATTACACCACTGCGCGCGTAGTGTATCTAAAATGTAAAGACAACAAGTGTAAGATCTGCCCGTCGATTATGGTTAACGAATGGCTACTAAATGGTTATAGGTGGCAGTGTCAGACTAAGACATTTTCAGTGACCTTTCGTCCTAGTATATATAGAACAAAAATTTGTCCCTTTTTTTTGTTATGTAGTCACACTGGGAATTTATTCATTGATATTGCACGTTGCATAGTATACATTTATCTTTTTCTCCTTTTTAAGTGAAACGAAATGATATCCATACGAAACGGTACATATACAATACATTTGCCTCGAGTTAATACTATACATATATGCGTTGTTGCGGGATTTAATTTTTTAGATCTTGAGTGAAGCGAGGATCGTTTTGGTTTTACCACAATGTGTTTTTTTTCATCATTTTATCGGTATAGCTTAATATTTATTTGTTTCCCTTTAAAAATTGACATATACATTTTTATTTTAAACTGTATTATGTTAGATATAATCTGTACGCAAGGCAAAATAAGCATATGTGTGAACAGTGAATATAAAGGTCGTGAAAGCCGTAATTAAATAAGCCACCTATTAGTGAAACTTCAGACACTAAGAATAATTATTATTTAACCACGGGATTAAAAAAAGAGTCATTCCTAAGGTAGTTGTTGCTATAAGAACGCACATTTTGTTATTTTCAACCATATATTTCTATGTTTGTTGGGCATTAAAAAATATCTCGTCGCCCTTAGTTGTAAATATTTATTATTATTATTACGTTTACACCGACCTAGTCTGGTCGAAAACATTTTACGGCCGGTATACACGTGCAAATTATTTACACAGAGGCATTGACGGCGTTTGTCCGTTCATCGATGTTCAGTGTTCACAGGGGCGTAGCCAGTAGGTAGGCCTGGTAGGCCCGGGCCTACCCAGATTTTCTCTAAAAAGAAAAAGGGGTATTTCATGAAAGAATGAAAACATACCTCAGGTCACCTGTAAAAATTCCTAGGCTAAACGATTTGACGTTAATTTCCATAGATAAAAATTGCAAACTTTGCCTTAAGTTATTAATGATTGGTAAAAATAATCATTGATAACATTGCAATTATAGAAGGCCAATACCAACATTGGGATTAGTCCCCAGTTCCGTCTAACAGTGGAAGGTTTATGTGGGCCTACCCGAAAAGAAATTTATAGCTACGCCCCAGATGTTCATCTCACGTTTTCGTTCGTTCGTACTACTGGGTGCACCGTTTTTTTACAAGATCACAATATTCCATCGATAAAACGACGAAAGTTTGTTACGTTAAAACAGTGTTTCCCAACCTGGGGGGCGTGTATACATTTCTTGGGGGGCGTAAGCACTCATTACAAAATACCATTTTTATAATAAAATTGAATTCATTGCGGATATTTTATAATTTCTTTGTAAAGTACACAAAAAAGTGATATATTTTTCATGTTATAGAAGGGGGGGGGGCGAGAGTTTCGAAAATCTACAAATGGGGCGTGAAATAAAAAAGGTTGGGAACCACTGCGTTAAAAGAATCACCCCGTATACAATATTTCTGCGTGTGTTTATGTATAAAGTCCTGATTGACTGACTGACTGACTGGTTCGTAATCAACGCACGACCTAAACTATAATAGTTAGCGACTTGAAAGTTTTAGGGCACATTTCTAAATAGTAAAAATTCGCAATAAGATATTATTTTAACAAATTTTGATTTTAAGGGGTTAAAATGGGCAAAAAACAAAAAAAAATATCCATGACTTTGGAAAAAAAATTTAATTAATTTGTTGATTCGTACCTTTGTAACACGGATAAAAAAAGAAAAGGCAATGCAATAATTTAAAGGCAACCACCACTTGTCATATAATAGTATAAAATAAAATTTGAAGTTTTCACAAAAACAATAGGTTCATTGATATTTTTCAAGGGAATCAGTTATAAACATCCTATATTTCCATATATTTGATGAGATTTAAACGAGAATGGCAATAATCTCCATGATAAATCTATGGATTGATTATGCGAGAGAGCAATTTTTACATAAAAAATGATACAGTAGCAGAGATAAATAAAATATTACTAAATAATTTTCAAGCAGAAACCGTGGAATTCAGTACTAGAAGTAGATGATGTGTAGTTAATTATCCGATAGCATTTCCTAAGCGCTCAATCTTGTTGGATTGCCACTACATTTGCAGCTTATCTTTATCCACCTAAATTATACAATTGCACACGTTTAAGTGTAATATGGCTCTTCAGAAAAATCTAATAGAAGCTAAAATTATTACTGGATCTGCAAAAGGTGAATCAGTTTTTATTCTTCGCATACCCATGATACCGTCAGATTATCCGTTCTAATTCAAGAGAGTACAATCTTGTGTTAGAATGTGTTTTTCTATGACCATAAATAAATCGCAAGATCAAAAGCGCTGGAATCGATGTCAGAGAAGATTGTTTTTCTCGCGGACGATTTTATGCGGAAAGCACCAGAGTCAGCACACCATCAAGTTTAGTTATTCTGACACTAGAAGGAGGAACATTAACCGTAGTTTATAGGGAAGTTTGGGATATAGTGGTATAGGTGTATAATATATTTATCATAAGAAATATTATGATTGTTTTCGAAAAAATTAATTTTTTAAATTTTTTTTCTTTTCTAGTTAAAATTCTACGTCACCCCTAAGCTAGGCCCGTGTCACCCTAAGGTGACATGTCAACCCGGTTGAGAACTACTGCTATATAGTATCCAACTATCGGCGGGCGTGAGCCGTGAGTTGTGGCACGGATGGATGCCGCGACGGACGGACAGACGGACGCGAGGCAAACGTCGAGTCAACCGCATATTATATAGGTACCAGTGTATACAGGTACGCGTCTGCTATGCATCATGTACCGTACGTATAGTGTTGTATTCCGAATATTATTATTATAATAACGATGTAAAACGAACGCATATGTATTCGTATTGTCCGCGGACGTATATAATGTAATATATGTAAAAGTGTGTGTGTGTGTGTGTGTGTCGACGACGATGGGAGAGATATGCGCGGGCGCGAGTGCACTTGTTCGTACGTCGTGATAGCCAGTAACGACGTGTTTGTGCACGCGTTCCGCGCTCCTCTATATTATAATAATATTATATATCCTGATCCTCGGAAAATAAAAGCAACGTGAAAAAATAAATAAAAATAAGAACACTGACGGCCGCCGCCGCCGCTGTTAGTTAGAACTATTATATATTATTATTATTATTATTACTATTATAGCTCGGCCGTTCGTTAAATTACCAAAAAATAACAATAAACAATCCGAGCGTAAGGCGCTCGTTCTTCGCTTCGGTGTTAAAAAAATAAAAATAAAGTAAAATAAAATAAAAATTTGAATTTGCTCCCCGCTGCGCGCAGATGCTATTGCAGCAATAAGGCTTACAAATCACGCCGGCGCGTTCACCTACATGTATACATACATTATACACGTAGACGAACACACACACATTCGTACGATAATGAAGTTACCACGTTTTTATTTGGCTCATGCGTGCGTGTGAGTGTATCGGGAACGTATTATAATGCCCGAGATGTCACGACCGGACAATATTAATGGGAATATATCTGTTCGAAGCCCTCCTGGAAAATATTTGTCAGGACCGTGGGGGCGGAGGGGACTGGGAGGAAAATAAGAAAGAATGAAAAAAAAACTGGACCCATTAGAACTCACGAAAATATGTATACGTGCACACACGCATGCTTAAGCGCGCGACCGATTGTATAATTTTTCTCTCTTCTCCGATACACTTATTATACGTGTAGTGTTGGCGTTGATATTATTCTTATATATATTTTTAAATAATAATATATAAACCAGTTTGCGCGCGACACGCGGTCCGTTTTTCCCTTCGTTAGACGCTTACATTTTCGTGAAAGCCCGTGAACAACATGTAAATACCGTTTCTTAAAATGTAACACACATTTACAGATATATACGAGTATATATATGTACACTATCATATATACGGTTATTATTCGTGTGGTAAAAAGAGTTTGTCGGTCTATAACAGTTAGGGCCGAGTTTATCCGTGGTCAAATCAGGCTAGATAGATCCTGATGTTTTTCGGTCGTGATTTTCTGCCGTAATTTTATTTCAATTTTCCAAATTTCACAACGTTTTAGCTATAGTCTGATGCATATATAGGATTTGAACGGGATTAAACTTTATTAGTGTACATAATAATTTCTCTTTATCACAAAGTTTGTATTCAACCGACGGTGGTTATGAATTACATATCACATTTTTGTAATGCATATCATGTGAAAAGCATAGTTGTTTACCAGGTATACTGCGCCGGGTGGTACATATTAAACATAGACATCGATATGCAACGTGTATCAAACGTTTATCGGCGCATGTTCTTTTTTCTTAACATAACAAAATACGGGCACATCTCAAGTGTGGTAGCAGTAGATATTGGTGATATCGGATAAAAAAACCGTGTACGTACGTCTTATTCGCAAACAAACATAAAGAAAGACAATAATTGGTTGTTTTTTATGAAAAGACTTGTTTTAGGTTAGCCTTAAGCCCATTTCACCTATATCGATCCAGGGTATGACCTCGTGAAAACGTATGGTTTGTAATATTATTTATTCGATGTGTACCCATATTATGTACGACGTATTGATGAGCGCGCACGTACGGAGATGTGTATGCCTATGTAACATTCGAATATACGGTGCCGAAATAACAAAACAACTGAAAATAATTATATTTTGTTGAATTTCTGTGTCAGACAATTATAATAGGTATTATTATAAAACCCGATACGACGCATAGACGATTTCCCAATGCGAGAAGGACACGCGCGGTTCTATCACATTTTAGAATCACGTGAGACGGTATAAAAAATGCAATAATATTCGTTCGTACGAGTAGTATATATATGTATGAAAATAACAGGTAAACACAGCGAATGAAATAATTTTTAAGTCTTTACGAAACAATGTATATAATATTATGTTGAGCATGACGTTATATCATATTTTATTCGTTTTTTTCTGAGCTAAAACCTTGTTTAAATTAGGATTTACTGCACATACCTACACGTCTTTATTGCATCAACCTTCCCGCATTTATTCTACAGTTGCAGTGTATTTTAGTTGTATATATAATCCAAATGTTTCATAATTAATGAAAATCAGATTAAAAGCCTAGCCAACTCGTCCTACAAAACTTTATATACTACGTACCTATTTAATGAAATTATCATGGAGAAATGAAAACGTATTTTACGAACGTATTTATTTTATTTTGAAGTCGCTCATCGGCCGTGGGCAGCAAATCGCAATAATGGTATAAATGTCACATTGTCGAAAATCTGAGTTCTAGTTTCCTGTTGCGTATATACGTGCTAAAAAACCCCATAGAATCATGTGGGGAACACGTCGTCACATTAACATACATAAATAGCGTTCTGTTGAATACCACCTCACGAGAAGCGTACGTGAACGATGACGTATAATAATAATAATAATAATAGTTGTCGGAAATAGCCTGTCAAATGTGAAATTAATTATAATTATACGGTTACATTTTTGGAGAATATTTGTGAAAAAAATTGTGTAAGGCAATTAAACGTATTGAAACGTAATTTCGTTTTTCGATTACAACGGCAAAAAAAAACTTCAACATTTATGACTTGGTACAAAATGCATTTAATTTACTCATACCGTTGTACAACGTATTGCTAATTGCTATGTATATCACGAAGTACAAATGCAAATAAAGTTAAATTATTAAATATTGTTTTAGTATTTATATGTCATTTATTTTTATACGTCAAACTATTAATTATTTCAACATGTTTAAACTGTTTTTATTGGCCATAAACTTATTATTATTACTATTATAAGTATGTTTAATATATTATCTAATTTCTGTTCACAAATACTGGAACTGAAAATAATATATTGTATTATATTTGTTGAATTGAAATGATTGTACTTCTTGTATTCTATGATTACATAAACAAGTTTACACTTTAGATCGAAGTAGGTTTTGTAAAAGATATAGTTAATAACTTGATATTTTGGATTAGGTTGAGGAAACAAATCCTGCGATCAAATTTGAATTCATACAGTTTTTTAATCTGGGGGAAAACTGAAGTTTAAATTATAATCATAATAAAACTAGGATATGATAAGTATAGCTGTATTAGAAAAGTCACTTTGGAAACTCATACTGCAGCTGTTTAAACCTATCGTAACAATCATTTCATGTCATTATTAAATTTCATTTTTGCATTTTACTTTTCTCCAATGAATAATTTTTTATTATATTTGTAGACTAAATGTCATTGTTTTTTTTCCTCAAAGCATTTGTATTTTTCCCGCCAAACACAAAGTTCCTAAAAAATTGATTCACTTAAAATTCCTCATAACACAAAGACAGAGTATTCTAGACACGACCTTAAAAACGAAACATTCCATTGGAAGCTGCAGTTTAATTGTCCTGGTATAGCGTCGAGTTTCTTATTTTATCCACGTGTCGTCGCGTTGCTTTACAATCGAAATGTTTCCGTTTCGCGATCCGATCGCACCGCATGGATTCATTTCTCATACGCGCAACTGTAGCCCCGCAGCGGACGATTTCAGCTCTACTTTGCCGTTTTCGGCGTTACGCACGAGCTCCAAACTAGCCGCGGGAGGTTGAGCAAAAGGAAAAAAAAAATAGGACGATGACGACGACATAATAATAACAACATCGCATTGACATTGTGTAATAGGCGGCGGCCTATAAATATAGCTGCAGTGGTTCCTAAACTTTTTCGGCTCACATGACTCCCTGAACCTTATGTCATATAACAGTAGAAACTAATATAAATAATATTAATTCGACCGCCCAGAATATATTTTTGCTTCGCAAAATGTATTTACTATTTATACTGTACCGTGCCTTGAGTCGACAGTAAGATAAACTTATTATTTTGTCATGCGTGTACCGAAAGTTCAATTTTCGATGCTACTCGGTGCGGAGGATAGTGACTCTGTTTTGTCCAGCGGGCGGCAAATACTACTTTCTCCGCCCTCAACGCTTGGCAAAATAAATCCAAAGATGATAAATATACATTTACACGATGTAGTGGACTATTCCACAATTTTTTTGCATAGCGACATGCAAATCTATAAGTTTTTTATTTTCAATGTTCAAGCGTTTTCATTTGCATACACTTCGTTAAGAATCAACCGAAAATGAGTGAAAACGAAAGTTTCTGTAATCGAAGTGAGTCACTTTCCGCCCTTACCATACAATATACTATTGTTTGACCGTTAGCACACCTATAAATATTATCAGCTAGTAATATTAAGCTTCAAGTTAGACAATTTAAATGTTGCAGCGCGTGAACTCGGTGTACACGGCGGACTCTTGCGGGTGTCGAGAAATGGTCGTGTCGACCATGGGGTTGAAAAAAAATTAACCGTCCGGATGACGAAATGCGACAGGAGAAGTCACAAGTGTATTTATCGAACTTTTTCTTGTAACTTTATCGTATACCAACGGGAGGTGAATCGTGTTCGGGACAACTGCTTGTACGGCGCTCGCGAGCAACCGTCCGCGAGAGCATTTGGGAACCGTTGCCAAGGGCGGATACAGAGGTCCTAAACGGAGGGGGCAATTTACATAAATTAATAAAATAGAAATTGTCTTATTATTAATCGACATAAAATGAGTTGTGTACAGAAATCTGTCATACTCTCAAGAGAAACACTGGTGATGAGTCTTATCGTTTTAGAACGCAAAAACTTTTAATTTTGAGCATGAAACTTAATGAAAATCTTATACTTAAAAAACTCAATACCTATTATACCATATTAAAAAAAAGCATTTTGATACAAACAAGTCGAAAAGTGTTGTTGAATATCGGTATAATTGTATACATTATAAAGAAAATATATGAACTTGCATTGAAATTGTTGCCATAGTTAATTTCAAATGGAATATTTGATACACTTAAAGTAGGCTCAATTGCCCCTATTGCCCCTCCCTTGTATCCACCCTTGACCGTTGCGCGGAATAAAGTGTACGCGTGATCGACTGTTGCACTATTGATCGGCGCGCGCGATCTCAATGGGACACACGATGCACGCGCGTTGAACCTATGCGTGGAATATAATGCATAATAACGTACGATAACTGTACTCGGTCGACGGCGGCGATATGGATGTACGCGTAAATTACATTTAACAGCGAGAGACCGTCGCTCTCCTCGGTTCGTACGCGTATATTATAATGTACCGTGCGCGGAATGGAGACGACGTAAAAAAAAAAAATCGCCGAACCCGATTTAACGGTGAATGTATTATTATTGTTCGCGACTGCACGCGCGCGACAATGAGGCTCGCGCGCCGCGGAAACATAAGAAAAAAAAAAAAATAATAATCGAATTATTACAATATTATTATTACGGCCGTTGTGTTGTCGCGCGTTCGTTCGTCGAATTCCCCGCGGTGCTCGCCGACACACGATAATAAGTAATAATCACATATTGCACCGACGACGGCCGCGGCCAAAAACAATATTGCGTTATGCGATCCACCTCGGCGTACCCCGGCGCAGTGCTCCCGTGGCGGAGCGAACGTTTGCGAGCGCGCGCGCCCCCGGACCGTATAGTCCGCGCCGCCGCGGCACCGGAGATTTCACTCCGCGTGACGCCGGCGACCGAGTTGTTATGTTGCGCGGCTCCGAGTGTCTGCGGCCGCGTATAATATAATAATATTTATAATATAATAATTTTAATAATAGTGTTGATAGTAATAATAATAATAATAACAATAATGGTACGTAATGATAATATATGTACACACACACACACACACACGTGCACAGTAGAAATCGACGTCGACGTTTCGGGATCAGCGACAATACAATGCGAACACCTCTGCGTCGCATTTGTGATTTGTACAATAACAATAATAATAAGAATAACGACTTATTAACAACGACGCGACGACGATTTGGGTCATAAATTATGATTATTGTTCCGATTGAGAATCGTTTCGAAATCGTTTATCGATATCATCATCGCGCGTATACCTATTAATTTCATTCGAAACGGGCGGGCGTTCTTTAGACATAATATACGTGTGTGTGTGTGGAATTCACCGTTAAAAAGATGCCGGTACGTTATGATTGTGTAATATTATTGTCGTTGAATTCGAGAGTTTTCATGAAAAAACCAGATCGGTTCTTCTAAATATCCCGTGAAATACATCGGTGTCAGGTCGAACAATTATTGTTTCAGTGATGAGCCACAACAAGTATACAGTTTACGCTTTATACCATATAATAGCCCAATGTGTACTATATAGCTATATAGGACGGGAAACATGTTTAGTCATGTATAATAGTGTAGTACAAAAGTGCGACACTCGCAACTATATAAAGCACAAACAAATGTACATTCAAGTTTTTCATATTATTTTATTTACTAACAGAAAGTGCCGTCAATTGGTTGCTTCTTTCATCAAAATTCTCATGTCATTTTGTCACATATTTGTACTAGACAGTATTGATAAAGATTGTTTATTACTTGTAAAAACCAACAAAAAAATTATTTTATGCTTTTTAACAAATCCCTTACGTTTGTTAGTCGCGGCTAATGTAACTCTTTGGTGTGAAGTTTATGACGTAACGAGCGAGCAAAAGTGATTTCAAGCACATTTTTTCTGACGTACGCGTATATAGTTTTCACATGATCGCCGTCGCTCTCGTCAACAAATAATAAAAAAATTATAATAAATCAAAAGGGACACCGCGATTATTGCACGTGTTCCGTCTAAATTAAAATATGTCGATACAAGAATCGTGGGAGGTATAAATGAGACTCGGGTGGGCCACTGAGACGGGTATTCGTCATCAAAGGAGATAAATTCTCGAACGATTTCGTTTTATGACTGTGTAAATATTCGAAAAAAAATAGAATTTAAATATATTTTCTACAATATTCAATCAGCCAAATATTCTTGAAAATCAACCCAATTTCAAACACAAAACGTCATCGTTGGCATTAATAGTTAAGACATTTAAAATAATCCTTCACGTATCATGCTTAATATGAACGAAGGTTTATACAAAAGGTACCTACTTGGAACTAGAACTTGAATACATTGAATTAATATCAGATAAATTCGAGTAGTCTCCTTTGTTTTCTGAATTGCAACAATACGGATTTAACGGACGTGCCGTGAATTGCATTGTTTTTTGTACGCATTTTTTCGGGCATTGTTAAAAATATGTAATAACCATCACTTTGCCGAAGACACGAAAAAATTGATGCCTACCGGTACCACGTGTTATCTGTTTGGTCATAATAATATATATATATATATGTGTAGAATATGAACATAGTGCACGTAAAATGATGTAAAAAATAAATAATAAATATCTCCACGCGCCTAGCAAAGAGTCTAAAAATACCATGAGATCCGCAGCGATGTGAAAATCGGATAAAGCGCGTGTACAATATTATTGCTTCGACCATCGTTATTATATTTAAATCACGTCGAAACTGTTGTGTCGTGTGTACGCGACGGGCGGGTGGGTACAGTCGTTCAAAGTATTGGTATCGAATTGCAATAATTGTGTGTATGTGTGTGTGTACACGTGTGCCACGTGTGTCCTACTGTTTTGTTGAACACACGTTTTTCGTGTTCCTCGACCACGCGCGTGGTACATGGTATATTATATTATATAAGATATTCATTATGTGCGTGATGTATGTATATGTATTATATGTATTTGTTCGATGTTTTCCAGAAGTCGTTTTATTTTTACGTTTTTATTTATACTTCTCTAGATAACATCTAAATCATATGATTAAAACCGTTCATCCACGGTGAGAGTGAAAGAGGGGGGGGAAATACATAAAATTGTTTCCCTTATACTTTGAAGTTTAAGTACATTCATTACGAACGCGTCGCGTTATAAATTCGTATTTTTACGATCGTGTAGTAGCAGTGAATAAAAATAATGTTTCATCTTTATTTCTATTATTACTATTATTATGTTTTTGCTGCAGAAGCGCAAACGACACGGACGCGTAACAATACCATACGGTGAAATATTCTCGTGAAAAATATTATAATATATTATTATTATTATAAAGTTGTACAGCGGTTACGTATAAACATTATGACAACGGTGATGGGACCGTGATAAAATGTCGACTTGACGTTACATCTTGTTGACTTACACGCCGTCGCACACCACATAGTATCGCGTGCCAATTTCGTGACCGCGCGGTAACATAATATAAAGTTATCGGACGGTCGTGAAAAAATTGGAGCGTCCGCGCCGTGAAAATACGCACGACGCGACGACGCGACGTCCCGAATAGGCCCGAGGGGGTGAACAAAAATATTTTCTCTACGCACATAGTGCTGCTGGACGGCGGCGTCGGCAGACTATTTAGCTGTCAATGAGTTATTTAAATGAAATCAAGTACCCGTATATTATTATCATACTGCGTGGCGCGGCAGACCGATTAATGTGTGGGAAAAGTTCGTAATAAGCCGACGCGTCGATTTCAACTTCAGGTTTCTGAACACTGCAGCCGCGCGGCGGCGTGCGTACGTATCGGCTGGAAATACGTATTGACAGATGAGAAGTGAGTAATTAAATAATAAAAAAACAAATAACTCTTTCACTAAGTAGGTATAGTGTATAGGTATAAACACGTATAATGTATAATATAATACGTATCAACGACATATCCGCGGTGAATAGTATAATGATATATTATAATGTGACATGCCGTTTGATCACCGCATTCCATACCTTCCTAACTATACAGCTGAAGTCGATAATTCTGTTACCTCCATGTGATACACATATAAATGAAACATATTATATGTATATTATCACGTGACATGATTGTATGAAAGTGCCCCCCTGTCCTACCGCCGTCAGCGGGTATACTACTATATTATTATTACTTAGAAAACTGCAGTTTACCGAGGAGAATATTACTTGAACATTACCCGATTTAAAATGTCCAACAACTGGTACTCAATTTTATTGTACGATATCAAGGTGTTTTATTATAAGTCTGCAACCATGTATTATACGAGATAATGTGTGTACGGAGAACCACAATTTTATTGTTGTAGAGTCGAAATGAGCAAAAACTGCTGTGTACCCTTTATAAAACGTGTTCTTGCGCTCACTCGTAGAATTATGCATATATATACGAGGTACGTTTATCCGATTGATAGACCAGCGGCTGTATTATCACCTTAACGTGGTCCTAAAATTAAAAGGTATTATCACATTAATGTAAAGCGTTAGGGGTTTATTATTTTATAGGCGCGTATAAAGTTCGGTCGGCATTTTGGGTGGTCCGATGGTACATCGATCAAAGGGTTTTCTCGCGGTACCACATATATAAAATGAAACCGTATGTACTGTGTTCCGCAGGGATAAGCGATGTTGTGCGACTGAATAGTGATTTTGAAAGTTTCTGTACCATTCGTATATGGTACTATAATACTGCTGCAACCACTCATGACTCGCATAAAAATTGCAATTTTTACTGTTAAACTTTCATTTGAGCATTTTTACGGAGTATACGATAGCAGAAGTTTATATGGATAATTGTTTGCTACTTTTGGGAAAATAAAGATACGTTTTATTTTCGATACTTAAATAGCAGTACTTTTTTCAGTAGAATCACCCGTACGTTCATTATTTACATCCGAGTCGTACACGCTAAATAGAGAGATCCTATTGCAACCTGTTGCGTTTGAACCGTTTTGGTTGAGCACCGTCCGGGTGCGTTTAGGAAGTTATTGGGGATATAGTTTGCCACTACGTCTAAGCTATAAATGTTTCTTTGGTTGTCTTGATCCGAAGGACGTCGTAGAGTGTTATAATTTATTCGGTAACAGAGTAACTTAAGCGATGATATACGCAGACAGGCCATGAAGCTGTAAATGGTATCGTGGATTAATTGTTTATTCTTCCGGTTAGGTTATAATATTATAATGTAGAGTAAAGACCATCAATATGTTTTGTCTAGTATGTATAAAGGCAGTCGTGTTATAGTTACGCGTGCGGGACGACTGAACGGACGACATTATTTTTCGTTTTGAAAAACATCGCTTTGGATTACACCAGAGAAATATCGTCGCTCTTTTTAATAAAAATCTTAACGCCGTTTCCCCGAAAATCCACTCGGTCTCTGCGCCTACTCCGCCGGCTTGTATAATACAATAATGAAGTACGTACCTACACACACACACACACACACTCTAGCGTCATGTTTGCTTTCCATTAACGTGTAATAACACGCTGTCGGATTCGTTAAAAACAGTCTTCGGCCGGTTCGCGCTTAAATAATAAAGACGACCGCATAAATTATTATAATAACTATGAATTAATCGAAACTCGGGCGCGCGCTCACACTCGTACACACACACACACACGGACACATACAAAAACACACACACACACACACATGCACGCAATAAGCATACCTACTATTAAATATGTACACGCTCACACGCGCGCGCACGAACCACACCGTATATAAACATACACGTCGGATAACCCCTACTCTGCCCGCCACCAGCCCGTTACATTATGCCGTCTTATATCAATCTAATTAGCCTAAGTACTTTGCTTTGGTGCCGACGTGCGCGGTCGTTTCCAAACTATACAGGATAGACCGTGCGCGCACAAATAATACAATATACATGTATATATACAGAACTTGCACGTATACGTACCGCGTATTCATGCACGTGTGGTGGTCCGTCCGTCCGTCCGTCGCGTCTTTTGAGCATTTTCGTCCGTGCCGCCGTCGATACAATAATATAATATTTTACACGCGCTCGATGGGTTGAATGACAATCCTATTAACCTTTCACACCTACAACACTTATCTTCCGAACGGGGCCGCCGCTGCCGCCGTGCCTTATGCGTTTCACGGTTTGGATTGATTAATCGACCGCCGCCGCCGCCGTATTATATTATAATCCAATACATATTATATGCGTGTACACCGAATTCTACACGACAGCGTTGTAAAATGTTAAAAAAAAACCGTTCAAGGTCTTTTGTGCGAGTGCGTGTGATTTTATTTTTCCGACGTGTGCAGTACGAGCGGCGACGGAGTTGGACCGAGGGGGGGGGGGTGAAACGAGGGAGAAGGGACGAGGAGAAAATAAATTCGTCGGACAAAAATCGCGGCTAGCGTGTTCCCCTCTGCGGTGTGCGACATTTGCCGTCGTCGGAATGACGAAACGTACGCCGCGCAGTCGACCTGGCATATATATATATAACAAATACGTACGTACGTATTATTATTATTATTATTATCATAAGACGTGACCGGGTAAAAACGGCTCGGACGACGGTGACGACGCGAGAGACCTGCGAGACGGGCCCATTGTTATTGTTTTTCGAAATATATAAATCAAAGCATGAACCGATAACGGGTATGTGCGCCGAATGGTAAACAGCGTGTTTTGTAACAGATCACGCCTGGGCTATGGCATCCGGTAACGTGTCGGACATCGCTGATACGCCCCGTGTCTCTCTATACGTGTACGATAATATAATGCACGCGTTCGTATACGATATCGTGTGTACACTTGCACCGCGAAGACGAAGACGACGGCGGCGGCGGCGGCGGCGGAAAGTATAGGTGTACACGCGCATAAATTATATCGCGCGCGGATACACCTACCTACACCATTATACGACGTGTAAATACCTCGTCTAGCGTAAATACCTGTACGGTACGCGTAACAATAATTTATGCAACCGTGCGCCCATTTGATTTTTCTTTCTCATTTTTACTATTTTGTACCGCACATTTTTTTTATAAGCCCCGTCACGGACCCACGGACTCACCGTGCGAGTAATCGCCACTTCCAAAATAATAAGAAATTATCATTTTTTTCACTAAATTAAATCATTATTCAAATGTAGTACGAGTATACTATGCTGTTGTACAGCTCAAAACTGAGTTACACGTTAAGACCCGTGACTGTGTTATCGAATCTTAAATACTCATTGTGTTACTTTTTCGACTCGATATATCCTTTTTGGAAAAACGACAAAGTAAAATGAAACAGGGAATGAAATGTGCAAACGCGTATTCCGACACACCTTGGTACAGATAATTATTACTATATTATCAATAACTGGGGTTATAAATGAAAATATGATTCCATTCGTTTCAGTAATAAATTAAAGAAATAATGGAAAACGTTATATTTATTTTTAAATGTGTTCAACAATAATGTCACTTAACTAAAAGCCAAGTAACAATGAAAATGTTGCATTGTTCACATGGTTAAGCGTTAAATAAAATTATTGCATTGAACTAATGTCTGTTAGACTATAACGGTGACATTTAACCATGTTCAGCTCCTTTTTTGGCATAATATTGATAACGTTTGGATTTTTATTTTAATGTTCAAGCTATCATAAATTAAAAAAACAATATTCTCTAAACTAACTACTCCAACTCTAACTATTAATTTCAATCAATCTTAAGGGTGTCCTGTGGCTACAAGCTTTTTTACTGCAGTATTTCATAATTGAGGTCATTTTTGATATATCAATTGATATTTGTGATACATCGAAATCAACAACGAGTAGTTTTTGAAATATTCTAATTCAAGTATTGTGGAAAATAGTCTTATTTAATACCTAATTGATATGTTTTGTATTTATATGTAATCTCTAAATGTTATTGGTTCGAGATAACTCGAATTTTACACTTTTCATTTGCAATTTTCAATTCGAATATTTCCGAAAGTGTTATAGCATTAAAATAGAATTATACATGGTTACCTCGGTTGATTATGACGATTTTTCATGTGTATTTAAATTTAAATTAACATACGACATTTTTTCAGTATAATAAAAACAAGAATCAATGGTATTCGTTTAATTATTTTTACCATGCGAAAATACCGAATAGACATGTTTAAAAATAATATAATTTTGTTGGACGTGAGCTATCAGTTCTACACATTAAGTCGTCGTAAGTCGCTGACCTACTATGACATTTGAACATCATATTTAATATAAGTTACACACTCTGTCCATTAAAAAAAATATTTATGCGTACAATATACACGATGTTTGACGTGAATTATTTTTATAGCTTGTACATTACGAAATACAAAGTTTACCAATTTTTAGATTATTTTTCGGAATTTCCGTGTAACAATCCTCTCATAGACGTATAATATTATATTGTCCTACACCTGAAGCGTTGCTCAGGGTCATTGAGCTGCCTTATTATTATTGTTAGACGGACCGACAGTCGCCAGGAGTTCGTAGTTACACTTAAAATCTTTTTCTGTTGATCAAATAACATGCTTTCGGTAATAATGTTACGTTCGGTTACTAATAAGTTACGAGTTATGACCGCGCTAAAAATGATTTAAAACAAATAATTTACAATCTGCGTTAAAAATATGTTCTCCACAAAGTTATTCGGTACTGGTACTTAACTATTGTGCGTTTAAATGCGTTACGTAATATTGCCTGTATAATACGGAATTGAACGTATACATCGGACTAGTTTGTTTACTCGAAATCTGACTCTTTTACTATCAAAATGATTAATTGGGACACCCAGTGTACTTTTTAAGTAAATACATAAGCAATATATAATGAAAAATACAAAATAACAAATAATTAACAAAGGTTTGTTTGTTTTTTTATAACACACACACACACAAGAATATCTACTTATATAATATGTATGTAAATAAAATATTATTTTAAGGACAGAGCCATTGATGACACCTGGGTGTGATTTAAGAGGTGCTAAAGTGACTTACAATTATTCACAACTAAAACAATTCAAGGTATAAACATGCTGGTGCCAACTTGACCATGTACCAAACTGTAATAAAATGCGCAAAATAAATGCGAAATTATTTATTTACATAATATTATACACGAATAATTATGCTAGGTTGCCTACATATATCAAAATTGTTTTTTTTAGTAATTCTCATCACTGGCACGCACAATTCAAGCAAATAAAAATTACATGAATGTTATATATGTATATATCAGTTTTGAAAAGAAAAAGCAATTTTCATAAAACCTTAAGAGTTGCAAAGAAAATGTCCACCAGAAACGAATAATTTCTGTTTTAAAATACGTATTACTTGGGAAAATAATGTATCGTCTACTTGAAACATAGACTCCTTTCCAGTTGCACAAAGACGATTAAAGTAGTCTTAAGGGATTCTAAGAGAATGGTACAGGAAGATGTATTTTTCGGGTAGTGGAAAGTGCAATGTTATTTCCAATGTTGTGAGCTATGTACACATTTTATATATATACTGCTGATTAGTGATCACATCGTACAATGTTTTAAAAAATGATTTTATATGTTATTTTTCTTCAGTGATTATTGTAAACACTCCGAACGCGATTTACTGTCGTCGATCATATCGATTGAAATCGGTTCCGCCTTACCGGAATCAGATTTAATCGCGATTTCGTCTATGGCTTCGTTTTAAGATACTGCCGAGGAACTCGCGGAAGCACATTATAAAATAATCGGTTTTGGAAAATCGCCGATTTCCCGATAAAAAAAAAAAAATTCGGTTTCTCAAGGTTTTTCGTATTCGGCTTGTCAACGAGAGACGAAAGTAGTATCGCTTACACGTTATGGACCGACTGTCTTGTGCGGTACAATCATGCCGTCACGCGTTCGAGAAATGGGTAAAGTCTAAAAAAGAGATAGAAATGATAAAAAGATCATTGAAGCCGACCGTTAACGAGGAGCTTTGCGCGCGAGCACGTGTTCTACCACTCGAACGACGTTTGTTATATAACTTAAAAGTTATCTGATACCCGATGAACCGGCACAAATTGTTAATTTTTCCGTCGTTTCTTTCTCTGCAAAAGCATCTATTCGTGTCACTACGTAGGCGTGTTTTATGCGTGGCGGACGCCGTCGTACATAACATCTACTTCCGATCACACGAACTCTAATGTTTTGTAGTCAAATGATTTTGCGTTTGAAACGCGGATTCAAAAGAATTCCGTTGCGTATACTTCTGAATCGTCGAATCGAATGTAAATGAAACGACTGTATTGAAATTAGTTAATTGTATTGATTAGTCCATTGAGCTTTTCTAAAGTTTCTACTGCGCATTTTTTTTCTATTGTAAGCTGAGTGTTTTAGACACTGCAACTGGCCAGAAACGTATAACCCCCCTGTACACCGTTGTCACGTGATGTCACTCAATCACTGCGGTGTTTAACTTGTATCACACATGTCTTGCGCGTTTGTCGTGAATGTTTTGGAACAAAAAAAGGAAAAAGAAATAACGTAAATATTTCTAAAAATTTTGATGGATCTAACTATGGATCTCTTATCTGATTTTCTTTTTGTCGTGTTACTATTATTAGGTATTAGTTTTTTTTAATGACGAGTTCATTTTCTAATAAATGCGATTCTTTGTCGGTAGACGCACGTAGAGCTTATTCGATAAATATTATATTCATTTTCGACACAAATGTTTTTTTATTTGTGTATATAATATACACATACTACAATAAAATAACGTATTACGCGTTGTTTCAGACGACATTAAGATCACGGAATCGGAACGTTCCGAGTGATTAAATTAAAATAAATATATTCAAAAAGTACACAACAGCGTGTCCGAAGAATTTGGCTTTTATTCTATTCGATAATCTAATGGGTTTTTTTTCGGAAGACTTTTCTCGCTAAACTCGTTTATAAAGTGACATAAATTTAATCGGGCTGTCCGTGAACTACACGCGCACACTCACACACACACAAATCTCCAGACCTGCTGCGTGGACGAAGAATCGAAAATTAATTTTGTCATTGTGCGTACACGTGCGCGGGGTTCGAGAGGGAAACGCATCATACATGGTTTCAGCTTATTTTTGCGGAGTCGACAATGAATTATAAATATTTACATAAAAGAGATAGAAAGAGAGAGAGAGAGAGAGAAAAACGATTTGTTGGCTGCCGCTGATTAACGTGAAACCGTTCAGTCGGCAATAACACGAACCGATTTATTTTGCTCGAATTTTTTTCAACAAAATTCGTTTTCTCACGAATATAATATGTATAATTGCCGCGCGTGTATGACAAAACGTGTGCATATCGATATAATATTTTCGACTTCAATGTCTCGACCGGCTCGGGAGTTTTTTTTTTCTTTTTAGCGGTTCTATACACGCGGTAAAAGATTTTTTATCGGTTTTATTATTTCGATGACGCACTATAAACACCATGTTAGTGACGTATTTCAGTTTTTTTTTCGTTTTAGCTAGAGTTTTTAAAAAGTCCAATTTTGATTTCTACCAGATAATTCTGAAAAAATTAAATAAACATTTTTTCCCCTTAATTATATTTGTAATTTTATATTTTGCATATTCGAGTGACCATGCAGTTGGGAAAAAGAACTTGAAAACATTTAAATTAGGTGTTATATATGGGAAAAAATATCAGCAGTAAAAAAGCCAAACCGCACACACGTGCTTCTCTTAATTAACTCCATGCATCACGTGACTAGGGGAGGGAGGCTTCACCAAAACGTATTGACGTTCTTCTTATACTCATTAAGTGTGTGTTATTGCGAACATTTTCTTGGGCATCCACGGCGATGTTATTCCACGAATTAATTTCTACGGAAAAGTTAAATTATATACATATTATTATATATAAATATATATTACGAAAACATCATTATATAGGCTTGAATAATTGAAAATATGTAAATAAGTGATTCGTAGAACTTTTAAATTTCTACCTCCTCGTGTCCGACTCGTAGACCCAGTTACGCCTGTGGCATATACACACACACACACACACACAGCACATATATGTATTGTACATACAAACCTGGTGTATACCTGCAGGATCGCTGTTACTCTCGTATTAATACAATGGACATATTATACAAATATGTATATATACATTTATCGTTTTTGTTTTTCTCGATTTTTAGCCGACCATACGGATATGTACGCGTACACGTAATGTACTGATATACATAATATCGGTACCACCGTACACGTATAATAATTGGCTTGGATCAAATCGATCGGCGACGGCAGGCTAAACGGTAAGCGCCCGATGCGTATAGGTAGGTACGTACACAACATCATGAACACATACTCATGCGTACATACGTCTGTGTGTACGTATGTCCGTATGGAATATATATTTATACACGTGTGTGTGTGTGTGTGTGTGTGTGTTTGTGTTTGTGTGCGCGCGCGCGCGTATTGAAACTAGCTTGGATGCGCGTTTGAACCTTGGAGCGGTGGGTCTGTGACCTTACAAACGTGGGAACCGTCCGCGGCACAGGGTTCGATCGTCGTTATTATATAGAAATCTTTTAAACGGCTAATGATATGTGTGTTATCCTCTTTTAAAAAACCGTTTTCTTATTATTAAAAGAGCAACGGAGAAAAATAACTAGTTCATAGCGTGGTCGGTATGTCCGACGCGTGTGCACGCGGTCTTTTCTAATTGCTTTTAATGGTCGTAATTATTCGATTGGGGCACTTGCTAAAATGATCAAAAAACCTTCTTGTATACATGTCTATTATATATATATATATATATATATACGTTTATACTTTATTTTTTGGTTTCTTCCTCCTCGAACCCTATTCTTCTTCACCCCCTCTGCACCGCTGTCTTCATTGAACTGCAGTTGTTGATTCCTTCGCGTATAGGTATATAGTATTTTTTTTATTTTTTTTCGTGTCCACGGATCGGAGGACCGGTCACGAGCGCGATATCGGTCCGCGCGCTAAACAACTTAATTAGACCAATTCGACCGTCAAAGTATAGGGAAAAAAACCATAAGTGAAAACCAACAATAACAATGTTTTTGTGCCTCATGCGTACCTATACCCAATATTATACACGTGCAATATTATATATAATGTGTATCCGTGTGCGTGGACGAGGTAAAGTAATAAATTCCATATGAGGATAATTTTAAATAATTTATAGTCATAATACATAGTAAATTTCCCAAATATAACTTCAATATAACACTGTGAAAGTGTGAAAAATTTCTTCGGTGAACACCGCATAGTGAGTCATATAGGTGTTACAAATTTCTAATTAAAATAGTCAAAAAAAAAATTCGTTTCTAAAAAAGTCCAATTTTAACATTGTCTGTTATTAATATACACATAAATGTATATTTTTCCCTCAGGAAATATAAGTATCCGTCACTTGAAGTAGTCGATTGACAGATGATATCGCTTCATTTATACTGAGCACAATTTTTATGATCAGGTATTTATTACTCATTATTGCGGTAAATTGATACTTATGAAACATTCAACATTTTTAACGTTAATTATTATTAAAATGGCCTTTTTTTTTAAAAGACTAGATATTTTTTTATATAATTTTAATTTGATATATTAATACGGAACGTTTTTCTGGAAATGTTGATGTATGAAAATCGTAACTGCAATCTAAAGTGTGTAATATTATATAGAAGCTAAATTTTATAAACGAGAGGAGTGAAGTGGTAAAGAGCCGGGATGGACTGATAGTTTTAGACTTGGACTACAAATTAATTCGAGCGCAATGTAATTTCTGTTTACTTTTGGAAAAAAAAATTTAAAAAAAGGTCTTATATTTAAATTTCCGTGTCTTTGGAATACTTTGAGATATACAATGATAACTATACCACTAGTACTTCGTCAAATATTTTATAATTTTCAAATTAGATGACAATTTGTTGTTATTACGTGGTACTTTTTGTACAAAACTATTGTAGTACTCTTTTTCCAATGAAGTATTTGTTACCTAAATAAATGTAAGAAAAGGGGACCAAACATGATTAATGCGGTAGAGGGCCAGGAGTTCCATCAAAATATGGTACTCCACGTCAGTCTGCTCGTCGGCTGGGACGGAATACTGGAGTACAAATTCCACATAAAATCACAGATTAGATGATCAGTGATATTATACAACAAGGCGATGTTTTGTAATAATGATGTATAGCGTTGCAGCGATGTTGTTCTTATAATTTTCGTCCGAGTGTTAGAAACGCGATAGTATACTATTTTATGAACGTATTACGTCTACATGAGTTTCGTCGTCGTCGTCGTCATCGCACTGGTCGCCGAAACAAACGGAAAAAAAAAAACTAAATTCAGCCCACACAAACAGGAAGTGTCAATATTTTTCTGTACCGTTTATGGCCCCAAAGCAGTCACGTAGTGGTATCTTCGCTCGCGCGCGAGCGGCACTCGCACACACACACACACACACACACACACACACACATATATATAATACGAGACTGTATAAAATTTTATTGTTATATATACAGTATGTGTGTGTGTGTGTGTGTTTTTTTTTTGTTTCGGAGTCGTAAACGGAAATCCTAAAAGCGCTAATGTTGAATAAATTATCCGGCAGAGACGTACGCGGACTATTACACGTCATATTATATATCGAAACGAAACGCATCACGTATACGCAGGTATATAATACCATTATTATTATTGTTATTATTACGATCCTGCAGGAAGCTGACGGAATGCTCAGACGTGTGATACGTTTTACCGGGCTCTTCGCATACGAAATGCCCTGCGTGCCGCCGTCGCCACTCGTCGTAAGACGAGACCACACAAACCAACTGTATGTACAGCAGGTACGTATACAGGGTCATTCAAATCGGACGTAACCGCAGCATATTAATGCGTTTTGAAAAAGTTATTAATTTTTTTTTTTAGCTTAAACAGGCATTGTTACGAGGCTTTTTTTGCAAACAATATTTTTTTGGTATTTTATATCGTTAAAAGCTTGTCCCCAGCCACTATATATTCGCACTTAACGCCTCGTATGCTGATTTCAGCGCAAAGTATATCGACTTTTAGGTTACATTGCTTTCCAAGTACATAATTTGTTACGTGCTGCGGATACTTTAAAGGAAAACTCTTATTTTGCAAAATATACGGAATATACTATTTCACTATTCCATTCATAATTTTTTATATGGCTTAATCGTTTAAATGTAACTAATTTATAATATTATATGATATTGTTAAGAGTATTTTCAGTCCTCACCATCGTCGCCATATCGAGACATATTTTTCAAATTCGGGATTTTTTTTTTAGTAATAATATTTTAGTTTTCTTTGTAAATTATTAATTACGTAACTTCGATAGGTACTCGATAATTTTACTGGTCATTTTCCAAGGGCGTTTTGGCGACTGTTTAGAGCGTTTTCGATGGTTCTTCGGTCATTTAAATCCGGAGCCTACTTTATTCAATGGATGTGTAATTCATGCTAAATCGGTCCAACGTTCGATTTTTATGTATGTGAAAGAGGAGGGTGAAGGACGATTGCGTTGGGATACGATCGATATTGAAATTGTAAAAAAAGGATCACAAAGACTGTGACCGCACGAGTGTCGTTCGAAAAGGGAATGAATGTATTCGATTTGCGAAACAGTCCGCGACGTCTCCGGTCTCGCGGCACTCCACCACCCACCCGACGGCGAGTGCGGCGCGGAAAACGTGGCTTCAACGATGCGGCGCTGGTGGCGGGCACGTGGTAATAATAATTATTATTACGCGCGCGCGCACGCTCGATAATAGAATAACGATTTCCTTCCGCCGCCGCCGTGCCGGTGGACGTGAAAAATCCTCCCCAAACGCGCGCACACACACACGGTAGCAGCCGGCGGTTATGATAATATTATAATATTATACACACACACACGCGCGCGCGCGCGCGAGCGTAAGTTATTTATTTTTTATTTTCATTTCAACGCGTCGGGAATACGAAAAGTCTTATTACGAAATCACTGACGACCGCAGTACCTGGAACCTACACGTACACACTTGTATTCTATGTACTCAGCGGTTCCCAAACTGTGGTCCGCGCAACCCTTGGGGCTCCGCAATGGTTTCCGTTCGTTACACCACAAAAATGTAATAATCTTGTAGATTTCAATAATGTTTTCTCCAGTTCTTTTAAGACTATTGTTTCCTTTGTTCATAAATATCATTTTATTTTGACCCCCGTACGTATACAGTTCTTGTTAATTATTCTTCGTACACGCCCCGCACAGGCAAATGCAAATTAACGTTAAATGTTTCTCGGGGCTCCACGAGAAATTTCTCCTTAAAAAAAAGGCTCCGAGGCTGAAAAAGTTTGGGAACCGCTGTATGTACAGGTATACGCGTTTACGAGGTATATATGTGGTCGTCCCCACCACCCTATACACCGCGCGTTTATTGTTTGTACAATAGCTATCGCGTATTATTTACTATTAAAATAATAATACATATAAATGCGACACATGAAATCATTTCCATTCCGTAATTTATTTAAGCGTCTTCATTGTTATAGATTATTGTTATAAAATCGTATACGTACGGGAGGTATATTCTGTACGCGTGCGTCATTGTTCGCGCAGGGAAAAAATCTAAAAAAAAAAAAAACGTTTCGCCTTTACGACCTCTGCGCAACAGTCTACAAACGTACACGTTATTATAATATTATCGAGAACTGTATTAACCGCACATTATATACGCACGAAAACTCGCGGGGCTGTTGCGAGTATATTATATTATATAGTGAACTGATGATGATAATAATAACAACACGTATTACAATATAATAACTGGTTTATATCCGCTGTGCACGTCGCGTACGTATGGTATAGGTACTATATACGGTCGCGTGGAGTAATTAACATTTTACGAGAATTTGAAATTCGAACGGAAATCTACATTTTTTCCACCTATAGAGCGTGTGTGCATAATTGATGCATAATTTATAATTACTCCGAGATCACGTTTGTTTCTATTTATTATTATTATTTTTTTTTTTTCATCTCGGTGGTACCGGGAATCTTTTAAATTATGGCCGTGTCGTGATGTCCAAAGTAAACTAAATTCACGCGGAGCGGTTTTATAAGTGCTAGCTGATATGATAATATAGCGCGCTGTTCGGACTCTGGTGGATTTTAGACTCGTTATTATATATGGTAGGTATATTCTTTCGAAATACTACATACATATGCCAAACGTTCTCGAAATCATTCATTACCATTTTTGTCTGCGGATAGTCGACGAGCCACGAGCAACATCGTGAAGTTTTCTCTTTAATTTATTTTATTGATCATTGTTACCGGTATTTTATCTTATTTATTATATTATTACCATCGTTATTGTGCTAGTAGGTATATATATAAACACTCAAACGGGTACATAGTAAATTATATAAATAGGTATACCTATCCGAACGTTGAATTAATATATTGTGCCTTATGGCAAATTAAATATTTTCGTACTCGGCTCGCTTACGTTTATTAAAAAAAAAAAAAAATTATAATTGTTTCTCTTTCATGGAACTTTTTTTCGTTAACAATCACAACGCGCGGAGAGTCGTCTAAAAAGAGAATGATGATGATGAAAAAAAAAAATACCGTTTAAACCGGAAATAAAATACGTTCACTTTTTGGCGCACAGTCGTTTTAATTTTAATAGTTTTTATTTTATTCTTTTACACGTTTACAGTTCGAAAAACACAATCCAGTGTGGGAGTATATTATATAGTAGGCAATATACACCTTCTCGCGCGCTCTGTTCAAATGCTTCGGACCCTGGCGCCCGTGTAACCAATGCCCTCGTTTAGCCCCCACACGCAACTACAATGATCATATTTCGTCGGTTACGTCTGTGCTCATAAATAATTTATCAGCAGATTGGTTATGACAAGTGCTTATATTATACACGATGTATACTTGTGTTTCCTGTGATTTATGTATCCTTCTGTTAGAATTTTGGAAACGTTGCGTCTATTACGGTATAGAATTATTACACCGGTGCACGGACATGCGCGTGTATACAATATTGTGCGTATTATCACAGTATATACGTATTGACTCGTACAGAGTTTATGATTGTTTCAAATGGAAACGCGAACACAATATAATATGCATATATAACATATTCACTCTTGTGGTTGGAAATGTCTTAGACAAACTCGTCGATTTCTGCGCGTGTACAAACCGTATGGGTATGTATTGCACGCGAACGCTTATAGTTGTTTCACAATTTGTTTATCAACTATAGGTTCAGTGTATAGAGCAAAATATCATGGCAAAATATGCCGCTGTTAATTTTCGATCGCGTGTTAAACAAGTGCGCCCAGGGATTAACTTTAGAAGATAGTATTGACAGAGATAGTTGGAAAAAAAGTAGTAGAGGCAGCGAAAGTCCTTCAAGGACAGTAAAAGCTGAAAATGATGATGATGATGTTAATGCGTGACGTTAATTCAAAGCGAAAGACAATTTACATGATTTTAACAGCTGATTTTAATTAATTTACTAAAACTTGTAAAACTATACAGGGTGATTTTTTTAGCCATGCTCACTTTATTGTTTGTCCGTGAAAAATGTATAGTTTGGGGTTTTTTTTAATGTTCAAGTTCCCACAAAACCTAGGTTTTTTCATGCCAACTCAAGGGTGTCCTGTGACTTTACAAATTTTGTTTTTTTCAAATGGGAACACCACATTTTTACGCAAAATGTTATTCAGTTAAATTAGTCAACATTAGGACCAATATTTTCGGAATGTTCAAATTAAAAATTGCGAATGAAATGTATAATTCGCGTTATCTCGAATCAGTAGCAATTAGCGATTATAGTTAATTACAAATTATATCATAACATTAGGTATTATAAGACTTTTTTTCTTAATACTTAAATAAGAATAATTCGAAAACTATTAGTTTGAATTCTGATTTCGATACATCAAAATTCGCAGAAAAATCACCTCAATGAAATACCGCAGTGAAATAAGGGTGGTTTTATTTGAAAAAAAAAGTTTGCACCGTCACAGGACACCTTTAACGTTGCATGACAAAAAATTTTCTGAAAATTTTGCTTTATGGTAATGTTAAGACAAAAAAAATTCTACCGACCAAAAAAAGGAGTGACAAGGATAAAAAATCACCCCAAAATCAATGGAATTATTTTTATTTTAAAATTTTACCTCCTATATGTAATGTTTTCCGAATATGTTGAGCGAAAATGTTTGTATAGCCGAATTCAGAATATTAAAATACGTAGTACAATTCACGCTTGATATTTATGCTGATTATCATGCGACTATATTGTTCGGACTGATCGCTTTTAAAACGTTTGCAAAACTTAAAAGGAGGACTGCAGTTGACATTGAAAATCTTCTAGGCACAGAAAATGTCACTAGATGTCTATATAGTTTCGTCATCTAATTATACGTCATGTAGCGTCTGTTCCTGGCGGTTCTTGCACTATCGATTTTCGCCCACTCGAATATAAGGCAAACAGAAATAGTTAAATCAACGTTGGTTCCTATACGGTCAGCTTGAACAAAATCTGGTCTAATAATAACAACAATATAGTTCAAAACTCTTCGTGCAATGCGTCACGGTGTTACATAAGGTGGTCAGCGGACGCTACTGGAAAAGTGCGATGGTAAATACCATTGATTGAACGTCAGTGCGAATCCTGCTGCGTGACGAGCGTTGATCAATGGGTATAGTGGGCATAGTCCGACATTAGTAAGTTGCGCTGGTCAACATCACACCAAGTATCGATCAATTAAACGCGCGCGCGAGCGTACTTATATCGTTTATCGTATAACAAATAAGCATATCGTCGTTTCCAATCGCTTCGGGTAACTGCCATGTATGATAATATCGAATACGATATAATTGTCGGTCGAACGGTGCCAGAGGATATTTCGTTACACGTGTTCATAATCGGTACATTATTATGTATGCTCCATGATAAAATACCATGTACGAATTACCGACGAACGCGTGATTTTTGAAGACGAGAAATTCATACAAAGCGACCAGAACGCAATATTATTATTCCGTTTTACCCACGAACGAAATCGATCAATATTGTGCCGTAAAAATGGTTTCCGGCGGTGAATTTCTCATCGATGTGTGTAATAAAGCTTGGTCGTAAATAAATCGTCATAAATTTCAAATGTACATTAAAAACGATTTGAATACAGTGTAATATGACTCATTGTTTGCTGAAAATAACGGTTAATGGTTTTTCGCGTGAAATAATGAATTGGATATAACTTAATATCACACATTATATATTGATAAGTACAATCCTCGTGTGTTCCCATACAGTGTCGTATTACGTATTTATATTATTTATTAAAACATTGTATTCAAACGCGCACGTCCATTATATTATATTTATTTGTCTATTTGTTCGCGGTCTTAACGGGAGGATAATTGCTGCGTTTATTGAACTTGACAACCATCAGAAACTTTGGAATTTCTCAAACATACTACGTCACTCGTAAATAATGAATTATAATAATAATAATAATAATGAAAAAATAAATAGTTAAAATACGTTTGCGTGCCATTTACTTTCTACGACATTAATCGGTAGTATTATTACCTTGCAGCTGGTAACGCATCGTTTGCATATTTTCCCATATAGGCATTCCAGTTCTCTCCGTGTATACATTATAGTCACGTGAAAACTATCAATATAATATACCGTATTTCGCTTACGTCACACATAATATTATATCGTATATTTATTAATTTCATTAGCCGTTTTCGTGGACGTTGATTTATTGCGAATGTTCTAAAGCCCGTGACTAATACACGACATTTGAAACTATCGCCGCTATGCACCGCCGCCGCCACCACGTCAGATGTATACCAGCCAGTCGAACGTATAGCAGTTACTATACAGCGATTCGTGTACACGTGGAGTGCGTTCGATTATGCAGGATACGTATAATAATTGGAAGAGATCGGAAAAAAAAAAAATAAAACAAAACCGAAATAAACACGGACCGGTGAATAGACGACGGACGGGCGGACAATATACAATGAATCGACAAGGGGAAGGAGATGGAAAGTAAGAAGAAGAGTTGTATCGCACGGGGATGCGGTGCTGATGCAGCTGGTGGGTCTATATAATTGCGTTGACAATGAGTGATGATATGGCCGCAGACCGAGATTGACCGGACTGTTATTTATTACATTATTTAACTAGGATATCAAATCGATATTATTTTCAAACAAAGAACGGACACATACCTAATGTAATAACATTACAGCGTTCTCGATTCGATTTATTGTTATTTAAATCGAACAATCGTTTAGTTACGATACGTCTGAAAACGTGTATATGACGCGGAAGAGACGCGCTACAAATGTTAATTATTTGAACGTATACAACGACAGTGTTGTTTTATATCTTCAAAACATTGCGTACAAGGTGTAAAAGAGTGAGTATTTATATATAACTACTATATAATGAACGGATGATTCTGAATAAAATCTTAAATGTAATGTTCAATAAATTATAATGCCCGAAATTAAACGAGAAAAACAAAAATCATTTGTAAGGCTTTTCCGGGTATACAACAAGAACTGGTGCACTGTAAATGTCACAAGTGACGCGATGGGCAAAACGTAGGAAGTATACGTGATACCATAAAGGAGGTGCAGCAGCTTTATTTCGCGAAGGAGCTACAACAATGTTATTTAAATACGTTCGTATGACCGTGAAAGTAAAATATCGTAAAATCATAGCAACATCTATCTTGAAACGATGCGGGTAAAAGATTTATTAATTTAAATATATACGTGTATTATAATGAGACGGGGGGTGGGGGAAGGGGGGAAACGGTTCATTTCGCGTACGACGTATTGATGTCCCGAAAAACGGTGCTGATCGTCGCGACAGTGTAAATTATTATTGTTCCAATATAATCGTCGCTGTTTCGTTCGAGACGCTTCTCTCCGCGTGCGATCGCGCCTACGAGCGTCGACAGTATAATACAATTAATGGTAATGATATGGAAAAAGCGACACGGGCACGCGTTATTTTTTCGGTCCGTACGTTTACGCACTGCGGAAACGTACGAATATATTATATTGCCTAGGTATGTTAATCGACAGCCGCATTATATCTACATGATCGGAGAATAGACCCGATATCACGCCGTCTCCTAAGTGTATCGCGAAATTCCTCGTCGCCGCCGCCGCGTGTATAATCTAATTAACGATTATTTATTTACGGATTTTTTTTTTTTTTTTTACGCGTCTGCGTCGTCCGAAGATCATGTGCCCGAAGATGGTATCGCGGGAGCGGTGGCGGCGGCATATTTGGTCGGTTGCCAAATCTGCAACGGGTTTACTTTCTACAAGACGCGAGCGGGCGGGCACCTATGGCTTGCGCGCGCGCGCGAGCCGTTGCATCGACCGGACGGACGGACGGACGGACGGGCGCGTACAGACGGAGAACGACAGAGACAGACTGTGTAATATATAATACAAAACACATACTATACACGCGTATAATAATATGTACAATATATAATACGTACGCGCGTTTCGCTATCGATTTCGGGCGACAAATCCAGTTTTTGAAACCAGATCCGTTTCCGAAAATATCGCGACCGCGCTCGTGTTTACCGTATACGTATTTAAAAGCGGAAAATTATTCATGGCCCGCGCGTTCTCCGACGGTTTATAAATGAGTTTCGTCCGCACACACACGCACACGCACGAACTCGCACGCGTGCTCGTAATATCCCGTCCGTCCGAAATTCTTTTATGTCCTATATTACAAAGTCGCCCGCAGAGAGAAGAAGATCCAGTATGCTCGATCGCCGCGATCTATTGCCACACACGTCATTCGGTTTGGGTGTTGTCCACATTTATCAAGGCGCTCCTTTTCCCGTAAACCTAATACGTTGTTTATTACTTGACCCGTCGAGGTGGTGAATCCGCGGCGCTGCGTGTAACGTGTATTTTCTTCTCCACATCTCCCTGTCCGCAACCTCTTCCCCCTCACCGGCAGTATAAGTTCTTCGTCCCGCCCCCCCCCCCCCTCTAACCCCTTTCTATACCGTTCGGGTTCATATCTCTTCTCCTTCTTCTTATTATTATTAGTAATAATGTATATACATATTATCGTATGACTGTGCACGGTCTTTTTTTTACACGGTTGTGTTTTATTGTGCCGGGAGCCCGGGCGCTAAATGACACACGACCGCAATAAAATATCATATTAAAACGGATTTATGTTTTACGGCTCGTGGCGCGCGCGCGCGCGCTCGCGATTGTTCTACAAAGGCCACCCAGCGACCATACGAACACACACACATATATATAATATATTATCTCGGTTGAGTTGCAGTTCGGAGTGAGGAAGTGATCGATTTTTTATTAATAACGCTTTACAGACCTGGAAACTTTGAAAAGTCGCGAGCTGTTGCCTGTTTCACTGTTACTTGTATACTTGAACAGTAAGATCAAGTGCCACGGTGTATTTTTTTCATGTAGCTTAGCCTCTTTTTATAAACATAATATATCAATAAATACGGATATACATAGTCGGAAACGGGCAACAAAAAAAAAAAAAAATTAAAACGAAATGTTCACTTTCTCCAATCATCATATATCGGAACACCCACGCACGTACGTCCGATGACGAAAAATGCGCTTGTATATTGTACAATTAGGTACCCGCGACCTAACGATTTCGACCGAAACCTATTTGGGCTATACGGAGCACAATAGAACAGACGCGTTTAAAAAAAAATAATAATATAATGAAGCCGCCGCCGTGACTGGCCGCGAATTCGGCCGAAACGTTGCCGAACGAAAACGAATTAAAATAATAATAGTAATAATAATAAAAAGGTAACGTTCGCCTGTAATACGAGTGGTGCTCTTCGGCTGTGGCGACGAACAGGTTGACTATTATTTATCGATCTCGATCCCGAAAAGAAGCTTTAGAGAAATCAGCTCTTACGAAATCCGGTTGTTAGGTGACAAATTTTCGGGTCACTCTTGTTTCACGGCCCACTCGCGGCAGCGGCGACCGGTTTTTCAATTAGGATCATCTTCAGGGTTTATCGCGATCTCGATTCGCCCCAAAATCCTGTTTTGTACTTTTGAAATTATTACCAGTTCTAGTTTTTTTTTTTTTCTTCTTCTTTTTCTCCTCATTCTGCTCTTGTCTTCACCAACAACCTGTCTTAATGCGACAAAAATTTCATATGAATAAAAAAATAAAATAAAACATATATACATACACGCACGCGCACGCATACACATACACGCGGGCACACATACACACACACATATATATATATATATATTACAATGTGGAACTATTAAAAATCAGTCCGAAGACGCGTACAATTTAAAGTTCAATGACATCGGTCGGTCGTCCGGCAAAACGCGTCGGCGCGACATGAATATGATATTTTACATTTTAATTATGTCTCAGTCGTCTGCGCGTCGGAATATACGATTCGTGATATTGCCAAAACCGACGTGCAGCAGCGTCCAACAGTTGTCGGTCGTCGCGGAAGGCGGCGAAACAGCAGTATAAACTCACGGGTGGCGAAATATCATCCGGTCGATAAATTGCTAGGGAGCTTAGAATTTTTTTCCCGTAATTACGTAGCGGCTCATCGACTTTTCGCGAACGGTCACTCGCGGTGTCCGCTGCAGTAGTATTGTCATTGCGTTGAGTGATGCGCGTACACATATATATGCATCCGATGACATTTGAATGCCACTCTGCTTGCACATACACCGCGCGGAGATCCGACCGAATCGTATGACGACATTGTAAGCCCGACGACGTAAATGTATAATCTTTGCTGAAAACTAGTCTCGTCCAGTCGATTTAATATACAATTAGCCGCGTGTAATGGGTATATAGATTCGTACAGTGCGTGCGCATCTATACTTACATGCACGGCGGTGGTGGTCAAATTATTATCATTAATATCTAATTATTAGACTCGCCGAAATATCGATGGCGCCAACAAGAAGCCCGATAAGTACTTATTTCGTTTACGTCTATTAAATGCGGAAAAACGAACAAGTTTTTTTTTCTTCTCTATGTAGAAAACGTTTAAGATTATTCCAAAAATTACCATTTAAAGATTCGGCGCCGCGTGTTAAATGATGCTAGATCGCGTATTAATTCTTACAATTTTTTTTTTAGTACCCGCACGCAATGATAAAACGACTCGCGTCTCGTTTCCGATTAAAAAAAAAAATAAAAATAAACTGTAATATTTCCAAATGTTCTATCGATAAAATATTAAAATATAATATGTATTAAAATTCGTGTACGTCGAAAATGTGTTTAATTCGTTGACGAGTCGTAAAAATAAAAATAAATATCGACATTCACGTCTCCGTGGTCCTCGTTTATGTCATATTACGACTACTATAATACATACTTAATATTAATACCCGTCTGCCTATAGTGTAATCCTATTGTGAATCGAATTCGACTCGAGCCATAAAATGTAATTTAATCGTAATGAAAATACGTAATCCAACATAATCACATGCTATAATACTACGCATATAGCAATAGTAATAATAATAATTTCGTGTTTTCTTCTCAGGTCCATTTTAAAATAAGCGCATAATAATGTATTGTCGTAGGCTGTGGGCTGAATTAATGGGGAAATCAATATATGTAGGTAATATAAAATCGGTAAGGCGAATCACTGGTATGTCATTCAGATCAATAATGCAGCGGCTTGTAACGGTGGTATCCTATCGACGAGTCCCATCTACCTGCAGCGACACCGCACTCGACAAATTAATTTGACAATAAGTGTTGAGAATTCCTGGCATTACTCGGGAAAAGAACGATGGAAGATAACGATATTATAATAATATGTATTCGAATTTCTAGTTTTAGTTTTGATTACGAAATCCATTTTTTATAAATTGGAACATGCACTTGAAATATAAACAAGTAGCTTAGTAGCTATATATACATTTGAGAAATCTGTTTTATTCAAACGTGTGCTATTGTGGTACTATATAATATGTTTTCGGAAGCCTTTTTGGATGAATCCGAGATAAAGTCTCTGGGCCCGGGGTATGCGGCTAAATAGGGGGGCAAATACTCAGGGCCAGCCCGACGTTATAGCAAAATAGGCAGTCGACTACGTCGGAAAATTTCGAAAGAACCAAAACCAAATTATTTACTGACCGATTTTGCACAAGAAAATGCTTATAAAATAAATTGTAAGTATTTACTGTGAGTGTTGTGGTTGTGGTTTTACCAACGAAAATGTATTTGTTTCGTAACCTTTTTTACGATGTATACTAGTGTGTATATAATGTCGAATATAAAATATATTATATGTCTTGTATTTTTTTTCATCGACTCTATAATAGTATTTTATTTTCTATACCCCCCGCTCTCTCCACTTCCGAACAACATAACCATCGAATAGGGGTGGAAAAAACCCTAAGGCCGGTCCTGCTATAATATACTATGGAACATCGGAGACTCGATTCGCCGAAAGCGATTAGCATCGCGCGTACATTATCAAACGAAACTCGACCGCAATCGCGGACGCCGCTGCAGCTGGATATCATCTCGGTGGGAATTAAAAAAAATTGCACTTCACGCGGGAAAAATTGCGTTCGGCACTTAACACGAGTGCGTACCAACAATTATGTACGATGTCCTTGCGACGTACGCACGTACATACAGGTCATGATGCGTTCTTCGTATACACACGTACTTCTGCAGCAGCACGTCACTGCACGGTGTCGATCGTTATCCCGGCGCGAAAACGATAATATCATCGCCGGCGGATTTAGCGCGGTTTCCGCGTGTAAAAAGTGCAATAAAACATGACGTCGTGTCGCTGCGGATAACGAATAACAGTCGGTCTTGAAATGCTAACCTTACAACATAGTGGTTTTTTACAGCGTAGCTTTTTAATATCAATCTTTGTCATCCGTATGCCGTGTATAAACAAAAACGGACCAAACTCCTAGGTCGAATGAGACAGTCGAAAAATTCTAAAAATTACCCCCCCCCCCGCAAAGTATATAACAATACTAGAAACCCATTTTTCTACCAATCGTCTCCAATGATCGTGTTGGTTGGAGCACTCCTTTTGGTCTAAATTGTGTACGCGGAATAATTATTAAAAACATTAAAAAACCTATCATGAATAAAATGAATGCATCATGATTACACCCCAATCCCTTGTCCCTTGTCAAAAACAAAGTCCCGTAAAAAAACATTTAACTCCATTTTAAATAGTATTTGAAAATAATTTTTTATCTTTATTTGGGCGAAAAATAATAAATCTACCACTCAGTTAAATACCAATGAGGCAAGTGTAGTCTCGTTTCACATGTGTCCACATTATGTTACACGCACTATAAGTAGCGTCTGTGACTTTTCGTCAATCGCCGTATACGATTTCTGATACGGGGCTAAATGAATATAGTTTTTATAGGTAAACATATAACTTTTAAAAAAGTAAGACTTTTTTTATTTCATCGAAAGAATCGTAAAAGTTAGTCAGAAACACTACTAAGAAAATTGTAAAAATAACACGAGTACGCGTATCTTAAGATTATTATTTGTGTATAGATTGTAATTATTTTTCTTATTTCTGTTAGTTTCGTTTGACTGTACAATAAACGCAATTGTATTAAACTAAAAATGTACAGTCAAAAGGAATCTGCAAATTCCCGCCACTGTGTATATTATTTACGCGGTATCTAAAATTGAATTCAACTTGTTCGCTGGTTTTGATGGGCACAAGACCGTGAGCATATATTACTCGTATTTGCGTCCGAACAATCAGAGTGCGATCTTGTTCGTTAGATGATCCCCGGGGTGCGGTTTAAACAGTATATTTACCGACTTACCGGATTAAATACATCGTCGACGCCATCGCAGATTTTGGAATGATCACATCGACATTTTATCCGTTATGAATTATCAGATTCCGTTTCACGTATGCGCGTGTACATACCAACACTGTTATAATGTGTATCGCGCGGAAATGCGTATCGACCGGTTTATGGGAAAATCACACAGGTCGTGGCATTACGTCGCAGTGAATGTCGTGAAAACGAAAGTGTATTTTTATTTCAAACTGGAAACCGTCGAAAAATAATAAACCGTAACTGCGGCAAGACGATTCACGAGTGTAACATAGTTATTATTATAGAAACCCGATGACAATTAGATGTCTTAAATGTACAGAATTTGGTTTGTCACCCACGAAAATGGCTAAACATCTTTTCAATTGCAAAATTGTAATTAAATATTAAATTTTTTTTTTATAAAAACGATGATATTTTAAATTATAAAACTACATCTCTGCCAAAAAATGAGATAAATATTATTTAAAATAAAAAAAAAAAATTAAAACGTTTCATTTTCAGTGTCGAAATTAGTTGTAATAGATTCTAACGGGATACGATCGAAAAACATCGCCGTAATGTTTTAATGTCATAATGAACACTTAAGAGACTTGTTTCGTATACACGTTTTATGCCTGAGTAAATAGTAAAGTAATATAAAAGTGCCCCACACGGTGTGCGTGTATGTACATAAGTGTATCAGTGGCGTGTACATAATTTTTTTAGAGGTGGGGATCAGTAGAAAAAATCCTAACCTATGTACAAAAAAGTTGTTGTAGGTTTTTATAATGCCCTAACAACAATTATAACACTTACGTTTATGCAGTCATGTAAGTAGTAATGACGTTTATGATGTTTATAACTTACACATAATGCTACACATTTTTCAGTTCATAAGAAAACATTTTATACAATCCCTTTTTTAATAGATGCATCCTAGAGTAGGTATTATAAGAACCACCATTCTCGATTGAATGCTTCGTGCATGGGGTGATTTAGTACGGGCGTTCCTAATTCGTGGAACATTTTGCCGGACATCATCAGGCACAAGTGTTCTGTGGAAATCGACGCCTCGACGAAATAACAACACCGAGAGTGTGATCCCAATAAATGTCGTTATAGAGAAAATGTTAACACTGACTCGGCTTCTTGGTATGTTGCGTACCTACAACTCACCACTGACAGTTCGTAAATGTTCGCAATTGAACATTCAAATTAAAAAATGAAGGACTTGTGGCTGGATGTACGACGTACGTGTATACATTTGTTCAATTTTTGATAGCCAAGGAAATATTGTACTTCGTTTGACTAATTTCGCTATTGTTTCGCCGTTATTCTATGTAGCACGCCAAACGTTCGTTTCGAAATGTTACTTTTGTCCGTCAGTTGTTTTGTCGACGTTCCGAATTATGTTGTGCGTCAGCTTCGACTGAGCGAGTCGAACTCGACTGTATTTATCATTACTCGTTTGGAGGATGATTTCGAATACTTCATATTTTATGCATATTAACAAAAATAATTACGTTTTAAACTTTTCCGAAATAAAAACCCGTTTTTTGGGGGGGGGGTCTAACGATTGATTGTGAAATAATATAAAATCAATGGGCATAATCAATAGTTGTAAAAGGGTTAATCGAGGTGTCGCCGCAGCGTACATGAACAACACTATGTGATGCGCTGACGAAAGAAAGCGACGACGGCGATGGGAGATAACATAAATAAAAAAAAAAAAAAACAACAAATTGTGTAGATTATTTTTCGTTTTTAGGAGAAAGCCCTCTACGCTGTACCCGTATGGCCGTAAACCCGGTACGCGCGTACGTACAAATCATTGTACGTACCTATCGCCACCGATTTAGAAATCACGCGCGCACATACGCGCTCGTGCGACGAACACACTTACTCGTATGCTATGCGTGCGTGCGCGCGTGTATTCGTACAGGTATTCGTCCGGTGTACATCTCTTGACCGCGGGCGATATTGTAATATTGAAATCCCGGCGGCCGCGGCGGGTCGGAAAGGCGGTCATCGAGCGCGGCGGGCGAGGGGGGGGGGGGTGGGGGAATCGTGCACGGGACGTTAAAACTGGACCCTGTGCGCGCGCGCAGATCGGTGCCGGAGAGGTGAAAAAGGTCAAGCGCCGCCGCCGCAGCCACAGCCTGCCGTCGTCGTCACCGGTGTATCGCGTACGCGCTTGTATACGTACATATATTATAAACGCGTACACGTCGCGTCGGCGCGTCTTCGTCGTAATTTTTACCATCATTTTAACATTTTTTTTTTTTTTTTTAATTATCATACTCGAACATCGCGTTTTTTCTTTTTCTTCTCTTCCGTCCGCTATTCTTTCCGCCGCCGCCGCCGCCGACCTCGGGTCCGTTACGTCCGAACGCGCGTTCATAACTGCATGTCTGCACTACGCGTGTGCACACGCGTACAGGACGGTGCGTGCCGCGGGGGGGAAATATTATTGCGTACACCGCGCGGGTATGTATAAAATAATATCTCGAAAAGTGTCGTATACGTACACGCCGCGTGAGTACTTTCTTTCGCCGGTCGTCCGCGCGCCGCCGTTAAGGATGTCACGACGTTTGGCCCGAGCTCGATTTTTATAGCCCCGTCCCAGCCCGTACTCATATTCGTGTAGCGCACCGACGCCGAACGGCGGCGGGAGGGGGAGCGGGGGCGCCTCCGGCAAAGGTCACGCGCGCCAAGAAATCCGTCGCCGCCACCGCCGCCGTTTCACAGTGATGTCCTTTTCCCGGTCGTACCCTCCGGGTCCGCCGGGCCGCAAAACACGTCTTCGTCTTCTCCTTTGCACAACATATTATTATGTACGCAGAGAAATCTCTGTCGTCGTCGTCGTTTACATGAACGCGACGCCCGGGTAAAAGGGAAAAAGTTCATTTAAGCGATTTTTTTATTTTTTCCTAGCATACTAACAATGTTGGTTCATTTTTGAGAAAATGGGAATAATTCATCCACTGTACAAAAGTTTAGGAACAATACTCAACTAATTAATGCAATAGAGCAAGGGTCGGCAATTAATTTCTATGGCGGTCCAGATAATTTGAAAAAAAAAATGTTCGGGGCCCATAAAAAATTTAATATAATAATAATAATTTCACAATTTTATTGTTAAAAGTTTAATGAGAAAAATGACATTTTTGTCTTAAGCCAGTTTTTTAAAATTTGCTACTCTTGGTGAAGAACTAATGTGCTGAGTGTTTTCAAGGCGGAGAGCAGTTAATCTTAAACGATATCTAAAAACGTCATTTTGGAGAATGATAAAATTGAAAAATATTTTTGGACTTGGCCCGCGGGCCGCCTATTGCCGACCCCTGCAATAGAGCATATTTGCTCATCATGACTTATTTATATAATACGAGTATGAATAATAACTATTATGAGTAAAGGGTCAAAAAAATTTTGTTCAAGGAAATAAATGAGTCACGTATAATAGGGATAAAGTCAAATAAAATTTTGCCCAAAAACTATAAGTTATTCATCATTGGACTTACAACAAGCTTGAAATACTTTGAAGTTAATCTAATGTTTTAAGTTTCAAGAAAACTCATTTACGAAGGACTAATTTAAATCGAAGAAAAAATATTAAAATAAATGATAAATAATTTAAATTTTTGAATATTGAGGACGGTTTTATTTAATTTTCTCGAAATAGTATTTTCGTACTTATTTACCTGGACACCGTCCATAATATAGTCATAATAGGCATAATATAATCGAATCCTAAAGGGGTTACGTATGTCGACCTACGTGGATAGGGTAATCATATTATATGTTAAAAATATAAATAAAAAAACCTGTACATTTGTCTAAGTTTTTTTTTGTGAAGAATTTATGCTAAATATATATTTTTATGCGTTACAACATTATATATGCACAGATTATTATAAACATAATACATATTACTTCCAAATAATAGCCGAATAGTTTTCATCGGGAGCCTTTTTATTATTCGTGTTTGAATCATTTTCTACCATAATTTCTCTTGCAACTATATAAGTAATAATGTGGTTCTATAGCTTAGATTTCAACGGTTATTACGACTGCATTTATGTTTAAAAAAAAAAAAAGAAAATGCCATTTAGAAATTCAAGTTATACACATTATTGTTTTCGTATACTAATCGGTATCGTTATTATTTCCCTTGTTCGTATCGTTGTAGTGTTACGGTACTTACGTAGCGAATAGTCACGTTCCAGGTGTAACTTTGTCAAGTATCGAATATGTTATTGAAAGATGTAAGTAATACAGCCTCGGTGATCCAGCCGTCCGTTGCACTGTTGATAAGAAAATACGGCATTCATTGGCCGATAGTAATAAACTTGTAGTAAAATAGATGTTAAAATCTAACGCTGAAGTAAACGCGTCATCGTTTTTCCAAAACAATTTTCAAAAAAGAAGTTACGAAGCGTTCAGCGTTTTCTTATGCTATTATGAATACTCTTGACGTTGTAACTTCTTCGTTGGACAATATTTTATAAAAAGTACGCGACGTTACCATGAAAATATTCTCCTCTTTGAATCCTGTAATAAGTGTTTAAGCTGTACTGCTGACCTATAGAAGCCACAATATTTGTGTTATGCGCGCTGCGGAATATCGCTACATTGGCCGTTCGATGAACAGAAGATACATGTACGGTATTTTAAAGCCGGGTTCACGCATCCTCTCGACGAAACATAAACAGTTTAAATAATTTTCGAGTTTTTATTATTATCGGTCATTTCACCATGTTTACGTTTCTATAAAATTTCTTAAGCTCACTGATATTTACATATTCCATTAATCCAACAGTATATACCTGGCGATCCCAAAAATACCGATTCGTCGAGGTTGTGCGTACACCGCGCGCGAATGCTTATTTTGATGTTGTCATTGGTTTCCATTTGTAAGTAAGAGGTTTGACATATCCCCAGCGAGAGCATATCGCACTGACTGCAGGACGATCACCAGGAGCATCGCGCTTGTCACAACGTGTATAATGTACATTGCGCGTTGGAGACTTCGACGGTCGCCCCGCGCTAATGTATAGGTATACGCCGCAGTACTATATCTGTAAAACATTAATTTATTCTCGCGTCCGACCGATGCGTTTTGGACATTTCGACTTTGTTTTTCAACCTCGTACGATTAACTCGTATCAATACGCGCGGCGGGTGTTTCGGATGATAACCGCGTGTCTACATGCATCGGTTACATATTATATTTACATTATAAACACGCGCGCATTGAACCGATATTCCGCAGGTAAACCGCGTAAACAGAATCAAACATCCGGTTGGCCCGGTCGTCTGATCTCTTATAATATGAAGTATGGTTATTCAAATTTTAAATCGATTTTTAATTACTTGTAAAGTGATTTGTTAAAAAATGTTTTTTTTTTCGGAATGAGAACGTAATTTATTCATATCGTTGTATAAATGTTCACGGTTCCGATTTTTTTTTTTCCAAAGTTAGCTGTATCTAATCTTGTAGTAATGTAGTAGAACATAACGTATAATATTATTTTGATTTTGATGAATGATATACGGGTAGGATAATTTATTTTGTACTTAAATTTAAAAGAAGAAAACCGAGCAAGAATAATTTATTCCCGCGACGTAGCTATACTATATTTGACATGGAACTCGCTATAAAAGGCGATTTATAATATTACCTGAACCAAAGTGTTCTATTCTTAGAATAAAATGTAAATGCGTAGATAAATAAGATGTTGAGAAATCGAAGTTTTTAGTGTTCCACGACACTGTTTTCGTATTAAATTACATCAAAACACTCAATAATGTAAATGTTATGTTATAATAACTCAGTTTTCTTTGTGTGTGCACACTATCACCCTGACATATTATATCGTGTGCCAACTACGATTTTATAACTAAACTGTCTCACGGCACACACACACATTATATGCAGTGATTTTATGTTATAGACTCATGATGAACAAATAACAATAAAATAAATCATCTATTGATATACGTTCAAATTTATCTCTGAAACATTATCAAAATATATACAAAATATTTTATTTATAATATAGTTACAAAATCCTGTAAAATGTTTAATAATCCGTATAAGTTGCTGTCCCATCACTTCTTCATTATTCAATTCGTACCTATTGACCGAAAACATCAAATTCATTGTGAATACTAATTATTATTCGTTATATAACGTATGGTTATACATTTATAATCATAAAAGCTCTTCAATAGAAATTACAATGACTTATGCGCATAGGTTGCCGACAAAGTAAAATTGTAGTTCAAATTTTACAATTTTGGCACGTGAGAAGTTACAAATCTTTGGGTGCAAAATTTCTATATAAAACAGCAGGACAAACAAATATCCTCGTGTAAATTGGTAATAAATATATAATATTGGATATTAGTGTAATGAGAGAACCATTTCTCTCAGTGGGGCCCGTCCGGTATTCATTGTATGAATTTCAAATACATTTCAAATGAAAAAAGAAAGAATCATCTAATAAACATGTCTACAATTAAGTATTTAGGCCTATTAATCTAACAAAAATATTTCCATACATATTCATGGTAGGCGCCTCGCACTCTACATTTCACTACTCAAACCTACTAACTAATAATAATAAACATCTTTAGCCCTAATATTATTTTGTTATAAATTGACCAAATACTACATTTTTCTTCGCCCTCCTAATGGGATTGATCTGAAGACACGCCTGTTTGAAGTTTTATATCAACGTTAAATCGAGATCCAACAAAATAGTATATTATAAATTTATAACATATAAGTAAAGTACGTGATGAGTAATTTACTAATGACTAATGACTATTTAATGCAATTATTATCTAATATTAATGTATTATACATTATATAGCTAAATAACCTAACTTCACTCGGGATATACATTATACACGTATCACAATTTTAGAGTAGAGCAATTAATATTTCGATGTAAACATTTTTTTAAAAAGCATAAAATCTTCGCAAATCCTGATATTAATTTTTATTTATTTATACAGTGTTCATTTAAATAAAACCTTTTATTATTATTTAAAAGAGCTGTAGTTATAAAAAACCATAGGTAACATATAAAGTAGTGCACTCATGTCACCATATTGTGCTTATTTAAAAGTATCAAAATAATACAAATTGAGTATACGAGTAGGTAATATTGAATCTCATAATGGACCTCTTAAAAGTATGTACGTATATGAACTATATATATTACCATACACCCGATAAATAATAATAGTTTAAGATTGGTTTTCTTGTTTTTAATTGTTGAATACAATATCTCTAATATTATAATGTCGGTTTATCGGAATGTATTATTATTATCCAACTTTACAGTATTCCACTCAAGTATTAAAGTATTCATGAAAAATACATAAGTGAAAAAATACAAAAATAATATAACACAAATAATAATTTATAATTTTATTCAAAAAATAAAACGAAACATTTAAAATAGTTGTGAGCAATTTATTATAAAACCAATTTGAATGAGCATGAGATTTAGATTTAAAACTAGATTCATGGTCTACTTTATATATTCATATTGGTGGTTATTAACTGCAGTTTGTCATTTGACATTTCATTTGTTTTGACGAATTTCCCATCTATACTTTAGAAACAATATAACAATAAAGCGCAGGTACATGTCAATTTAATAATATTTTTTTTCACCAAATAATAAAATAAATGTTCACAATTCATTGTTATACTTTACATTTATTTATTAAATGAGCTATAAATCTTACTTTATTTTTTTTAATTTCTGTAAAATTTCAAAGTTATCATTTTATGATACTAGTTGTTATGTGAACATTTTAAAATATATTGAAATGAAAAAGCCATCAAGAGGACGCCACGCCCGAATGTTTTGTTTTCGTCTTACAAACGTTCAACAAATGGAATTAGCGTTGAATAGTTGAAATGTAGTGTTATGTCAGATTTAATACTGGAGTCAACTGACCTATTGTCAGACATAAGATGAAGATTTTTTTTTGTATTTTTACTTTTGAGCGAGTTATGAGCTTTTTAAATAGTAATATTTCACATACTCATAACTAGCATAAACGTTTCAATATCCTTAAAACCTACGTTAACTGCAATATTAATACATAATAGGTAACAACGCTACATTTGAACTACTGAACGCGAATTTACTCAAAATGTTGTAGGTTTGTAAGACGTTCGCAACACATGCGAGGGCGAGGTGTCCTTTTAAGGGAACATATATACAACGTAGCAAATCTACTTTCAATAGATGCAATGTTGTTTGCACGGTTATCATTAATATTCAAGTAAACTGACCCACTGTATAGCACTTAATGTGAATAACATTATCTGTGTCTTCTCGTGAGATTTTTACGGTTAAATTGCAATTTTCAAGCGAAGTATGAGCTTTTTTTTTAAGTGCTCATAATTAGTTTGAAAATTGAAACATCGTAAAAACCTACTAGAAACGTGTCCTCTCAATAATTTATTGGTTTCATAGTTGTTTCATAGTTGAAGCTAATGAAAGTTTTGAAACTAAGGAAAACGGGTACAGCTAGGATTTTAATTAACAATAACTATTTTAGCATTAATTTGATTAACTTTTCACCAACAGTATGAGCTACATAATATTATAGGACACTGATGAAGCGGAACAGGTTTGTTAACACAACACATACCCATCATATGTGTCCAGTGTTGTGGACACCGTATTATGTATATGATCTTTTCATAACCGATTCATTTTTAATAAACTATTCATTTTAACTAATAACTCGCGTGTTCTTAAACTCTTCCTAAACCAAACCTAATAACCAACTCTGGTGAGTCCGAAAACAGCGAACTCATAACGTTACGTGCCACCGCTGCCACCAGATGTTGTGGACACCGTGAGGTTAATTCCGTCGGCTCCACGTAACGTTATGAGTTCGCTGTTTTCGGACTCACCAGAGTTGGTTATTAGGTTTGGTTTAGGAAGAGTTTAAGAACACGCGAGTTATTAGTTAAAATGAATAGTTTATTAAAAATGAATCGGTTATGAAAAGATCATATACATAATACATCTACTGTGGTTAACTACTGAGAACCGACTGTGTCTGTCATGGCGGACGGCGTTAGACGTCCGTCGAACAAAAGTGATTACTTTGCGTTAATCCCCGTATTTTAAATACATGACATAAATACTAATAATTATAATAATAATAATAATAATAATAATAATAAGAGGAAAGAGGGGCTCGTAACACCAGGAAGAAATGAAAAGCATCTAATTTTTACCGATCTGTTGCCAAATTATAATGTCTAACATTAAGATCATATTATGCACGTATTGCGTATATGATCGTCTAAGACTTACCCGTATCCTTTTTTTCTAAACTCACGTTAGCTTGCAACTATCGACTTGGTCCACGTTGTGACGTGGGTTCGCCGTCACCTCACAACGGGGACCGGGTGAAACTATGAAACCAATTATTATTGGTTATTCAATTGCGATACTTTAATTATATTTTTTGTTCATATATCACAACATTATCACTGGTTTCATGAGACAATCACACGCTTTACAATACTATTGAATATTGAATTAATGCGACTTACCTTACGTTAAATTGTTCAATAAAAACCCTAATAACTATTCCTACTTGTATAAAGTTTCACGGACGGTTCCTTTTCATCAACCGTTCATTCGTAGCTCTAATTTCTAAAATTTTATTTTCCGCGGAAATTCGTTTTTGGGTCTGTTCATCTAATAACGTCTTCAATTTATTTCGATTCTTAGTAAAATTAGTTTCTGTAACGTAGAACATTTTTAGTACTTATACCCAATGGTCGTATGCGTCTACAATATATTATGAACAGGGTGATATTTCATATTCTAACCATGCTCACCTCATAATTTGGTCGTAAAACTACATAAAATTGAATTTTTTTTTATGTTACCATAAAACTTTTGCTTTCTATAACAGTTTCATCATTCCAATGTAAGGGCGTCCCATGACTCTACAAACTTTGTTTTTCGATTGAAAACATAATGCTTTTTACGCAAAAATGATATTCAGTTAGTTACTCTGGAATTCTTAATACAGGGTGTTCCAAAATGATTCATCCGATTACGAACTAATATAGTTCGGCGGGCAAATGTAAACTGGGCCCGCGGTTACCATTTGTTGTAAACTCGGCCCGGAAATTTTAGGTAATAAAATAGGTAGATTGTAAACTCGGCCCGGAAATTTTAGGTAATAAAATAGGTAGATTGTAAACTCGGCCCGGAAATTTTAGGTAATAAAATAGGTAGATTGTAAGCTCGTCCGATCATTTTTGTATCTTGTGATGAACAATTTGTTGTTAAAAATTAAAAAATTAACAGCTTAAACGCACAATTTAAATTTCAAAATACAAAAACTAAAAAAAAAAAGAAATCTTAGAAAAAACACTTTAAAAATATAAAAATAAGGAAATATCGGTGAGTGAATACGTCAAAAATATGGCTATTTACTTAAAAAATTAAATTTATATTATAATCTTACATATTACACAACAATTTTATATTTGTATCCTTTTTTATACATACGATTTTTCATAAATGCATTTTATTTATAATTTTTGCTTGAATACCCAAATAAAATCCAATACTTAAACATTTTATTTACATTTTTACACACTTTTACATTAATATAATGAATTTCATTCTACATAATGAAAATAATTTTTGGAGGATAATGAGTATCGCCTCCTCGTGGTGTCCTCTGGGTAATGCTAAATGGTTCTCAAATATCATAAGAATATTTTTATTTGGGCCGAGTTTACACCGAAATAATTTTTACCTGAAAAAGTCCCGGGCCGAGTTTACACCTAAATAATTTTTACCTGAAAAAGACCCGGGCCGAGTTTACACCTAAATAATTTTTACCTGAAAAAAACACGGGCCGAGTTTACAATAGACCTTTTGAACATTTTTTTTTTTTTAGCCGAGTTACAATATATATAGTTTTACAATCGCCCAGTTCGGCAACGCTTAATCGCAGGTTAATGACAAATGTATTAATGGAAAGATTAGATAACTAAGTTTATTTTAAGTTATCTAGTTGATACATTTGGCACCGTAATGGTTAGTGAACTAGGAAACGAATTATTGAGTTTTTATCGATTGCCGATAAGTCACGCTAATGTGCAGTTTAGTTACAACAAGATGGAGTACCACCACATTGGTCCTTAGAAGTATGCAAATTTCTTAACTATCAGCTACCACAGAAATGGTCAATGGATCGGTCGCTGTAGTGCTAATTACGCTACATTTTGTCCATGGCCGCCCCGTTCGCCGGATCTTACAATCTGTGATTTTTTTCTCTGGGGTTACATAAAAAGCATTGTTTATGTACCTCCCCTTCCAAAAGATCTTGACGAATTGAAAAGTCGCATTACAGACGCCATCAACTTGGTTACAGTCGACATGCTTCAACAGGTTTATGAGGGATTTGAATATCGCTTAGATGTGTGTTGTGCAAGTAAGGGGGGTCACATTGAACATTTATAAGCATTGTACCTAAAACTTAAAATAATCCATTAAAATGTAAAATTAATTCTAACATGATTAATCAAATTTTACAATAAATATGATTTTTTGAAATTGGATGAATCATTTTGGAACACCCTGTATAACAAAATAAAAACTTGGAAGAATATTTTTTGTAATATAAAAATTTAAAATAGTTTATGTAAAATATTAGAGTCTTGTTATCTCAACTCAGTAGCAATTAGCGATCTTATGTAATTACAAGACCATTTGCTTTAATACTTCAATTACAATGAATCAAAAACTTCATAACTACTAGTTAGAACTACGATTTCGATAAATCAAAATTCACAGAAAAATTACCTCAATCAAATACCACGGTGAAAAAAGGGCGTTTCCGTTTCGAAAAAAAAGTTATGAAAAACATAGGATTTATGGTAACTTGAAAATTAAGATAATAAAATCAAAATTTAAGTAAACTTACGGCCAAAATAGGGTGTAAGCATGGATAAAAAATCACGCTTCAGAATTAATGGGTCGTCGTATCATGTAAATAATTGTCTGTGTCACGCAATTTTACTCACTTTGTGAAGCCATTTCTTTGTTTTTGATTTCCAAAACCGTATCTAGTGTTGAGAAAATATGAACAATATCATACTTGAATCTTATTGTGTTTGACCTTAAGGACGAGAATCTCGTTTTAGCTAAATCCAACAGTGGGGTGTACCTATATACGTAAACCCAAAAGTATTAAACACTGTGTTACAATAACAATATGTACAGCATACAGTGCACGCGCACAAGAAAATCAGTTCGAAACATTTTGAAACAATAGATAATATTTTATTTTATCTTTAACTATACGATTACGTAGAGCCTTTCAGTTTTCGTAATAACTATAACAAGCCACATCAAATGTAATCATTATTTTATACACTTATAATATAGGTCCATGTCATCAATAATCATGTTCCATATTCTATATTTCTTAACATTTAATGAAACACGAAAAACAATCTATTTTTAACCAAATCTGCACCTAACCTGAACCGGGTACACAAGTGGTGTCAAGTTTTCAGTCCTAAGTCTGAATAATCAGTGAGAAGGAAATTTGTGTTTGTAATAATTATTTTCTTTATATAGGAATTTTTATAATATATTAAATGTATTTTTCTGAGTCCTTACTTATGCACCGGTTTATTTTTATCCGTGTCGGAACTCGCGTATTTTTACCCGCCTTATCTCGTACACTCTGCATTACCGGTGAGACGATGCGATTGACGACCGTACACGGTTAAGTTAAAATATGGTTTTTGTGCAAATGGCTGTACAAGTGAGATAGAGAGAGGGTGGCGTGGTCAATATTTATTTTTAATACGAAAATCTCTTTCGGGAATCGGACAAGATCGCGTCTACGAAACCGGTACACAACATTGTGGGTTTCGGCAACGATTGTGATTATTCATTTATTAGGCGCATTATGCATTCGGCGACGATACAGAAACGCCGTATATACAACAGAGCGATAGAGCGAAGATGTCGATAAATAATTATTAGCCGAGCAGTGGGTGTACATTACTTTTCGAAAAGCTTCGCACTATATGCACCGATTTTCCGATGTAAAAATGCTAGTTCTGGGAACAAGAGCGATTGAAAGCCGTGAGTCTGGACTTTCACCAGCAGTACGTCTAGGTTGTAGTGGTTTGTCGTCCAGCGTGTGTCGTGTCCAAACTTGTTCAATAGTTCAGCGACGATATCTGCAGTGTGACGGCGTGAAGAAGAAAAACGACAAACGCTTTATTATAATAATATCGACATTTATAATGTTATGTTTTATTCAATGGACGGATGACCGTGAAGTTTGCCGCCCAAAGTTAGCAGCCAAAGTTCAAGTTTTTTTGCAATAAAGGTGATGTATACCTTGCATGGGCGCGTAATCCTCTTGACCGGCAGCAGTTTCGCCAAAATCATCTTCGCCGTCAAAGTGCGTCTGAACACCTACTGTCTGGTGGAAACACGTGTTCGTCTGCACGCCGACCGACTCGCCGACCGCGAAGTCGGTCTGGACGGCTATCGACTCGCCCACCGAGGAATCGGTCTGGACGGCTATCGACCCGCTGACCAAGTTGTCCGTCTGCAAACCGACCGAGGAATCGGTCTGCACGCCGACCGACTCGCCGACCGATGAGTCCGTCTGCACACCGACCGACTCGCCGACCGATGAGTCCGTCTGCACACTTACCGACTCGCCGACTGGTGAGTCCGTCTGCGTGCCTACCGACTCGTTGACCGAGGAGTCCGCCCGGACGCCGGCGTGAGAGACGCTCGTCGACGGGTCCCGGATGTAACGGTCGTCGTACGGTATTAAGCTGGGCGAATCCAGGCCGTGTCCACGTGTATCCAAAAATCTTTGGACCTGCGAAGACGACATTTTTTCGGCTTCAACAAAATATACAGTGTATATTTTTGGACCTATCTCGGGGGGGTGCAACACCTCGGACCTAATCGATCCATAACCCTCGCCCCCCCCCCCCCCCCGGCTCCATATGGTTAGATGAAATCTACCCGCTCACAAACATCTTTAGCTCGTTCAACCTCAGATGACAGCACCGAACAATATGTTCTAATTTTTTTCTCATATATCAATTATGGTTTATGACGCGGCTCCGTACGAAATCAAAACAAAACCGGTACCTAAGTGACCGTCCGGCCACCGATTCACCGAGATCCCCGTACTGCTGACGTATATACACATACCTCGACGACTTTACTCAGCGTGTGGCTAACGAATCCGAGCAACGTGTGCGACGCCAACGGTTGGACTTTGTGTTGGCCGACTATGTTTTCCAGCTCCGACACCAGGTGGCAACATAATTTCTCGTAGCCCTTGATCGTGCACGCTTGTGACCTGGCCGTCCTCGTGGCGTCCAACTGGCTCCGAGCGTTTTTCCTGCACTCGGCTTCGAGCGCGCACAACGTTCGTTTCGAGTTTTCGTCCGACCGTTGCGTTCGCGTCAGGACGCACTTCAATCTTCTCAGCTCTTCGTTCCCGCGGATTATCCTCCTCGACTTCTCGTCGCATTGTCCCTTTAAACGCGGCGGAAACGCAATTATTATTACACAATTCGTCGTGGTGCATGATTACGATATGAATGCAATATTATGCGAAACGTGCGAACGTATATAAGGTCGTACACAATATATGTGGAACTGACAGGACTAACTCCGTACTACACAGCCGAACTACTCCCCCCCCCCGACCCAAGGAGTTTTGCACATTTTTTTTTCGTTACTTTTCGGAATTTTATTCACTTACTTTCAACGTCAAAAAAGTCTTTTGGTACTCTTCAACCAAGTTCGAACAATCGGGTTCGATCCCTAGACCGCTCGGGACTGCGCATGGTGCGCGACACCATATACTCTGGTGTATGTTCCGTTGTTTCGACGTGGACAACTTTTCGAGATGTCGTCTTATATCGTCTTCGGCCTGCTGCATGGCCTGCGATTCTTTTGCGTCACAGTTTTCACCGGACGCATCACGTCTGCGGAGGTTATTTTGAAAAACATTTTGCTCCTTGAAGTTGAATAGTACTCGAAATATAAACGCGAAAAACGCCATCAATGTCCTCGACATTTTTGTACAGGAAACAAGCAGCACTTGCGTCTTACAATGAGTGTTCTCTTCTCGTTTCCCGACACGACGAAAAACATAGACTTGATAAAATGATTCACACAGTACTCGCGCAGTGATATTGTTATTTCAGTTAGTCAATACCTATGCTTTCTTTGCCATGGTAACTGATGCATGTATACGAGTATATATGTTTTATCAAAGAGGTTAAAGGTATTGAATTTATGTTTTCCGGAACTCCTACCGGTTTTCATAGTGATCATCAAAAATAGTTAAAAAATTCATCAGCAGACCATAAAAAATTTTGCGCTGATTGGGGGTTATGGTAAAAACGTAAAAAGATCTTTTACAGCTGAAGTGTGCTAGACAGCGAGTGGCTATAACGGTGGATTTGAACTGCTTCGAACGACAATCCTATCGGCCTGAGCCTTACTGTTGAGGAAAATAGCATTGTAATATAATTTGTAATTGCATGTTATTTCTAATTGCCACTTATTCGAAATTACACGAATTTCATACTTTTCATACTAAATTTTAAATTTGAAGAACCCGAAAAGTATTGGTCCGAATTTTTACTATAATACATCCAAAATTCCAGAAAATTAATTGAATAATATTTTGCCTAAAAATATGGTGTTCCCATTCGAAAAATCATAGTTTGTATAGTTACAGGACACCCTTGGACGGAAAAAAAGTGAAAAACATAGTTTTTACGGTAACTTGAATATTGAAAAAATATTTCTATTTAATGCATTTTTACTGACAATAAAGGAGTTGAGCTCATCTAAAATATCATTCTGTATACGTATACAAGAACATATAACTACATAAGCCATAAATTGTAATAATGCATACAATTTGCATCAAACTATATAATGATATATAAAGAACCTAATTATTTAAAGATAGGTAACTACAATGCTTATTTGTGTAAGAAGAGTTTGACATGTTTTTAACTTAGTCAGTGACTATAGTCTTTAGATCAATCCTCGGTTCCGGCTTGTGATTATTTTATCCCAATATTATATATCCTACGAAAACATTAATTTCAATACTTAGTACAGACAAATATATTTTTTTTTATGTGAACCTCTGTTTTTGAACGTCGTTAAAGCGGTGCATTATTGTACAGACGATTGGAGGTCATTGGTGTTTTTTTTTTGCATTTCCCATTGTTATACGCGGTAATATAAATACATAGTTATGTCGTAATGAATATATGTTTTTTTTTAAAAGCTTCATTCGAGTTATTGTGTGAACTTAACTTAGAACATTTAAAAGCACCATTATAGTGGGTTGATTGTTATTTAGTGACGCGTGGAAAAATTTCCTGAAAACAATCACGGATCATTCGTGTCTGCATGACAGTATATAACGGAGATTTTACACAATTTGCAAACCTTATGTAATCTTCGTCGATGTGTTTCGGTATATTTTTTAACCGTCTATTTTTGACAAGAATTGTTACGTTTTTCCCCCTTAACAAATCATCGATTAGTTTTCAGATGATGGGAAAAATCGTGCATTTCACAATTGTAGTTTCGTATATTTGTACAAGTGAAGCGACCGGGCGCCGGTCCGGTGCGCTATTTGAACGTGAAAACTATACAACAGCTAGCCACTTTACCATTTAATAACAGTAACTTTTTACGCTGTTATATTAAATGATATATTTTTAAGTATAGCATTTAAACCGAAACGTTGTTGTTTTTCTATTCGGAGCAAGTATACTGTTGCATATAATAATGTGTTGCTGTCTGTATATGGTTTAGAAAACGACACGGCCGTAAGTACACAAACCGACCCGGTATCACCACACACACACACACACACACACATACACAACACTCACGCACGCACGTGAACTGATCTATTTCGTTATTATACGATTATTGTTACAGAGCGTACCTATAAATTGATATTGTAATGAAAAATGCCATGGTTCAAATTTTGTCGTTCTAACCACACCTATTTTATACGTATACATATATATTGTTTTTTTTTTTATTTTTTGGCTCCGCTATAATATACTGTTACAAATATATCACACACGTTTTAATAATAACGTGTTGAACAACGTCCGATGTTATTTCTACTGCTGCCAAAAGTTTTTATCCGCTCAAAAAAAAAACGTGATGGTATCGACAGCAGCGGTAAGGAAAATAAATCGGTTTCATTATTGAATTTACCCAATTAAAAACAGCGTTGCATTATTAATTAATATGTTACAGGGTCGATGTTACATAATAATCACAGTGTAGAAAAATATAACAATACAATAAACAAATAGGTATAAAATGACGCAAACAAGTATACACATACAAACACATATATATATATATATATATATAAAATAACGGTTTCGCACACAGGCGCACGGTCACGTATACACGCATGCTATATACACACGCGTGTACGTATACGGAAAGTAAATTATTCGACAGAACTGTTTGTATTTGACATTTTCTTAAACAGCCTTAATAATATAATACGATGTTGGTGATTTGCATAGTCGACGTGCGTTCGGCTGCTTTATTAACATTTAAACTATAATTTTCGCGTGTTTTAACGTGAATCGAACACGTTTAATGGATATACCATATTTATGACAATATTAAAATCGGTTTCAATGTGTAAAATCCATTTCCATTTTATCATCAGATTCGAATAAACATATCAGGAACGACAAGAACATCTGGCAGTCTCCGTATATAGTAGTATAATAGCGGTTTGAATGCGTATTTATGAAAAATAAATAAAAAGTAATAATCTCGAAAATTAGATGGGTAGCGTGTAATACCCGTATATATGCATAAATAAGCACGGCACTTTTCAGTAAAAAGAACAAAAATTACATTTACAACAATATATACGTGTAACCTATATATATATATATTATGTATGTATTATACCCACGCACAGGTACGTGTATAGAACTAGGAACAAAATGTGAAAACTATAATAAATGGGAAAATAAGGAGGATGACAAGACGTGGCGTGATTCAGCACGGCGCATCGTACTAATTAACTCGCCTCGAGTGCACTATATGAATAAACAATATGTTCTAAATATCAAGGCGAATAAATACGTTTTAGTATCATAAATATGACAAGACCGCAAGGATACCTGTGCACGCAACAATGTGAGACCATATATACCTGTTCGTAGCGCATTGCTTACCATTACTAGTGAATACATAATGAGTTGTACATTACTGTATAGTCCGTGTGTATATTTCGCGTGTATGTACCTACGTGCAATCGGAACATCATTACTATTATTATTGTGTTTCACAAACATTACGATTTCGAAACGATCATCGGTGTATAGAAGTTTCGTTAATTCTGCCGAGTTCGAGCTGTTTACATCCGACCACTTAGTATCGGCGAGACGTAAAGGAAAAAGAACCAATGTCGTAACCGATGCTTGTTTACGTGTGAACCTCGCTGTATAGTAAAGAACTTGCGCTAAGGTGAGGCGTGGCATCATTATTATAACTGGAGTTCGCTATTTATTGTACTACAACTTGAAATAAACGCGTTTTTAAAATGATTAAAATATGCTTTTAGGGATGCAATTAAATTTTTTTTTTAATTACAAATGTAAATACACGAAGGATCTTTAAATATTAAAAAACAAAAACCATAAAATAAAAATACACCTGTGTATTTCACATAAAAAATATTTTTCAACCGGAACGGTGCAGTGTAGCAAAAGTAATCTTTATATATTATAATAGCTTTTATGTTTTTTTCCATAAAATGCACTAGAAGGCTGATTAAAAAATGTATAATTTGTTCATGGCCAGAAAATTGAATATTAAATGATTGTTTTAAAATATCGTTAATAATAGCCAATAGGTGTACGTATATCACGAAGATCGATAAGTTGATTAGAAATTACAATCATTTTTTGGGCAATTTATTCTGTACCTATGATTCGAAACACGAATATTGATCAATAAGACAATGTTCCCAACGAATAAAACACGATAAAATGTACGAAAATTTATCCTATCTAATGAAAAACCATGCAAACTAAAATGTTCTGTCCAATTCAGGCATTTTCTCAAAATTAGTTTTTCCTCTACCTGGAATATTCTACACTCGCGATACAAGAGAAAAAAAAGCATGCAAATGAAAAAATAGTGCCCCGCTAATTATAACTTTTAAAGATAACCGATTTGATAAGAAAAATATTGTAAAACTCATATATCACACGATGACGGGAAAGAAATATTAATCGTGTATTGAGAAGAAGAGGGGCTGCGATGCACGATGGCGAATAACGGTTATCGTTCGTATAATATAACATACGAAAGCGTACGCAGTGAAATCAAAAGAAACTTAAAAGTTAACGCTCATATGGCGGTTGCAATGGGGTTGAATTGGTCTTAAAGAACCACTTGAATTCAACTGAATTTTCGGTACGTATTTAATCAAACGAATCTCAAACGTAACATATTTTATTGTGATTCAGAGACAATCATTGTGCTTGACGAAAGATTAAACTGTCTGAACAGCGTTAAGGATTTTAAGTAAACACTTGTAAAAACCTAAAATATAATACTCAACATTATTCAGGACCTAAATGTTTGACTTAGGTAAATTCTGCACCCAGTTATATCTATACTCGAGCATATATTTTGCTGAGATTTTAATGATTTTTTTTTTTGCTTATACTGGTTATTCGATTTTAAGCGAAACTTGTACTATAGTTTTATGATATTGCAAAACAACTGATCGCACAATTCATGAACGCAATATTTCAAATTATTTCTTTATTGTTTTTATGTACTTTTTGAGATGTGGGCTACGCGTTTCCGTGCGTTTTCCGACCGTTACAAAAAGTATGAAACACGATCGGCTCGTAAACTGTTGGTGTACAGAAATGTGATGTATAATAGTATTAACGACGACGAAATGAGTATAGTGACAACGCTATTGCGCTCCTAACCTAACCTGTAATCGATCGGTTTATTCCACAACAATAATCACACACATCTCTATGGCATTATCCATACGATTATACAATGTGCAGGTATAGTGTACACGGACGAATAGCCCCGCGCGCACTCCAACAACAATATTATAGGCGAACGGATGGCGTTAGTCAAAGCAAAACGACGTGTCGCCGAGCAAATTGATATCGTTCGTTATTTATTGGCGACGCGCGTTATTCCACACGGGGCAAAAAAAAAAAAAAATCGATAAATAATACATACAAGCGTACACACATATGCGTAACAATATTATCTTGTGTGCGTGCGTGATTGCCCGTTATATACATATAATAGTGTAAAAGAAGAGTTGACCCTCATCGACGAGCTGCTGCGTAGTGGCGACGAAGGAATTCGTAGCGCGACATTTATACGCTGGGCAGATGGTTCTTTAATATCTCTCCGTCTCTCATAGCCGTTATATCGCAATCTCGTCACACCGAACGCACGTATCGTTTCTTCTTATTCTTATTCTTCTTCTTCTTCTTCTTCTGTACGAGCCTCGCTTATACGTATATATCGATCAATCCGATCCAGTTTTAGTGTTTCATATAAAAGTACATATATAATAATAATAATAATAATACGTGTACGGAGAGAGAGATAATATTATTACCGTCGAGAGACGCGCGCGACCGTGTCCGAGAATGATTTATGCCGTGTTTTGTATTTTTTTTTCTTTTTTCTTTATATTTATTATTTTTGCTCCGTCCGCCGTCGTCGCGCCGCCGCCGCCGCCGGCTATATCCTCAGCGCTCACGTCGTCGTCGTCGTCGTTGTCGTTTTGCGCGCGGACTATTTGTCTCCATCAACAAATTGCGCGCATGTCCGATACGCCGCCGCCACCGCTGTACCGATGCACGGCAGCGCCGACTTTGAGGGAATGATCTAGTTTTATATTATATACGCGGCGGCCGTCGCCGTCTTTCGTAAACCAGTTCATAAACTATCGTTTGTAAATGAGAAAAAATAAAATGAAATGAAATAAAAAAAAAAAAAAAACGTCGACAAAGACGATACATGTACGATGCGCGCTCGATCCGCGAAGGGGGAAGAATACGGCTTTCGCACGTTATACGCGCGCAGCGGTTCTCAAACTATATTTTGTCCGCGGAGCCCTGTATACGCTGAGATGACGCCGAAAACGATCCGCGGACAATGCCGATTTTATAACCTGCGGCGACCCGTCCAAATATGATGCAGGTATCGACGATATTCGGTTTTTCATTTGCTTCTTTAGCAATCGTACGCCGCATAAATGCTACTTTTTTCCCCCCGTTCAACAGTCATTCATCACTATAATGGATCGATGGAATAGTAAATGATTGCGCGTGTCTGCTTTAGTGATGGGAATGAAATCCGGATTCTTCGAAAATCCGCCAAATCCGGATTTCGGATTTCGGATTTCAGGATGAAAAATCCAGATTTCGGATTTTAGAATTCGAGACTTGGATTTCGGATTTCATAAAATATGGATTTTCGAATTCTAAGTCCGAGATTTTGGTTTATCATTGCAAATTTCTGTATTCTATTCATATTACTTTCATTACACCACTTTTTAGTCGTTCTTTTAATTCCCGGACAACATTATGGGGGTCTAAATAAGATATCTCAATAATTGGTAAACATTTCAAGTCTCACGTTACATTATTTTTGAGATACTAATTTAATTTAATACTTATACTGTAACTTATATATTTAGTTAAAAGCCTTGAACTTATACATTGTTACAGGTTTGATGTATTTTTTTTAAATTTTGTTCGTGGCTTTAAATAAAGTTTTAGTTAAAATAAAATTTTGAGTACTAAATGTATAAATAACATGTTCAAAATATCATTTTATTTTAAGAATGTGTAATTATTTTGTATTTACTATAAATAATTCTTAAAATAATTCTAATTCAATGTTTTCAAATCCAAAATCCGGATTTTAGAATCCGAAATCCGGGTTTACAGTAAAATTCGGTTTTTGGATTTCGAACTTCAAACATCCGGATTTTTTAACTTCAGCGAATCCGGATTTTTCCCATCACTAGTCTGCTTACGTCCGTCGTCTATACATAAATGTAACAATTTGACTTACGATAACGTTTGAACTTTGTTTGATTCGGATGTGTCCGTAGAGCCCCAAGATCACTCTCGTGGAGCCCAAGAGTTCCGTGGAGCACAATTTGAGAACCACTGGCGTGAAGGTACACTGCAGCAGCGACTGTTCTCACGTGTGTTTTTTTTTTCGAGCACTGCGAAGCAGTATACGCAATCATCCTCATTGTGGCTTACAAAGATAAATCGTTCAGATCGGCGGCAAATGTTTGATAAATTAGGACGTACGGCCGATGCGCAAGTCTCGGAAGGCCTGACGTGCAGTGTACGGCTAAAAATCGATTTCACGTAAACGGAAAAAAACAACACGACAACAACGACTTAATATTAACTCGCAGTGAACTATAGGTTATATTAATATCCATGACGGTCGACTTAGCACACTTTTTGTGCAACATCTATTTCCTACGTTTTCGTAGCTCCATTTTCAAAACGTGTCTTCACATCACATTGAAAAGTTTATTCATACGTGATCAAAATTAAAGAAAAATAAGCTGTTAACGATTGCAAGAGATGTGAAAATATACTTAAAAAGGTACAAGACTTCAAATTGAACACTTTTAAGTTAGCGCCAGTTCGACCATATATCGTAATATACTCCGCATATGTCGGTAGATGTCCAATTTCAGAAAGCTTCGCGGCTATGTCGACCCAATTGTAAAATTATTGCTTTAGTGGATCATCCGTGAACTTACTAGAACAATAGATTATTTGACAAGTACCACAACTTACCATCATAGCAGTTGTCCGATCAACGTTCCTTAAAGTTTTACATTTTATGATTTCAAGTGTTAAAGTAACATGTTGTTGATCATTTTGGCCACTCGACCCGTGTACGAACAACACCTATTTACTTTCAAATTGTATCAAATGGTTAATGTGTATAGATATTATTTTTATCGTATACATTTTTCTTGTTAAAAAATGTGTAAAAACTATATAGTATCGTCTAGTTCTATAACTAACAATGTTTTCACTTGTAGGATGTTTTCAATACACCACGGAGAAGTCATAACTGTCACGTGACGTTCGAATAACATTATCTGCCGGAGTACATGAAAATACATTACGCAAGTCTCGTTGTCCTATACGTCCGCGGTGTGTGGATAAAAGATGCAGGTGAATTGTGTTCCGTCACTTGCAGATATGATAACGAGTATGGTAAATAAGAATATATTCATATATAATTTGCGCCACATATTCGACCTTATAATTAATATAATTTACGCGTAAAGTATAATAGTACGGCAATTAATAATAATATTGTTTAATGCATTAACGTCTTAACGAGTCTATATTTCATATTATGTAAATATGCGCGCGCGCACTACAATCTTAATTACGTGACTTTTTTTTTTCGACGTTGGCTCATTATTCCGTCGTTTCGTAATAATTATTAATACAAAACCGTTTTACATTTCCTCGTGCTCTTGATAAAACCTGCAAGACACACGCACCATTCTACTCCTCTGCGGTGCTGCGCCACTACTACATGGTAATAATAATAATATGATATTCCACTCGTGGCGGTTCGCAGTACACGCGTATGTACATACAGCGGCACACACAACACGACGGCGAACATTGCAGCGAACGTTGTAAAACGTGTAACATCGTGGAGGAAAAATAATTCATTAAGGATCAACTTCACGGACAGGTGATCGAGAGGCGCACGCGAGCCTGTCTATTATAATATATCATTATTATGTGTTTTCGGTTGGTTTTTTTTTTTCAACTTTCAAGCGTCGAGCCTCTACGATCAGTATTTTTACCGAGCAACCAGTGAGTGTGCTTATGTTTGGTATATACGTGTGACTTTAATTTTCAATTGGTACTGACCAACGTTTTGGCGGTACTTACGGCTCGAGAAACTGCAAGTTTTGTGCGTTTTTGCGGTATCATTCTGATATCGAAGTACAAAATGAAATGTTCGGCTCAAACATGATCGGTCAAAACGGATACAAATTATTGATGGGAATGAAATCCGGATTCTTCGAAAATCCACCAAATCCAGATTTCGGATTTAAAAATCCAAAATATGGATTTTCAGATTTCAAAATTCGAGATTTGGGTTTATCATTGCAAATTTCTGTATTCTAATCATATAGCTTTCATTTCACCACGTTTTAGATGGGGGTCTAAATAAGTTATCTCAATAATTGGTAAGCATTTCAAGTCTCACGTACCAATATTTTGGAGATACCAATTTAATTTAATACTTATACTGTAACTTATATATTTAGTTGAAAGCCTTGAACTGATACATTGTTACAGGTTTGATGTATTTTTTTTAATTTTGTTCGTGGCTTTAATAAAGTTTTAGTTACAATAAAATTAGTATTTGAGTACTAAAATCTATAAATAACATGTTCAAAATATCATTTTATTTTTAGAATGTGTTATTATTTTGTATTTACTATAAATTATTCTTAAAATAATTCTAATTCAATGTTTTCAAATCCAAAATCCGGATTCTAGAATCCGAAATCCGGGTTTACAGTAAAATTCGGTTTTCGGATTTCGAATTTCAAACATCCGGATTTTCAAACTTCAGCGAATCCGGATTTTTCCCACCACTAAATTACAAATACATACACGTGATGCGTTTAGCCAGCGGTACAACGATCATGTGCACAGTGCGCATTGTACGCATTACATTTTTACACGCATAACGAATGATCTATTGTACACCCGATCGTTTTTTTTTTAGATCGACCAAGACGATGATCGTGTGATTCGTGTGACGAACAACTTTTTATCAGAAATAATTTCATCTCGAAACTCGGGTCCAGCTTTCGTCCGCGTTTTAAACATATCTGATCGTTCACTGCGTTGAACACTTGCCGTCGTGTATTTTATACGAATATTGAATATTTTTACACCTCTATATATATACAGGCGTTGCTGATATTTTTGTGAACGATTAATATAAGCACGTCATGATGATGTTCGTATCGAATGAAATATTGTCACGAAACAACATTTTCTATTTTTCGGGACAGGAAAGTTAAGAGAATACAAAAATAACTAATAACTTAGTGTTTTGAACTTAATAATTTTATTAATATTTTGAAGAAAATAGTTTTCAACGTCCCTATTTTTCGTCGCGCATCATCACCATCGCCGGATCGGTTATATTTCTTTTTATTTCTCCTAGACGCTTTATTTGCATTCTCGATATTCAAGTATCCCGTGGAACGCGATATGACTACGGTTTATCGCTACCCGCCGCCCACAGCTCTTTCAGGACGTATAAAATCTACCTCTAGCGCGATAAATTACCGTTCACGTGCTACGGTCTCGTCAACATGGTACACGAGACTTTTTGTGAAGATTTATACTACCAGAACGATTCTTAACGGGGCGAAAAACATAAAATCGTAAAATGTAAATTCCATATCCGTTCCACTACAGAAACCTATACGGGGACATATATCTATGTCATCGTTGATTTCGTTATCAATCACTAATTTACCAGATTTACCCGCTACATAATACCCATATATACACCTACTCCATTGAATATACTGCGATTTGATGGTTGATAAGTAGGGCTGTGGAGTTGATGACCTAAAAAACATTAAAAAATTACCAAAAAAAATATGCAAATACGACGTAAAAATGAGAAAAATGTCCTAAAAAATTATAAATATTTGTTTTAAATTAACAAAAATACAATTTTTTTTAAATATTTTACTATAAAATTCTATATTAATTTATCAAAGCTTAATAATTATATTTCTATAATTATATTCACTACAAAACGATAACAGCGAAGGTAATCGGCGAGATAAAGTCGGATAGGTACTAAATCTTAGTCCGTGGTAACTCCCAAGTTGTAAGTTATCGGCATAATGGTCGACAAGAAACGATACGAAATGAACTAGTGTTAAATCAGTAAAAATGACTTAAAATGTGGGGAAATTACCTAAAAATGTCAAAAAATTACTTATAAAGTAAAAAACACTAAAAAATGCAAAAAAAATGCAAAATAAAAATTAGTTATTCAGATCCACATGCTAATGACACACATTTGTGGCCAAAAGAGCAATCGTCTGAAACGTTAAAAAAAAAAAAAAATGCAAAATGCATCAATTTCCGAGCCCTATTGATAAGCTATATATTTATTTTCGCAACACATGAGAGCAAACAGTAAACCGATCGGTCGCGTCCGAAAAGAGATCGAGTTCGCAAGACCGTCCACGACTCGAAAAATAACTCGTCCGTCTTAATTTACGGCCCACACGATTTCTCACACAAATCCGCACCGGACGCTTGTGTTATTTTCTTCTCCCCCCCCCTCCCCCATCTTAATTAGGTCGTGTTTTATGGTTGTGTATTACACGCGCACCGTTATAATATATGCGTTCGCGCGCGCGTGTATAATGAGCAAAACACGTCGCGAGTGCTGCAGTTGAACACGGCACGCCGTACCTATATGTATATTGTATACGTGCGCAAAAAGCTCACACGCCGCTTGGGCATGCGGTGCGATATGTAAATGTTTAATTTTAATCATTATCATACACACTCGTGTATAAACAGATAGCGGTTCCGATTCGGTTTGCGTGCACATTTTTCGCCGATATTGCGAAAACACTGCAACTGCAGCGCTGCACATGTCCGCAGTTGTCACAGTACCAGTGGAACACTGCACGGTTATGGTTGGTGTGGTAGTAACTAGTAGTGGTAATAACAGTAGTAGTAGGTTATCGCATCAATAATTTCTTACTAAATGTTATTTTAAATCAAGTTTGAAGGATACAGAAACATATTGTGCAACGCTTAATGAATATAAACATTGAAACTATGCACCGTGGCACAATTAATTCAAACCATACAAATTAGTTTAAAAAATCTAGTGCGTACGTGTGCGTGTGCGCGTGTGGATACGAGTTATGGTCTCATTCAATTATCATAATATATATGTTATGTATATAACGTGTTATTATCGTGTATAATTTAATAAAAACAAAATGCAAAATATACAATTCAATTCATCGCGCGTTACGCCGGGTTTCGAAATGTTCACGCGGATTTTGTAAGTGCACAATAACAATAATAATAATTCGTGTATACGAGCGTTTCTGGGCGAAAAATATCATTGCATCGCCAGTCGAGCGCGGTGTGCGTGTTATTATTATCATCATCATTATGACTACGTACAAGATATGTAAATCACAGTTAACAGTATCATTATTATTATATGAATCGCGTAATAACTCGTCTAGATGTTGTACACGAATTTCAAGCGGAAACGGTTAGCGTGATGCGAAATCTTAGATCACATCGACATCGCGTTATACTTCATAATATGCTACGTGAGTACGTATACATATGAATATTTACTTCGTATATATATATATAAATATTGTAATGTCGGCGCGCGCGTCGTGAAAGATCGTAAAAACGTTGAATATCCAAGCGGAAACGATTTGGAGAAAAAAAAAACGCGCCGGGGACGAGCACGCGTGCGCCCGTTTGTGCGTGCGTGCGGTGGCCGTGTGGATTGAACAGGAAGACCGATTGGATATGGGTAAGTAACGTTTTAACATACAAATTGTGTTTTGCGCAACGCCATCGTCGTCGCTGCCGCATTATCTCGTGACGGAACGAGAAGAGGAAGAATGTTATGTAAAAACAAACAACGACGACGCGGAAAGTGATTTATTTCGAAAATGACGAATGAACGTAATCATCGCGGGGCTGTAATTATTGCGATACGCGAGGAACTAAAGCAGTGGCCGGACCGCGGTGTTAAGTATACGATTCCTATTTTATCGTATTTCCGAGAGAGGCGGTTGTGGACCGAGTCGGTGGGCGCCTAGCTGTTATAGTATACTCGGTCGTCACGTGTATGGCACAGCGCGTCGTGTCGGTCGGAAATCAAAAAGCAAAAATTCGTAAACACATAGGTACGCCTGTATGCTAATCGCGCTCGTATATGGAAATTTGCATGCGACGAAAAACTAATTCTGAGCGAAGGTCGGTGGTGGGTGGTACACGCAGGCGAATTATTGTTCAACGTTTTATCTGCGACAGTAAAATAGAAATTGTTCGAGTTAACTTCGACAACACGGGCTTAGGATATGAATCGGGTTCGCGTGAGATGAAGGCCGTGGCAGCATATCGTCGTAAGACTCGAAGTATCGAGAATCGAAATAAAAAAACTACCCTTTTGTGGTGCGTACACCCGCACTGCACGAAACTCGTCTGCATGCAGTAGGCATGTCTACTAGGAAAAATGTGTTTAAAAGAAAACGCAATAATGCGTGCCTCGATTTTTCCCGACTCTAAATTACCGATAGGGAAACCGGAAAACATAACATTTTGTTTTCGCTGGAAAATACGCAAACGTCGTACCGCGATATTACGATGGTTGCATGCACTGCAATGCAATGGTAATCACCCGTCGAGGTCCATCGTAATTTTAGTTCACATACGATAGGTACAGTCAGTGCCGTAACTACCCTCCGTGGCGCCCTAGGCGAATTTTATTTTGGCGCTTATTTTTGTTTTATTTTACAGGTATAATTTTTATATAGATGTAATAATATAACATTCTTACGTATCAAAATAACGCTATATTTTAAAATAATTGATTCTTTATCGTTAATAAGTTATAATAGTTTGTTAATATATAATAATATATAAGTCTTAATTAAAAAAAAAACCATACAAATAAATCAAAGAGGCACAATACTCATTGATTACACTCAAAAGTAAAATAATATATATCGGTGTATAATATAAATGTAAAAGTAGTAAACACTATAATATATATGAACATCATCAAGGCGCAATCCAGTATGTAATTTTTGGGCATTACACATTTACGCTGAATATTAATAAAACTTTAAATAGTTTATGAAAAAAAAATTGATATAAAAAAAACTAATTTTAATTTAACTCAAATGCGCCCCTTACTTTACTGCGCCCTTGGCAAGCGCCCATGTCGCCAACCTCTAGTTACGGCACTGGGTACAGTGTCAAACGCCGTACATTTATATATTATCGTACGTCGGCGAGCGTTCACCTCGCGCCCGCTATAAATACGAATATTTTATAATATGATCGAATTCGCGTTTTGTAATACACTACTTATAAACATAGTACAATTGACGTAATTTAATAACGCACTTATGCAACGCGATGGTATATAGTACTGTGTTATACCCGGGGGCTAGAGCTAAGACGTATAGCGTTTTACTCGCGGGTAATTATACTATAATATAACATACACGTGCGCGACCGAGAAGAACGGTTATTATAATAAATTTAATAGTAACAATAATCGATCAATTCGGTCTGTTGTACAGCGTTGCGTTTATACGTGTGCACAAGATACTCGAGGTTCTCCGCAGTGCACCGCATTATAATAACGCAGTAATAATGTATGCAAATCGGTGTAATTGGTCTATTGTGGCGCGGAAAATAATTCCAATCGCCGCACGCGTAATATTCGTATAATGCATTTTACGGTTGCTATTATTGTTATTTATTACATCTCCTTCCGCCCGTATAGCTTCGCTTCACTTCGCGTTTTGGCACGTTAATCGCTCGTGTCGTGTTGATCATACTCTGTGCACTCGCATTTCGCGGTGACAATATCGTGTTCACCTACGTGCAATACGAGTATACGCACTTGTATAGTTTAAATTTAAAAAATTAACGTCATAGCTGCCGTAAAAACAACCGCCGTAAATATTCAGGGGAGGAATGGACACACGTTTCGACCCCGGCAAACTTGCACAATCTACTCTACATCAATTTTTTGTTTTAAGCCCGCTAAAACTGTTTTGAAATACAACATATATGAGCCTATGTGAAGCAATAAAGCGTTAATTCTTAGCCCGGTTAGGTTTAATTCACGGTACCTATTTTTAGAACACGATTGAAAACGGTCGTCATCGGCCGTACCTTTTAAGGTACATTTTGAGAACGTTTTTACCTACCAACTTGTATGCGACTTTGCCGCATTAATTAAAAATATAAAATATAAATAAAATATACAGATATGAATTATTTGTCAGCTTAAGATAAAAAATAAAAAAAAATAAAATTTATTTGCCAGCGTGTAAACAATTTACATTTTTCGTCCCAAGTACTTTTTTCTAGTTAATATTCATTTTAGATACCTCATGATGTCCTTAATTTGTTCAAACTCTTTATGAGAATTAATTGTTGAAATAATACGATCATAATCATTGGTGGCTACGTAAACCGCGATATCGCTATTTATTATTTTTATTACTTAAAATTAAGATAAACGGTAACGTCGCTCGAAAAATCTTCTCAATCGTGTTATCAAAAAGGTAAAAAACGTTCTCAATCGTACAACACCGCTTTTACACAAAATATCGGCCCGAGGTATGAAATCGGTCTCAATTCGCATCAGGTGGGGTCATAGGTTAGGCTCGCCACATCGCCACCTAGACCAGTCAGTCGTATTCGACTATATAAATATAGTATAGTAATAGTGACGTCGTGGTGCAACATCACACGGAACCGCACGAACGTAAATCGATTTTACGCCAAGCCGCTAGAAAACTTGTCAGAATCTCTCGTGTGCAGTCGAATATACTGCGGTCATTTCTGAGAAAACCTCAGTCGTGTAGGTAGTAATACGTATTTTGCAGATTTAAAGTGTAACGCGTTCGAATGTAACGTTTTAATATTGTGAATAGCACAAAATGCACGCGCTCGCCGAACGGATAAACATAAATAAAACGTTAACGCTCGACGGTGCGGCAAGTATGTAACACACGCGAGGAAATCGAATGGGAAAGTAAGCCTGGTCGTCGCCGGGCCGCGGAGAGGCGTAGGAAAAAATAAATATAATTTAGAAGATTCCACGCGGAAAGACACGCACGTACCTGTAGGTACACGTTCATGTGTGTACGTTATACATATATACATATACATATACATATATACACTCATTCGTAATATTATAATTTATGTGTTTGAACGCGGTCGCTGCGGCGTGGGCGATATTGAATATTGTGGGAAATATCGACGAGAACGTAAAGTACGAAATTACTGCGTCGATGTAAAAAAAAAAAAACAACAACTTGTTGATTTCCACACGCCGCACCACGATCCGTCAGCGAACGCGTCTAAACGCATTCAATTTATCGAACGCGCTGTACAAGATTCTTTTTTATCGACTGGTCATTAATATACAAGTTCCAGTGTCCATTGAAAATTACGATTTATCACGTTATACATTGTACCGTATTTGCGATTTGTACAATATATTTTAGCGCAAAAACAAGAAACATCGTTAGAAATTGAACGGCGCACGCGTATCGATGCGTGTTGGATTTCAAAGCCCAAACGGAAATCACCTAAACGTGGATCTGTCACCAACCGAGAAGCGTCAAACTCTAGGGCTTTGTGATAGCTTTTATTTTTTACAAGGAATACACTTAATATCTATAAAATACATACGGCATAAATTTGACTAAAAAAAAAAAAACATTTTTGAACAGAAGGCTCACAACAGTGCCACGTGACAAGACTATTCACATTTTTGATTACCTGTTACCAATGAAGGTAGGGGAGGTTCTTTTGCGATACCTTAGAAATACGTATCAGCTCGGGAACTTATGACGAGGAACCCGTGGGGCGGGCGAAGGGAAAGCGAAAATTCGCGTTCTTTTGGCGTACGCACTGAATCGCGATGACTCGACGTGTACTCGTTGTGCCAGCAATCCGACAGGGTCGTCAAAGGAGAAAGGCGCGACGGTCGCACATGGCCTTTGATCTGGAGCCCGTGCAGCGTGTGTAGTGACGTGCGCGCTCACCTTACACCGACTACATGTCTTTTTTTTTTCCACGCGCACGCACGCAGTCACACGTTCGCGACAGGAGACGAGCGTGGTGGTTTAACGACGGAGATGGGTCTTTGCGCGTTTTTCTCGCATTTTCGCGGGGCCGTGTGAAAGTCACCTGCAGTATCAGAGCAGCGACCTGCACGCGCTCCACTTTCGACACCCTCACGCCCGGCTGCATCATGTTCCGCGTGCACTTGCACCGCGCCGCAAATTATGCGTACACGCGCGGAAGACGTGACGTCCGAGTGACGTCCGTGTGACGGACGGTCTCCGCGTTTTACACGTGTCAACACAACACGCGTGTAATGTCCGACGTACATTTTTTATTCACGCGCGCCGCGTTCCGACGGCAAAAAGTTTTTAGGGAAAAAGTGCATATGATCGTCGTTACGACGCGGCACACGTGATTTGGTTTTGGACGAGTTGCAGTCGATAAAAATGTGCTCAACGCATCGGGACACGAATGTTGTTGTCCGACTGGTTTACACTTCTAACCGAGTTTAGAACGTCAATATGGGCGGCGGCGTACGGAAATCACGGGTTTCGGTGTATACCACATAATATCAAGACATCACAAAGGAACACACTTCACGCACCGCCTCGACGCCGTAACATTATAATCCAACCGTTTAGGCCGGTTGAAGATCTGCACGATGTTTTGACAATAACTCTTCTTTGTTTAAACGTGAAAGTTCGCGATCAAAGTACAAAGAAACCCTCACACGTGTACATTATTACTATAACATTTAATTATTATTTAGATTGTGTGACTAACACCATCACGGGTACGTGAACATTATACAGGTGTGTGTGTGTGTGTGTGTATGCTGCGTACTTAACAGATCACGCGTTTCGCAAGGCTTCGCGTTCAGTAGTGATTCCGTAATTATACATAGACGAGCAAAACGAATCATTGTGCGGCTCTGCGAATCACGAACACGTTGGTGGCACCTTTACATATATACAAATATATAATATAAATATATTTGAATTTGCATACGACTATAAAAGGAATTTATTGTCTCTCGTCCATAGATTTCCGCAAAAGTATGGTGTATACTACATCTTGATACACACGTGCTGCATCATTTTTTCAATGTCAAGCCGAAAAACTCCTCTGTGGGAGCCGTTTACACGTTGCGTAGGCATGATTTGATGAGGTGGGAGGGGGGGAAGAAATAACCTACAGACATTAGGACTGTAGACGTAGTGCTAGTTAGTACCACAATAAGTCTATTTACATAATACACCCATCCCTATTTGTGAATAATTCATAAGAAATTGTGAACATATAAAACAATAATGTAGCCACCTTAGAGCCATCAATCACAGTTTTCCCGAAATTTCAAAAAGAATGCCATGTTGCTGGGCATTTTAAATGTTTAGTTAGTTTTTGCAGCTAAACTGTATACAACTAATATGAGTTCTTATGCTTTGCACAAGTATGAATCCATTGATATATAAGACGTATATTCGAACTTTTTGAAATTGGTCATGCTGGTTCTTTGATATGTAACTTTAATGATTTAGAAGACGTTTAAGTTTTGTGAAAATTGATCAGAGTGCGGTATCGAATACCGTCTAGGTTATAGAAATAAAAGTTTTGGTGGATCTGTGTCGGCTAGAGATTTTTTTAACTGTTGCTGTGCTGTGCAAATAATTATGTAACACAATAAGAACAAAAAAAAAATCGATCGATTGTTAATTTTATGTTCGTTACGTCATAAAATGCGGACCGTGTATTATAATGAGATAAATTATTATTGATATAGTTCAAAATATTATTAAATCGCACCAAAAGAAAGGCGACGCTGAGGATCTGACCCCCACGTACCTCCCTCGAACAAGCCTCTGGCCGTATTATATTATACAGTTGGATGTACACTCGCACGTATACCCGCAGTATTTATTAGGCACAGTCATATGAATTGCTGCAGCCACCCACTACAATATAATATATTCGGTTCGACCCGCGTTATATAAAAAAACGAAAATATACGCACGAATATTGTTGTTATTATTACATCCTCTTATTATGCGCGCGTCGAAACGGATACGCGGTCAACGGTTTTAACCGTATTACATATAATATATGATTGTGTATGTATACCTACGTAATAATATCACGTATAGTTTGAGTTGATTGCTGCTGCTGATGTTGTTGTACGACTAAGGGGCCCGCATTCGAAAACCGCAAAAAATTGATATGTATTATAAAATCCACCCACAAATATCACGAATATATTTTCGAACGTTGCGCAAAATTAATTATTAACGCTGCTGCAGTCGGTTTTTACTGCCGAATTGAAATAAACACACGAGCAAAGCGTATAATATATACTACACACGATATGAAAACGCGTATACGTAAAGGTATAAAGTGTACCTATGCGTATACGTACGCGGTGTGCGTTATATATATATAGTTTCGTTGTGTTCTGATACGCGAGAGGAAAAAATAAATAAATAAATGAAAATAAAAAGCAATGAAACAATAACGCGTGTTAACATTTTGCCAACACTGCGCTACGCGAGCATAGTAATATTGTGTTACCACCTGTATGTCCACGTTATACGGTGTGATTTCACAAGCTTGTGCGAGCGATTTTATCTCTCAAAAGTACATAAATATAATATACAAACGCGTATATATTACAAACGCGTATGATGGATGTGGCACGGCACAGGCAGGTAGGTCGGTACACGTCGTCGTCATTGCGCGATCTCTGGCGCGTAATTCGCATAATATTTTTACCATTATGATATTGTAACCGCCACCGTAAAATATTCAAATACTCGTGTGACATTGAACGTGTTGTAATGATCGTGAAACTGTCGTTTGTGAGTTGTATTATACGTTAACTGTCGTCGTCGTCGTGTGTTTGTGTGTGTGTGAAGGATAAAGTTAAATCTTTCAGAGAGTAGTAGGTTTGTACTTTATTATACTTATACAAGTATACGCGAGTGCAAGGCTGGTCATGAACGAGTTAATGATTGAACTTAAGTTCAAACTGCATCACGAGTAGTTCGTTATTTTTATTCCGATTTTTTATCAGTTTATTTTACCATATTTATCGATAGGTTAGTTACTTGTTATTTTTTAGACATTGATTGTAAATTGCATGTTTTTACCACTTACAATTAATAATCATTTTATTTCTCTCTTATATATTAATATTTATCCGAACAGTCCATAATTATAAAAGTAATAGTAAAATTTAAATAATCTCGAACGAATCCAAAAGCGTTCTATACACGTCGCTGACTCACGTTTTACAAGAAAAAAAACATCCGGATTAATGCTTTTAAATTTAAGCTCATTAAGGTCATTGAATTATGTACGTACCTAAATGTTGTTAATACTCTCGACCAAACTTATTTATTTTCGTGTAAACCTCGTACGAACACCGCAAAGAGTTAAAAAAGTTGGTGTTCACTTGCTCGGCTTATGGATTCATAACTTTATAGGTACGAATAAATTAACTCTATCGCGTAGCGCGACGACGACGGACGAGTTAAATCGCGAGCCTGTTGCAGTATATTGTGTCGATAGGAAATTGTAAAAATACTTTGATATTCAAATGAACACGTATATCACATTTGGCCGCTGTTCGCGCGCAGACCCGGCAACGTTTTCAAAAGCGATTTATTATTCACGAGATTTCATCAAAAAAAATCATTTTTCAATCGACGCGGCTGCAGCAGCTGCGGCTGTGTCCTCGATTACCGCGCGTAGTGCGCTTCAATGTTATTTATTATTAATGTACAGCAAACGTGAAAACCAATTAAATAATAATAACGTACGTTTATGTGTACCGCGGCGATGCGATGGCGTTGTAACGATTTAAAATATACGGTCTCGGCCAAACGGTTTATACCTGTGCATTACCGTGCGTTTGGGTGCACCGCGGCCCGATGGGGGGGGGGACCCCGACGAGCGAATCCGTCGACCGAAAGCTTACACGACGTGTCTTTTACGAAACTTTTTTCTCCTCCGCGCCGAGACCGTCCGGCCGGTGATGCGCGGTTCACGCCCACGCCGTTAATTATTTCACGTAGACGCATCCGACCGGAGATATTTAGCACTTCACGCGCGTTCTCGTGTCCATAATGATATACATATTATAATATAGGCAAACGTCGGGCGGCGGCGTAGGCGTGCGTTTGTTCACTATCGTTTTTAACACACAACCGTTTTTCGTTTTTTTCCGACATTTGCATTTGACGCCGACGACGACGACACATCGCTTCAGCTATTATGTATACTCGAGAGCTTCGAACAAACCTATTGCCGCTCGATAATAATAAATATACATCAGGGGTGGCCTCGCGTTCGAGTTCAATACAATGATATCAAGAGCTGAAATGTCTATAAGTACATTTTATATAATTTATGTGATCCATTTTTAGTTAATGTCGTTGAAAACGGATGTCCAACATCACATCTTATTGAAACAAATAAAGCGGATCTCAAAAACGAACTCTTAGAGTTATGAGAAGATGAAGGTCTTGAACAGTTCAAAAATAATTGTTTTTAAATCTTGGGAGCATATTCCTATTTTAAAATACCCAAATTTTAAAAACTGTTCGGAAAGACATATTCGTGTGAATCGCTTTACTCAACAATTTAAACAATTAATTCAAAATATCGTTCAAATTTAACTTATGATCATGCATCAATGCAACCAATTCTTCAGAATTTCCCGAAAATAATACAACGCAAAGAAATTTAGCTCAATAAGTTTAGATTTTATTCATATTTATTTATTTATTTATCTGTGTTCTATGCATTTTACAATAAAAATGTTTTTCTTATACATATATATACCAAATACATTAAAATCCATAATGAGAATAATAAGTACACTTTGGTTTTTGTAAACAAGAGGCGAACCACGTGCGTCTCACTAGCGGCTAGCCTCAAGTCGGCCACTCTGGATATAAATAAAACAAGTGCGTTTTTTTCCGCATCATTCGGCCCATACGACCGCAGTCGAAGGAAATCCGTAACACGCTAAACGAATCCAATCCGCAGCACTGATCGAGACCCGACTCGAGGCGAGCTCAGCGTGTAGTCGTTTTAAATCCGAGTGCGTTTTCCATAATATTTTGTTCTGCCTATCGCCGCACCGACAAACAATTGTAATCTATTCAAAGTATACCGCTTGTACAGTTATACGCAATACGTACACGGACTGGTGTGTGTGCCAGAATGTTTGTACGCGTATGTTGTGGCTATATAGTGTCCGAAGGACGTCAAATTATAAGTTAAGCCAAACCTTTTTGGCCAATGACAAAATGTCGCACTTTAGCCACCAATACAAATGGATGATCTGAACGCTAGCCGATAAAGTGAACAGTATCAACAAAAGTCGACCACCATCGGTTGACGACTGAATAACATTAGACTTACAGTCAAAATTATAGTCACAAATATTTACTACAACATTTTGAAATTTAAATTTGCATGGATATCCTGGGCAGTTGGGTGGGCGTGAACCATATGTACGTGTTTTAAGTAAAATATTTTTAAAAATTTGAATAAACGGAGAACGTTGCAATAAATAATGAAAATTCTACGCTTTACATTAATTGTTGAACACAATTGTGTGTATCTTGATGTTATTTAAAACTTGGTATATTGATTGAAAAATTTGTCTGCATGCGGTGCACCAATAACAAATGTAAGTGTAAAAATCTTTATTATTTATTGTACAATTCAAGATGCCACAATAATTCATCGTGTAAAATTTTGAATAAATTTATCTTCGCTCTAATGCTTATTTTGCTAAAAATGGCGATAACTTTAATTTCCAGACATCAACTCGATCATTTTACCAGCCAAAATCAGTGGCTAAGCTTGTGACTACATTAGCCGTACTCTAGCCGTAACACGTACGTATAGTTTTTTTTTACAAATTATACTCTACGAGTTTCGTACGGGATAAAGAATATTTAATAGACACACACACACACACGCCATTACACTTACACATGTATGCTACGTAAAGGTGCACGTGGATAGATACTGTCCAAAAGCGAAGAAGATAATTTGTCACGAATACGAAAATAAATTATATTATATATATATATACGTTATAATATACGAGAATCGGGCTAGACGAAAAAAAAAAAACCGGTATACACTCGCGGGATAATATTATATTATATACGTACACACACACATGTGCTATCGCTGCACGTATATTACCCTGCACGTGTAGTGCGCCTGTATGCCTCCCAATGTTAATTGTGATGCCGAAAAATACCGAATAGGTATATTTTCTACCTTTGAAAATTATAGACTAGAAATTTGCGGAAAAGAAACAAATAGGTACGCATACATGCGTATTATATATTGTTCTATCATATACGCGTGTGGTTTTCACACGCCTTCTCCTTCTCCTCGGTCTCCTCCGTGTTGTACCGCTCGCCGCCGTTATTTCCTCGTCGTCATAATATATTCTACTCCTCCACAACCGTCGAAGGACGACCGCCAAACGGATTTCTATAAAGTGCGCTTTGCCCGCATTTGTGCCCTGCTCTACCGTACGATACCAGTTATACACATCACGTCATCATGTTGTTTAAAGCATATCGCACGCGCGATTATTATTCATTAAATATCATTTAATACGCTTGTAAGTTGTAATTGAAAAATAATACGTATAATAAGTGATTTTATATGCTGTTTTTTTTTCCGTTGATACTATTATAGCAACGACCGATACACATTATACACATTATGTAGAGTATGACGACTCTATTCGTTGACTTATCGTGAATATCATTTCCGTTTGTTGCAGACTTATAAATCTCGATTCCGTTCGATGGGTTTTTTTTTATTCGAAAATCAATAATTTTCGTAACCGGTAAAATCACAATCAAAAATTCAGTTGCCGGGTAGACGTGTTATTATATTAACCGGCTGTAATTTCATATACCCTATATCTAAAAAACACTTCTGGTTATGATCTTAAGCTTCGGCGATTATGACTATTAGCTGCAAGAGTAGTAACGGTTGGTTTATGGATATTATATTTTTGAATCACGTATGTGTGAATAGTGCATGTACTTGTAGGACACACTGAATATGCTTTGAAAAACTGAACTTCATTGCGAGATTACTATTTATTTATTCATACCTACATACATTTATTATCTATATTATCGGAAACCTAGGAGAAATCCTTAACGCACTACAATAATATATGCAATTATGTAACGCGTCTGCACTGTACTCCATTTTTGGCGCGCTTAACGTGTAAGGTTGTGAAAATAGTTTTCTAAAACACTAAAATAGAAAATCAATGCTACCTATATTATTAGTCTCAAAACCGTACGAAATAAAAGTAAAAATTCGTGTCGAACATCACTTCGAGTCTGTAAGTAAGCATTTTCTACGCGTAAATATTATAAATATAATAAAAGAAGTTTGAGACCACCACAGCCCAGATTTTGGTTCTTTTTCGTTTTGCGGTTTTATCAGTATAAGATCATATAATTTTCTACAAAGGATACCTACATATATTGCCATAGTGCCTTGAACAAAACCATATTTTAGTTAAATTGAGTGACGGGTTTAAAATAGTGCTGAGCAACATTTTTACGGGCTTAAATTACAAATATATAATGCAAAACTGTCTTGGTTTCATGGTAAATGTGGTCCATAGTCAATATTTTTATTACTCGTTATCATTTACATCGGCAGAAAAAAATAGAATATTTATAATAGTATATTATTTTTCCTCGGACTCCGTGATACTACTGAGATCACTGCCGTACGTATTGAATAAGCTTATTTTTCGAAATAACGAGTTAAATCGGAACATGGGAGAGTCGTAATTGAAATACACGAAATCGCTCTAAAAAATAAAAAAAAAAACTTTAAACTCCATAGTATATAATATTATATACCGGGAACTACATTAAAAATTTTACGCGCGTAACAAAAATAAATTGTGCGATCTATACGTTTATTAATTGATCGGATAAAATGTTTGAAGTGGATACATTTTCAAAGCCAGATTCGAGGGCGCACAACGGGGGTACGATACCATGGTGACAATATTGTGTCGTTCGGTTTGGTTCGCGGAGACTTTAACGCCGACTGTACGTGTCGCGTTCTACGACTGCGACGACGCGGTGATATGATAACAATGATTATTATAATAAACACACGAGTGTGACGCGCGTTCGGGTCCCTCGTCCGGTCCATCGCTCGTCGCATCCTGTGTGCGGTTTATTCCACGTACACGCGTTAAACAGCGTACGGACAGAATAATACACGCGTTTAGGTGCGTACGTACATAATGCATGGTGTATACCAGTGGTCACCAAATGGCGGCCCGCGAACACACTTTATCCAGCCCGCAGACAAGGGAAAAAAAGTAAAAACCGATAGTAAAATACGAATAAACTCCGATAGCAAATTCACTTGCCATTTTTCCCACTAATTTTACCCCGACTTTCTATTTATATTATAATATTGCTGTTAATTTGTTTTTTATTTTATTTAATTTTTTTCAATTTATTATTTTTAATTTGAGTTATACTTTTGCTTCATTACATAATACGAGTATGTAAAAAATATTTGCTTGGCTATTTTGACGGCCCCCGAAAATTTTCAAAATTCCCGATTCGGCCCTCCAAAAATACTAATTGGTGACCCCTGGTGTGTACAAATGAGACCCCGGCGGCGTGTGCGTTACGTTATTATGTTGGCGAACCTAATGCACGCGCACTTGTCTCGAAGAAGATGGAGAAGGAGAAGAAAGAAAATGTTTACGGTTTTTATAGTCACTGTATGTGCGCGTGCACTATACACGCGTGTACAATATACACAAATAGGTACAAAGCGTTTCAAATAACACGCCTGTTAAGGGGCTCATCAATATTCTCTTTTCAATATTTGTTTACAAACCGATGGCCGCCGACTTCAACCATTAATATTAGCCGGTGTACACACGAGCACACACTCTCGGCGTATAGCATCCGTGTATTTGCTCTACGCTCGTGTGTGCGCGCGCGTTTACTTGTGTTGTCTACTGTGCCGACCCATTACGCGCGTATTATAATATCACACGAGTGCGTTATATTCAATACACGCGGTACATAGTGTTATGCGAATAATATGACTTTTCGACCGCCCACTACGGGTGAGACTTGCCGCACACACGCTAGACTGCGTTACACTGCCCTCGCGTGTACACGCTTTTAAATTATTATTATTGCTATTACGTCGTACCTTGGGTTATTTTTTTTTTTAAATTTCTTTCGTACATATTAATTAATCACCGTATCATTCCGTATCAAATACGTTTACCGTCATCACATTTATACGCGCTGCGCTTGTATGTTTCTATATACACATTTATGAATACATATTGAGTTTAATGTCCGGTTTGAATATTTACTGCGATTCCCGTGCCGGCTGACAAGAGACCGAAAATCCATCGACCGAGGAAAATCAGTACGCCCGACGGTGATAGGTACACGCGCTCGCACACGAGTATATAGTATAATATAGTTGTTTACTGTTGAAGAAATACTTGATTTGAACACGTGTTTTTAGAACGGACGACGCAATAATTCGATATAACCGTACACAGGGGGTCTGTTTTGTACGACCGATTTCCGCACGTGTACGATATATAGTTACTCGCATGTAATACATCAAACAGCGGAAAATATGAGTTTTCCCCGAATGGAAGTCGTTCGTATGGCGTTCAAAATAGGCATTTACAATGATCATCTGTCAAAAGTTATACCATTCATTATAAATAGTTATGACTCATTTGATCCCGAATTTAAATTTCTAATACAAATCATTAAATCATTGAAACATGCTTCAGAAAATAGCCACAAATACCGTAAAAATTGACGTAAACTATTTTTTTTTTTAAATTAAATATATTGTTTTATTAAACATCCAATTTATGTTTTAACAAAAAAAAAACTGAAATGATATTTTGGTTATATTGTAAATTAGATAATTTTATCTTTATATTAATATGTACCTATAGATATACATTAAAATTGAGAAAATTACCCGAAAAGTGTTAAAAATTACTCTAAAAATGAAAAATCATTAAAATAAGAGTATTGAATTTGAAGTATCTGTTAGATGAAATTAATTATGAGCTTAGAGAACTACATTGTCTAAAATTATGTAATCCGAAAAAAGATGCACTTAGCATTGAAATCCGAGTTCTAGTCGTTTTACCATTCAAGATATGATTTAGTCTCATAAACCACAACTCAACTTGGCAAACGCTGTATTATAATACCGAATTCTGAAGGCATATTTTATAATATGGTGTTAAGAACAATAAATCGAATTTCAATACTGCTCTGGAGTTCTGCCGATATCAAGATAGTTCTTTCTATACGTAGCATTCGCGCGATGCGTCCTTTCTAGAGGGGTAATTTTTATTATTCGAACGAGTGAAAGGTGCGTAGTTAAAAGGTAAAACTGTTTTGATTTTGAATAAATACGTTGTTGTTTATAAAATGTACACTCAACATTTTTACAAATGAATGTATTCAAATCGTTACTACCGATAACCCTTAATCACATAAACTACGGTGGAAAACAGTAGTCCGTAAGACCCTGAAATCTATAACACTATTTCAATGTATACTATTTTTCAACATTTTATTGACGCAAACGTTTTCATCCGCAAATAATCAAACGTAATAACTTACCGGGAGGATAAATAATTTTAGTACGAATTGAATAGCTTATGCCATCAGTATAAAATTGTCTCATGTAAAATAATGCGACCATTACTCTGTTGGATACGCGGAATAATATTTTTGTCAACTACGCATGTTACGTCCATTGTTTTTAGCCCCTCTCGTTTTATACAATCGCAGTAGTGCACTTAGTTGGTGTTATACGAGACTAAATTATTAAGTGACAACTCGAGTGGTCGGCATTTTGTCTACCTCGGCAATTCAATATGTTCGCGTATAATAGTCGAATGGCTGATATTGCGAAACGGGTGTTGTTGCACATGGATTTACACAGAGCGATGGCTCCCGAGTTTATAGAGATAATAAAATCTTTCATGAACATCCTTGGACAAAGTCAATTTTGTGGAAAATAGTCTTAATATCTTCTATATCAATTATGTATTAAGAGTATTATTAAAGAAATTAATAAAATAAACTTTTTATTTTATAATTTTTTTGAAAATGTCGACGGTTCAACTTCCAGTTTTCATTGGATTCATGATTTTTGATAAATTTTTCAGTTTACAAAGAAATAATGTAAATTATTATCACCTAGTAATTTTTCCTATAAAGTTTTCTGGTAATGTTATTATTATTCAAAAATCGTGTAAATAGTAGAATATCGTCTTGTAAACTAGTAACATTTCTAAAAGTCAAGAATAGTTAATGAAAATTGAAAGTTGAACCGTCAAAATGTTCAAAAAATTAAGCCCTATAAAATGGATATGGATATCTACGAATTTTATAAATGTTACAAAATGAAGAGTTGATCGTTTTAACTTCTTAAATGCACTTTAATATATTTACCAAACTATTGTCAGCAAAATTGCATTTGCCCAATGATGTTCATAAAAAAAATCAGAATCTTACCATCTCTGTTAACACGGGAGATATCGCACTGTGTAAATCGCGTTTGGACACCCTGTAATCTGTAATTTATTACGTTTTTGGAGACTACGAATATAATATAGAAACCGCGTGGAAACGATATGCTATAACGTTACCGAACGGGAGTGAATGAAACTTTATAAGCAATAGTCACCGTACGGTACACATGCCCGTCGTTCTAGCGCATAAAACTGGTAGTAGTGTAATATAGTGTTTGGTATTTAGTGAGTAATATTCGAACACGATTCGAACTAGGTGTGTGTAGTCGAGTACATCGAAGATAACATTGAATTTGTTGTGTTCGTTATAGATAGCCGATTTGTATACAAATACAAATAAAAATACACAATTTTTATGTACAAAAATACGTGTAACGCGTATATTATAATATAAACACATATAGGTACGTTGCAGGCGGCGAACATAAATATGTATACAATTTTCTGACGTTCACAAACAAGATTAATAAATTATCATAAATCGTCCGTTTGATGAAGTAATAAAAAATCATTTATCAAAAACAGAAAAAAAAAAAAAAAATTAAATAGAAAATTATGTAAAATACGAAAAAGTGACAAAATAAATCTTCCACGTTACACGTATACGTCTACGGGCGGTAGTGTATTTTGTTAATCGCAGATTATTTTTTCTCTAGTTCACGTTTCCCCCCCCCTCCCCCGGTCCGCAATGAAACTTAACAGTAGGTACACCGTGCAACTTGTCAAGTTTTACGCGCTCGTTGTTGTGCACAGTTCCGAAGCGAACGGCCATAATACAGCGTTTCACTCGCCCAATTTATACGCATTAAGAATACACAATATACGTTCTGCGCATGTAACGTAATGTTTTACACATTTTACGTAAAGCCATCGATGCACGCACCGCATCGAATGTACACGTGCAGTTGGACGGCGTTCAAAACGTAAGTGATAAAAATATACGCGGTCCGTGTAGAATATCGTATACGTTATACTGTGTACCACCTCAACTACAGTAGACGCCGCTTATAAGACTCACGGATATAAGGTTCAGTCGCTTATTAGACTCAAAATCGTCTGGAACGGTCCGGGCGTATCCAAATACATTAAAAAAAATCAGTTATAAGACTCAACACTTCGGTTATAAGACTCAAATTTCGTAAAATAAATAGTAGAAAATAAACTTTTTTGTTACAATTTAGAAATACATTGGTATTGAAAAAATAAATAATATTCGTGTTGATTATTTCTAGTTTCTGTTGGTACCTTATAAGTTATAAGTTATAACGTATAATAATTTTTATCGCAGATTAAAGTTCACATTTATCGCAATGATTATCTTTATTATAGTGAGGTATCTGATTATCTGGCGGCTGCACAGTTATCGTAATTAATTAATTAATAATTTTAATATACAATACGAATACGAACAGTATATTTTCGAAATATTAGAATAAAATAAAAAACAAACTAAAATTACAAATTTTTTTCAAAAATAATTTTTCAAAATAAATAATAAATACATTATATGTACATAATACATACATTCTTTATAATTTTTTATTAATGTATAATTTTTATAATATTTTTATATGTAATACATATTTACCTATTATAATTTTAGTTTTTTTATCAGGATTATTAAATTTATTCAATAATAAAGTATGCAATATGTAATATGTAGGGCTCGGAAGTTGATGCATTTTGCATTTTTTTTTGGAACGTTTTATACGATGCTCTTCTGGCCACAAATGTGTTTCATTAGCATGTGGATCTGAATAACTAACTTTTATTTTGCATTTTTTTGCATTTTTTGGTGTTTTTTACTTTATAAGTCATTTTTTGACATTTTTAGGTCATTTTCCCACATTTTAAGTCAATTTTACCGATTTCACACTAGTTCACGTCTTAACGTTTCTTGTCGACCATTATGCCGATAACTTATAACTTGGAAATTACCAGGGACTAAGATTAGTACCTATCCGACTTTATCTCGCCGATTACCTTCGCTGTTATCGTTTTGTAGTGAATATAATTATAAAATTAAGCTTTGATAAATTAATATAGAATCTTATAGTAAAATATTTAAAAAAAATTTTATTTTTGTTAATTTAAATCAAATATTTATAATTTTTTAGGTCATTTTTTGTCATTTTTACGTCATATTTGCATTTTTTTTTTTGGTCATTTTTTAATGTTTTTTAGGTCATCAACTTCACAGCCCTAGTAATATGTGTTAAAGTATTAAAATCAAAGCAAAATATGTAGTAAAATAAAATGTATAAATACGTAATTAATTTTTTTTTTCCACTTCGCTTATAAGATTCATTCGGTTATAAGACTCACTTTGTGCTGTTTTATCACCAGCTATTATCGCCTGATTTGCGAATCTTATGCGCCGCGTGCGGTGGTAAATTCGATAACGTTTCCGCACGTTTTCCCGTTCGAATTTCGTCGGCGTACCGTGTGAATACCAATAATAACAATAATAGTTGACACACGCGAAACGACTGTTTGTTTCGGGTTCTGTACCGACCCTGTACTCGCTTCGATGTAGCCATATTTACGTGTAATGTTTTATAATATTTATTCTAGGCGAAATCGATTTTGTGCCGCGCGCCGCCTTGTCCCCCCGAACATATGCATAATTTTTTTGGATAACATTGAATTGAGTCCATGCTACTTTTATGTGTTTGAATTGAGTCCGGGTATTCTCATAGTATGTTTGAATTGAGTCCCGGGTATTATCTTAATGTCTTTGAATATAGATAAGATATCTTAACATAATTGACAAGTTCACGGATTATATTTTACATAATTACGTTGACGATGATGTTGCACAGTTTCCCCCAAAAATTTGAAGTGATTTTTCAGCCAGCACTAATCGGACCACTAACAGTTGTGAAATTTTCACGCAAAATTAAATGGATTTTTTCAATCAGGACATCCAAATATCTTTATTCTAGTTGACACTCTTTTGGGTATACAGTCAGATACATACATACAATTACGAAGCAAATCAACGAAACCATGTAAAAATACATTGTAAAAGGAACAAATTTTACGGGAACACATAAAAAAATACACTAATAAACAAATTTGCAGATTTGAGTTTTTAAAGTCTGTATCTTTTAAATTTTTACCGGCAAATATTTAAATTATATTATATTTATATTACGCATAGTTATATTTTAATTTTTTTCGTTCATCAACTTTTTAATTTTTATACTTTATATTATTTTTACACACTTTTTGAGATTGTCCTCCTGGATAACGCTGATAGACTGAAGGGACTCAACTCCGATAATCTAAAAATATTTACGGGACTCAACTCCGATAACCTAAAAATATTTGCGGGACTCAATTCAATATTACCGATTTTTGTACGTATACTTTCGAAAGCGCCATTCCATTATTATACGCGCGCTGTCGCACATGGCAGTGCGCACTAACGGACGTCGAAACGTATTCTTCCCCAAAGGTTCTTGATTAAGGGGGCATACGTAAAAGCCATTAGGAGCGTATTACGATATTATACAACGCTGCTCAACGCTTATTATAAAATAATGCACGTGTAAGATGTACGCATAGCTGATTTGGAAACTGAGTTTTCGACTGGGGTTAAATGAAGGATAAAAAAAAACTCCAATAGAATCGAGAACCGGAATCAATGGTGCCCGGCCGTACGTAGATATCTGATTGTGGTGCGTGTATTATTTAAATAAATAAGTGCCTCCGCCATAGCTGGTGTTGCTCATCGGCATGAAATAATATTGTCGCTGCTGCACTCCGATTCCCCGAAAATTGATTAAAATCCGTTGACCGCATTGCACGGTTTTTAATATATACGGTCTCGCCGCGTAGACTCAATCTACCCTGTACATAATATACGCGACGCGTGGTACGTACGGCAATAACGAGACTATATATACGTACAGGGTGATCCGTTTAACACGTGCGGCTACACTCTAATTACCTCCGTCAATTCTTCAGGGATTTCCAAGCTTTTTTTTTTTTTAATTAGATGCTCTTAAACAATATTTTTGTACATAAATCCATTTTTTCACCATTAGTGATATCAGTGGATTTTTCGTAAGTTTGATATTTTTCCTAAATAGCATTTTTATTTTCACACAGTCATAACAAATTGCCTTTCACAAATAGTTCGACAGTTCAAATACTTTGCGAAGTGAAATGATTACCAAACGGGTATTGCTTTTATAGAACCCCTACTCTTTTTTTCGTCATCTTATAGCATTTTAATTATTTTATGTATGAAGTACAGTGACGTCTAGAGACAACCAAAGTTCAAAGTTTTTACAAAAAAAAAAAAACGTTTTAACTTTTTTACATTTATTAGGAAGTGCGCTCTTATAATCAGCATTCATCGTTTTCAAAGTGGTCCGTCATCACTACTTGTTCTTTCTTTTGATGTCTGTCAAATTTTCTTTCGTGAAAGAATATTGTTACCGAAAAAGTTGGTACAGTTCAATCTGTCCGTTGTCGAAACGAATACGAAATGTCGTATCGGGCAAACGCGAGCGTTCGTTGCTGTGCTCAAATTGATCACCCTGTATTACCGTAGCAGCGTTTTGAACACGTTCGACCTAATTAAACGGTGAACATCACGAAATAAATCAGAGACAGATTTTTATCGCGCGCACCAGCTATTATACGTATTATACGTGTGCGCGTATAATATAATGGGTATATATATTACCTGTATAACGCACACGTTGAAACCCTCTGTATAAAGGTAGCTAGGTATCCTCCGAATATAATATGTTTGTGTACACTATTAAGCGTCCTCCCCCCATCACCATCGCCCCCCACCATCGCCCCGGACGGCCTCCAGGCCACCGCGGACGTCATTAATGTCGCGATGAAATAACGATTTTTCGGATAGATATCGATTTGGAAATATTGTTACGAAAAACGTGTACCGCATTAAACCTCATTTTTTTATTCTTGGTTTTTTTCTCTCCCGGTCCGAGTTTTCACGTTTTGTATAATATATCTTGCAGCGCGCTCTTCTTCGGCGTACGATTGCATCAAACGGTAATTACATCACGGGCACGTATTATATTATTAACCGTGTGTGTGTGTGTGTGTGTGTGTGTGTGTGTGTGTGTGTGTGTGTATTGCATATGGTATGGCTACCGTAAGAGCGGTATACAAACGTTGGTATCGCAATAAATTGTACTGTTATTGTCGCGACGGGAAATCTGCAATTTGGAATACAAATGCGCGCATCGAAACGGGACACGCCGCGCAATGTGAGCAAAATGTGAAATGCAGTTAATCGCTTCCCGGCCCACCAGTGGTGCAACAACCGAGATTGGGGGTGTTAATAGTTTTTTTTTTTTTATTTATTTAACTTGACGATCACTCCTGCGACACTCTCTTAGTCATTTCAGGCGTTGAACAAAATTTGACGACAAATTAAACATATGACTTTCGTTTAGTATTTAAATAAATACAATTTTGTAATTTTTTATACACTTTGAAAACGATTAGTGTTAGTTCACCTTCAATGTTTAATAAACTTAAATAAATTTGTAAAGTGTAAAATGCTATAATATACAACACTAGCGGAAAATTAAAGATAAGAAAATAATATGCTACAGTACTGTTACTGTACTGCAGTATCCACCAGTGACCACTAGTTGCGAGTGCGCCACTGGGAAAATCATGTGAGGTGCTTTAGGTTAGGCTCAAGAATCGCTCGTGAGATATAAACAACTGTGGTGATTATTTTATTAAATTAATAATAGGTACGTTGTTAGCCGTGATATTGAGATAGGAGTACGGTACTCGGATTTATACTCGTAATCAGTAATCGGTGTTGCGGACGCGCGCGGATATAATTGTATTTGGACTGGAGCGAATGGAAGTTCTACGTGAAGTCGCGAAACATTGAGTGCATGTTGTATGGATCACATCGCATTAATCCTATATGTGTAAGGGTGTATTTAGGCACACACGACACACCCTACAGGAATGGGTCTAGAGCGGCAAAGCTTAATAAGCTAATAATAATTTACTCGATACCAAAGCAGAAGAAATTTTTACTTTAATTTGTTTTGAAAATAACGAAAAAAAAATAAATCAAGCATAATTTAATTTTAATAAATTATGATCCTTTCTTTGTAGACGGTAAATACGCCACTGTGTATGTGCGTGTGTGACGGTACGCTGTGAAGTTCGATTGTATTTGAATTCGAAACGGGAGAACGTTCATGGAACGAGACGACAACCGCGTCAAAGCGCACATAAATTTTCATCGGACAGTGACGACGTGCAATATTTACAATTAAATCGCACTTTTATTGCACGGCCATATAACAATATAATCTCTGTGCAGTAGCAGCGATGGCGATTTATCGCCGAAGCGTTGACAATAATAATAATAATGACGACAACAAAGGGTTGTAGGACGACGAACACACGTTCGCTTCGACATGATTGCGATTTGATTGGTACGCCGTAAACGTAATATTTCAATATCTCCTACAACCTTACTATACGCATTATAATATGAAGCGATCTCGTTGTTACGGCCAACTGTCCGCGCAACACTCGTTTGTCGTTTCGTATGAACAGGTATATCACAGGCATATAGGTACACATATCTAACGTGACCATATTTTTTTTTCTTCAAAGCGGGGCACCTGTACATTTTAATAAGGAAACCACATCATTTTGCGAAAAATAACAATTTTTTTATTGGAAAAAAAACATAAACTATTTATATAAAAAAGTGTTTTACGTAATACATATATATACATATATAACGTAGTTATACTATACGTCTATACAGTATAAATGTATAAAAAATGTATGATTGTGATTTGTGATCAATAAATACTTACCACAAGTCGACTTTTCTTAAAGCGGGACATTTTTAGGTTCTTTGGGGACAGCGGGACACTTAGCTCGAAAGCGGTACTGTCCCGCCTAAAGCGGGACGTATGGTCACGTTACACGTACCGCGTATACCGTACGCGACAGCCCTATGATTGTTAAGTGTGTCAGTAAGTCTTAATAAATCTTTATATATTAATAATTATCTCTACCAATACGCATTTATTTGTAATATTAAGATCCTATATACCATTTATGCTCCAGAGCTACGGTTAATTATATTCAAAAGCACCTAACTTCTTCCCTGAATATCTTATATTTAACAGGTCATCCCCGACCACGTTACAATATGTTGTTGTTGTTCCACGAATATCCATGTCGCGTGAATACCGCATTCACTCGGACGCGCGTAGTTCATCGTACGGTAGTCGAGTCTGACTTGTGTTCGGACCGTGAATTATTTCGTTAGACAATAATCGTAGAGTTATCATAAGACGCGCGCGCGCGAGAACCTGATCCCGTTCGTCTAAGTCTCCGCGAGCCGACGACTCGGACCGCGGTTCCCGTACACGTGGGGGTCTTCGAGATGGTCCGCGATCGCTGCGACATGATGTTCAGCCTCGTTGTTCGTGTCACGAGTCGGCGGGCTGCGCGGGTGTGTTAGCCACGGACGCGTGACCGATTGAAATATTTTCTACTCGTCCGAGGCTTCGAAAAATATTGGAACCGCGGTGTTTACGCCGAGAACGCTCGGACCGGTATTGGAGGAATGTGCGACCGCGCTACGTTCCAACAGCGTCTCGAAGACGCACAGATATTAATAACTTTAGTCACGTTAACTCGTGTCAACGCAAACACCGTGCTGTACGTTTACCAGTGCGCAATATGGTGCACGTCGAACTCTTACAGCGTTTATCCAAGAGTTAAATTATATCCCCTGCGGTAGGTCGTAAAAGCTAAATCACTTTTTCCACCCGACTGTTCTACAAGTCGTAACGTTCGCTCGGAACACGTATTCGCAACTGTATTCGTCATTGATTACCGTCGATCGAGTGTCGTAAAAGTACGATAATTTGGTCGAACGAATTGCTGTACGCCGCAGCTCGGGTAAATCGATCGTATATACTATATGTCTATATACCGTTCGCCTGAACCTTGGGCGCCGCGCGGCACATCGCTGTCGCAGTGTGCATTGAACATTAGTCGCGTTTTTTAAACGGATTAAAGCGTTCTAAAAGTAATAGTGGTTAATGCGCGCGTCCAACGTCTTATTCCACGTGATTGTTGTACGACGATATCACAACACGGGCGGGGACCTTGTTCGCTAAAAATACGTCCAGTTCGCGCGGTCCGCCGTTTCGCGTACATATTCAATCAATCCATAACAGGTACCTATTTAAATGTAATCGTATTAAAAGAAAACAAATCGGTACATTAGTAAAATTAATTACCGAAAACAACTTCACCTTGCGCGCGTTGTGCAACTACATAGAAGTACGTATAATTTCCATGCACAAACGGATCGAGACCGAACGAGGAACGTGTCGGTTTCGCTATGCGTTATCTACAGGCGTGCGCGTTTGTTTCCGAACGTTTCGCGCAGGAAATAGAACGCGTGAAAACGGAACACCGAAGAGATCCGGCGACAAGGTCAAACTCACCCGCGGGCTCAACTTTTGAATGGAAATGTCAATCCACGCGTCCTTCGCCAAAAGTAGCATTTTAATTGCTCGTCCTTACATGTGAAATTAACGGTTCGCTTGGCTTTGGTCACAAGCATAAATGGATACTGCCGTATCCACTCCTGCTCCAGGAATTCGTTTTCGCACATCGAATCCAATCGGTGGACAGAGAGCTTTATACAGTACATGAAAATGTGCGCATTGTTCCTACGGGTATTGCGTGTACACGTTATCGCGTCTGAATTTAAAGCAGCATTGATCATCGCAAGGTGTCCGGTGATTTTCTGAACATCATGCATCTGATCTTTGCTATCCGTGCACCACAGCCGATACTTATACTTCTCATCTGGAGCGTGTCCAACAACTGTACGTGTCTGTTGTATTTTGCCGCGCGTATTTCTACAAAAACAACACCCCGTAAACACGAATATTCAATTATTGTTGGCATAAAATATTGTTTTTTCTTTTATAATGAAATTAAAAAAACCCGATTTCAGTGACGGTTTCTTTATTTACTGCAGGTAACGCGCTGCATGGTGAATACGTAAGGCTTAGCAGCGGCTGACAGCGGTTGACTGTTGAAGTCACTCGGTAACGGTTATGTCATGAACTGGCACTACGGACAACACGATATTTTGTCAAAAGAGTCTTAGCAAAAACGAGTATCACATGAAATGCATATTAATACTGCGTTTTGACTGCAGCTTATAAGAATAGTAGAGTTTTTGTTTTTGTAAATAAACCGTGCGTCTCAGCACTTGACCGATCACCGCAGTCGACCTCGCGGAATCCCGTATCGTCAATGGTTATGATCATAATTTTCTCGTTCTTCCTCCGCGATCCAAGCTTACAGAATATTTCTCGAAGATCGGAGAGAAACCAAAGGCCCCAGGGACAAATTTATTCGGGACCTTCATTATGTCATTTAACTTCCTACTCATACCCGCGTCACACGACTTTGTTTTGTGTAAAGGAAAAAGAATCTTTAAGGTTTGAGATGTAAAATATTTGAAAGCAAAAATCATATTGTAACTAACACAATATGTAATATGGTTCCAAATAGTTATTAAGCTATTAATAAAGTTAATGGTAAGTTAATATAGTACCAAGTATTTATTTTATTATTTACATAGTTCTTTAAAAAATAACTTTTCTAGCTTTTTTGTTAGAAAAAGTGTCAATAATAATATGATGTCCTAGTTGTCTTTCAAGAATAAGTTCCATAGCATTAGTACCCAAGCTTGATAGTAGATCATCAGCCATGGTTGATCGGAGAAATTTCTTCACTGTTGCTAGTGTACTAAATGCCCATTCTGCTTCAGCTACAGTCACTGACTATGTGCAAAATAACCGAAGAGCAATACATGTGTATATTTGGAAAAATGTTTTATAGATTTTCTTTTTCAAGTATATCTAGGATATTGAGAGGAGAAAGTATTATAACTAATATTGTTTTATAAATACTATAATTAATACATTTTTAGATTTTCGGACACGTTTTAATATGTTTATAGTAAAATTGCGAATTGAAAATAAATTTTTTTATAAAAGTAATGACTGGGTAAAATAGTCCTCCTTTTTGAGGACCAGGCCCCCGGGCTACCTATCCCTCTCGTCGGGCCCGACTTTCCGCGTCCCTGCGTTCTCGTCTTACGCGATAAATATTATTATATTGCGCCGTATTACACCTGCCACGCGTACCCACTGTGCAATACGTACCGAATGGAAATACATTTATAACATAATAATATATACGCGCGCGCGCACCTATATCCGTTGCGCGACGTGCAGTGTTTTTGGAAAACGATTAACGTATGCGGTTTGCACGCGTGCGGTGATAAAAAAAAAAAAACCGAATAAAAATATAATACGCGGAAGCCGGGTGCTGCACATTTGTCACGTCGCCGATGCACTATTATAATATATTACGGTCGAGCGTGCGTGCGTCCGCTCGTGTATACGGAAAACTAGTAGTTAACTCGTACGTTGTAATCGGCGCATTAACTCTGTGTCGGCCGCGTGTGTTACGGAGAAGGAAAAAAAAAGGGTTTCGCGCGAGCGAGAGAGACGGCGCGAAAACGGTGGTGCGAATATAAATTAAAATACGACGATGATACATTTGAGAGGCACCAGTACAATGCACTACACGTTATTATTATAAGACGAGTGTCTAAGGAAAAAAAAAGAAATAATAATAATAATAAAAAACCGACAAACCTGTTTACCGGGACCGTTTATCACCGCGACGGCCGACGACGACGAAGACGACGATGGTATCGCCAAAACCAGTGGCAGTATCCGTACACGCGGCTTATCATAATGTACGGTTAATAATAATAATTTAGTATGTACAAGTGCGCACGTTATTGTAGTGCAATGCGCGAAGTGGGGCACGGTGTGACGCAGTGGTCAGCTGCAGTGGTCAGTTGCAGTGGTCAGTTGCAGTGGTCAGTTGCAGTGGTCGCTCATCTTAAGCACCGGCGTCCGGCGTCGCCAGCTCCCGGATGGGTGACAGTGAAGTGTTTCGAAAAAAAAATCATTTACCGTTCCAAAAACCCAACCGTTACTGCACTACACAGCTAATTGGCCATAGTTGTCGAAGCTTGAGATGAACGTAAAAAATTAATTCATGTACACGTATGTATAAAGTTGTTTTCAAGTACGCGCTGATCCAAGCCCGAACAACGAAATACGCGTATGAGATTTTCGTTCATTTTTCATTTTTCCCCGTAAACGGAGTAGCTTGCTATTCGTCTGGAATATTGTCGTAGCGTGAAAATCGTATTTACGTTTTCGCAGAGTTGCTCGCTGCAGTTGGTATATAAGCGCAGCGCGAAGTGTCGGTGCACTGAATGTTCAGCTTGTACTTACGTGTAATGTACGTTTCGCGGCCGTCCGGGTAAACAATGGCTTAGCGATTTACACACGTCATGCGTACAAATCCGTTCCCTCGTCACTGTGACGCGTCACTTGTACTACGTTCATGAGACGTTACCGCGGTAACCATTGTACCAGTGTGTAAGGTCTTAAAAAAATCGTTTTTTAAAAATCGATTACCGTTGCGCGCGCGCACACACACGGTTGACTATCATCCATCAAAGGCGGCGATTCGGGTGAGATATGTTGCTATTATTATAAATAGATTAGATTGTGCGCGCGCGCGCACACTTTTCGAATTATGATTAATTATCGTCTTGGGAAAAAAAAGGGTTTTTTTTTTATATATACGACACATGAACGTATATACACTAAGAAGACGTGCGAGCGCACGCACGCAATATAAAGACAGAGAGAGTGAGAGAGACAAGACTCGCTCGCGCTTCATTAATAACGACGATCGAGAAACGGATGTATATGGGACGCGGCGGCTCTCGTCGCTAAAACGGTATAATTATAATTATTATTATTATTATTATTATCATCATCCGATATAACGGGTCGGTGTGTGAAGAGAATCGTCTGAAAAAAAAACAACGCATCCGACACACGGATAAAAAAAACGAATCTCTCGCCGCACCGCCCGGCCTGATGTAAGCGGCTATACTAGATATTGTACTATAATCAGAGATCGGGCAAAGTACACCGTGTTTCTCATTTCAAATACATCAACTATAAGTATTTCAAACGAGAAGGACATTATTGTGTACAATGCGTACGAACACATGTATAAAGACGAAACACTCGAAACGGAACAGGCTGAGATACAGAGGGGTCGGGGTGAGACGACTCCGGATATAGATTTGAAATCAATGTTCAATTGGTTTCGAGAAACGATTTGAGTAAAGGAAAAAGGGTGGATAAGTTCGCATGTACTACTTATATGAGTGTAATAAATTGCTTCATCACATCATAATCTACAGTTTGGTAAAAGAGGCTTTTACAAAAAAATTTAATGAAAAAATATCCCTTATAACCTTCGCGGAACTTTGATACTGTTTATTTAATAATAACAGCTAAAATTATCGTTATAATTCGTATATAACTCTAAAATTAGTATTCAGTTTATGTTACAAGTCTCTACAGTTGATATTTTTATAGACAACATAAAATAACTTATATCGTTACATATATTTTCGGGTGGTTTGACAAAGATACAGAAATTTTCATCGCGACTGCTTTCATCTACTCGAATACATTTGATATTTTCTTGAGTTTACAATGTTATCGAAAAAACGTAAATATTCTTCCAACTTCGAATCATGTCTCCAACAGAAAATGAGGACCAATAGCATACGGAGACCGAACGATCACGGGATACGGTTCGGCCGCACACAACACATCATCCGGGGTAAGTACATTATGTAACGGCGCCGTTTTCGAAAATTTTAATTTCCGATGCCAACAACATTATTCGGGTTAAAATAACTATAAGTATAGACGCCGAGTTGCAGTTTTTCCCCAGTCCCCGCACCTTTAACTCGGCAACGCACTTATAGTTATTATTTGTTGGACGTCAGACGACCTAGCGCTTCGTACGAAAATCACACGACAAAAAAATGTGGACTTGGTTAATTAGGTAGGTACGCGGTGGGCAATCCGTTCGTTTGCTCGTAGAAAATGCAATGATATTGTTTTTTTTCGTAAGTCTCCAGCGTCAGGTGTTCGCGAGCGTTAATGTATACCATTATTATACATTCAGACACCGACGATAAAAGTATCGTCGTCGGTGCAGTAATGACATAATAATTAACATTAAAAAAAAATTAAATAAATAACAGTAACACAAATTCGACGAAGAGATTGTAGTGTGGAAAAAAATATGTATATCAATATAATTTACCGACCCGGCGGCGTATATAAATTACCGCGGGGGGAGTGGGGAACCGGTTTAAATTTCACCGATGCGACGGCCGCGGCGGCGGAAGATACGGATTGTTTTCGATATATATTTTTCCTCCCCTCCTTTCCCCTGTGCACTGCAGTGTGTCAAAACGATTCTCACCACCGCCGCCGCCGCGTGCTCTTTTTCCGTATAGGAATGCTGATGGCGTACGTGTGTGCTTGTATATGTGTGTGTGTGTGTGTATAGATCGTGATCTAATTTACGACCCGGTCGAATCGACCGAAATGCCATATCCAATTATCCGGCGCGGTTTTGCGGTGTGCGAGTGTGCGTGCAAGAAATTCGCCAACACACACCGTCACATAATATGTTTAAGTGTACAGGGTGATTCTTTTGACGCACATTGGTTGGTTTCGGCCGTTTACCGATCTACATTTTTCGAGTGCAAGATCTGAATCTTCTAAGTCCAGTTGGGCCTTTGAGATTGAACGGTTTAGTAATAAATGTATATTATGTAACCTGCCGGGCCTATGTTGTGGTCGAGCTTTCCAATCGAAACCAGCAAGTGCAGTTTAAAGTATTCGACCGATTGTCGACGGTTCTCGGCCATTCGCCTCCGTTGCGACGTCTAAACTCGAAACGATTTTTACCATCGAACCACGCGGGCCGTCGACATTATCGTTGAAATCGGCTGCGGCAAACGGTCATTTCCCAACGGTGATTCGAAACCGTAACCAAATAAGTCGACGCGATCTTTACGAATCTAAGGCTGTGCGACCACGCGGTCAACGAGCACTGCGGCTTACGAGTTCTTCCACTGCAGACGTCCAGATTCGCATCGCATGAATCATCCTGTACGTGTGTACACTTACGAGTGTAACAAGAACGCATACTCCTCCGCCCCGGTCGTGTACTCGTTACTCGCGTTGTGCACATACATATAATATACACAGGCCCCGGTGCACTGTAACTCTCCTGCGTATAATCTAATAATATAATATATACGCTCGTGGCGTTTATTATATGCACAAATCGTTCCGTCGTCGTCGTCGTCGTCGGCCGCTCGCATAACACAATAATTGCGAACGCTCGCGCCCTCGTACCCGCTCCCCGGGACCGATGGAAATCGCGGAGAGATTCGGAATTGTCACGAATTTCGCACGACGTCTACGACGCACCCCCGACCCGTCCGCCACCCCGGAGAACGGATTTTTTTTCGTTCCCCGCCCCGACACGCGCAACGATTTATCGTTATCCCGACCCGTTCGGATCGGCCGATCGATAATATTCGTACGTATACGTACGCACGCACGTGTAAATGTATACGTTTATAGTGTACGTGTGCGATTCTACTGCGGGCACAAGTTATGCCTACAGTACCTACCACGTGGGCAAGAGTGTTGTGCGCGCGCGCATACGTGTTATTTATAAGTTGCGCCGCTCGTTGTTCGCACACGATTCCGGGCGCCGCGTTCTCTTCCGATTAATTATAATATAACGACGTGCCCTGCGCTAAACTGACGATTTATCGATCGGAAACCGTACTGTAGAGTCGCGTGAATAATAACAAATTTCTATCATACGGCAGACCGTCTCGACAGGTCGCGGACCTAGACGATTCGAAGACCTCTGTGAGTCGAACTAAACGCTTGGTGCCCTGAGAAAATCTCTACGGTTCTAAGGATACACGTGCACTTCGGTCGGTCCCCTCGATAAATCGAAAATAACGAGCGTGTGACCGCGGTGAACGCAACTACGAGATAACGACCGTGATGGCGTATGATCGTTTGGTTTATTTTATCGTAGTTTTCTGTGCTTAATTTTATTTTGTAATTTTCCAAATCGCTATGCTCGTCTGTAATCGTATCAATTACCTTTCGCCTCTATAAGTCTCAACAAGAAGCAAACGGTTGTCGCTATGGAACAAACTATATGTAGCCTCATTTAACTGATTTTTTTTAAATTAAATACACATATTTAACTATACAAGTAATAAATATGTACGTAAAACGTGATGTGTTCCTGCTTTAAATAATTAATTTCATTTGATTAAGTAATAAATATGTTTTGCATTACAAGAATGTTCGACTCCATTTAATTCGAATTATTTTATTCTTTTCCTCAATAATTCAAACTCGCGCTAAATCGAAAACTGCTTTACGTCGAATTTTCAGCTCGGTCTCCTGAACTCCAAATTATCGACAGTCGGTAGTATATCGTTATTTTCCCGATATCGCCCCGTTTGATCTCGATCGTACAAACGTGCGTGCGAGTACCGTTATATACAATAAGTTCGTCTTCTTTACCTTCAATTCCAACAGATTCACAATACCGGAGCGACCGTGTACCAGAAATAACTATACATTCGTCCCGTTTCTCACCGTATGCAATTTCATCGAACTTCTTCGTGTCGATCGATTTCGATGTGCGCGAATCATCACGGTATTATAGATCGACAAAATAATAGTGGCCAACATATAATAACATCGATTCACGTTTGTAATGCTCCGCGTGTACTTGTGTTTTCGTCCGTCCGTCGTCGTCGTCGTGCAATAATTAAAACCAGTACTACAGGTTAGGTAAACATACGATGTTCCGGGTACATATTAAGTGCGACATTAGATCAGTTACATACAGCAATACGATACCATCGAGGTACCACGTCGTGTAATATAATTACGTCGTTTCCAGCCGATATCGTGCTACGCCTGTACGTCGCGTACGGTTGATATCAACATTTAAATATAGGTGAAACGTATAGGGGAAAAAAATACTGTATCGATAAAAGTTATTTAATCACTTAAAAAAAGTAACAGTTGTAACCGTCGTCGTTCGCTCTCGTTCTAGTTTTTCACACTGCTCGTTCGAACGTTAAATCTGATATTGATATAGCACTTGCTCGAACCGCACACGCATGATTCACCAACACCCTTTATAAATCACGTGCTTTTAGCTGATGACTAATTATTTTAGCGGGAAAAAAAAAACCAAAGTGGTTTGTACACAACTGTCTGTAATACAAAGAACGGAGCTCACATGAAGCGTCCGGATTGAAAGTTAAAAATTACTGAGTTGATGTGTTTCTACGCGACAATTTTTTTTTTTTTTTATGTAACAATGAGCGATGTACGTTTAATACCGTATTACATGTACGAGTATATAACATTACGCAAGCGCAATAATAGTTGTATTATAATAATGCGCTTTCGAAATCTGCTTGATGACGCATTTCATATCCAATAGATAATACGCTGAAGAATTTCGAACGAAAATCGATTTGACGGAGGACACGGACACAAAAGCGTTTACAGGCTAATAATAACAATAAAGGAATACGTATATTATATACATGAACTGCTCTATGTGGTGACGTGAAAACTTCTATTATGTAACCTATAACGTATAACGTACTTACGATTTTGGTTAAATATAAAAACTGTTCCGAACCTTGCTCTGAGTATAACTCAATTATTATTTTTCTTCATTTTATGATATAGTATTTTACTCGGTTTAATAAATGGACTAATAACCCATCAATTATTCGAACGAATGTTTGTCGATGGATCAAAATATTTGAGCGATTTTTTTTTTTTTAATTTTCACGAATAAGGCAATAACATTTATCGTTATTTCTTTTGTTATTTTTTCTGGCGTCGTATTAAAAAGAGACAGGGAACATATTTTACTTTTTTAACATTTTTTTCCCAAAACTTGATTTCGTTAAGAACTAATACTGTTTATACTTAATACAGCTTTTAGATTCATAGAGAAACGAGGAATAATGCATATTTTTTACTGCTTCGGTGACCCTAAAAATTCTCGTTGGCGACCCCCAGGTTGAGAAACGTCATTTCCATGTACACACATTCCCCCGGCCCCTGTCGTGATTTTCCTCTCGGACGATGCGCTTTGGTGCATACACAACATGCATCATGAGTATACTTGAAATATTTATGCGCGTACGGCGGGGCGGTTGCAGCGCACGTTTAGAAACGTTGAAAAATCGCTCGGGTACATAAATCGTCGGTTTATCTCGTAACCGGTAATTTGTTACCGCGATGTTTACGGCCTAGGAGTGTAATATTCTTTCGGATATTATAACATTATCGTGTAGAGGGACTGCTAAGTGAGACACAATATTGTGTTACAAAACGGCGGCGCGGCGCGTACTAAATCGTACTTTGCATATTTTTACATAATATTTTAGACGCATTTCGGATAGATTTATGCTCAGGTCTTTGCCTGGTATACTACGCGGAACTATGCGTACGTATATATCATGTATACCGCATTATACCGTAGGCTCATTCTTTTTTTTCTTTTTTTTTTTAATAACCACTTGTACACGTTTCCTTTCATACACGTGACATCGGTCATTACTGTCATTGACGAAACGTATTTATAGCGGCGGGTGAGCGACGGCCACGGCTATCGCGCAGTTGTTTGTTTTCCAATTATAAATTAATTACCTTTTGTTCGCCGATTTCCCGTTTGCGGGACAATTGGTTTTTCGAGTAACGCGGCGCGAAAACTCGACAGATACTAAACGTCGTTCGTGCACCTATATTAACATGATTTATCCGTACCGCCGAGGACGTGCGGCTGCAGTGTTCATTTTCACGTCGAGTAAAACGCGCGTTCGTATAATTATTATACGTGTGCCTTATTCTTCACGTAAGTTGGGCGCATTAATAACCGCCTACTTGCTCGATCCGATCCCCGCGCCGCCCCATTGTCGCGGTATTTGAATAATCCTTTGCGCGTTACACGATATTTATTACCTTAATACCCGTTTTACAGATAAAATATTAGAGCGTGAAACGGACGCGCGCATTTGTCTATTTGCCGAGTTCAGAAGAAGGAAAATGAACGCGCGTCCACTCGTTTCGTATTTTTTTTTTTTTTTAGAAACGATAGTGTAACGTGGTCGGGGATGACCCGTTAAATATAAGATATTCAGGGAAGAATTTAGGTTCTTTTGAATATAATTAACCGTAGCTCGGGAGCATAAATGGTATATAGGATCTTAATATTACAAATAAATGCGTATTGGTAAAGATAATTATTAATCTATAATGGTTTATTAAGACTTACTGTCATACTTAACAATCATATGGCTGTTTCGTAGTTACACGGAGTTATAGTTAGCGTGATGGTAATCGCGGAGAACTGACGTTCTCTTACATATCGATAGTCGACCATAGGCCTTACAATATAAACTGTGAGTGGGGGGGGACTTAATGTATAGTCAGCTTATATTATGTTTCTATAATAATAATACTAAAAGTAATATATATAGTAGTAAACGTAGTATATGTAACAATTGTTACAATAGTAGGTACCACCTGTACACGTACGCACATTCGTGTCATGGCAATAGCAGTGTACCAATATAATACTGCGGACTGTGCAATGTGTGCGTGTGTATAAGCAATACAATAGTACGTTCGCGTGTAGAGCAGGGATGAGCAAATTAAACTTACTTAAGGGTCAGTGTTTCGATCTTGAGGATCCGGTGGGACAGAAAACAAAAACTAAAAATATACAACCGAATTACACAAGTAATCGAAATATAAATAAGTTCGATAGCAGATGAGAATAAGCACAAATTATATTCTACTAAGTATCTAATATACTAATAGTTTCTCAATATATTATCAAGTGCATGTTGCTCTTAAACTTAACAATGATCAATTTTAAATGATAACGCGGATCAGATAAAATTGATACGAGGGTCGTACTCGGCCCACGGGCCATCAGTTGCCAATCCTTGTCGTAAAGTATACAGTCATGTTATTATAGACCATAGTAAGAATTTTAAATCAACATAAGGACGCTAACGGATAAGAGTATGAATAATAAGAATAATAATAATAATTTAATAACGAAAATATCATACTATAATATACGCGTACGCGGAGCTATTATTATTATTTTTTAGTTAAATTGAATACATATATATCTACGAACTGGACGAAAACCTTATTATAAAAATACATACATATTATTATTGTATATACGAAGCGGCGGTGGCGGCGCTCCTTTCACCATGAGGTAATTTCATTTAAAAATTCTGATGAATTTATGTCTAGACACCGAGACGTCAACATTTTAACAAGCGGATCCTAATTATGTCTATTCACCTAAATAATACTATAACGGTGATGTTTTACCAAAAACAAAAACCACACACGTCACACACACACACACACACACATCACATATATAGACACTACGCCGTATAGCATACACGTGGCGTATTATAATAATATCAGCTACGCTTGGCGCTCGGGGACTTTAATTCACTACTCGCGGACGTTTATATCCTATTCCTGTTATGCGCGTACACGTATTCGTAGAAATATATGGAGGTACGTTTGTGCGTAAACTGTATTGCGGTTGTGGTAAGTGAAAAACGAATACATAGTTCCGTTCTCGATCACAATGATTTCAATCGATCCTACTAACGCCCTAAGGGTACGAGCCCAAACGTGGGTTTGTGAGAAAAAGAAATAAAAGTTAACATCTAAACGCGACCCGATAGAGTTTTTGACGACGTGCAGGGATGATGGAACACGCCGTTTTCCCGATGTACAGACGAAAACCGTAGAAATGCTACGCGTTCGTTGGAGCCGCCTTGTTTCGAGGAAAATCCAAAGACCAAAACGGCGTAGGACGGTACTGGTTAACCTGTTAAAACGCGTGTAAATAACGAAACGCATCCCGGGTCTCACCGTGTGAGAACGAAAATTGTGAAAAAAACATGCGCGGGCCGCAGCGTACACGACGGACGGTTTCACCCGTCAAGATGGTCTTACGTAATTTGACGTGGACATTGTTAATGGTGCAAAACGCGCGTATAAATAATGTACCACCCGAACGTCCTGAACAATATTACGGTAATGCGTTTCGGTCGAAAGCGGATGTGCGTAGACAATGTAACAACAGGACGAGGATAAAAACAAAAGGTCGTTTATGCGTACACACACGCGCGTACGTATCGTTATTACGTTGTGTACGCGTCCGCCGGAGTCGGTGTGGGAAGCGCGCTCGCGCTCTCGATGGGGATGAATGATGACGTGGAAAAAGGTGATTAAGAATAAAAGAATCAAATCGGTATTCGGTCGTAGATAATAATGTAATAACACATAGCTTGCGTGCACGCTGTAGCTCGGTCGCGGGAAGGGTAGGCAGTGCCGAGACGGGGAGCGCGCGTCGATCAAGAAAATGAAAAAAAAAAACCACCTACCGCTCGTAATGACTTTTAACCACCCGCGAGAACGATCGTCGAGGACGAGTAGAAGGGTGAAAAAATACGTTTTTCTTCGGGCCCCGTGACCGTACGCGACGACCCCCGAGACCGAACTGCATTGCTTTAAGCCTCGATTACATTGAGCGAGTTTACAAGCTGCTAGTTGGCAAATATGCTTTATTTTACTATCTGCTAGTAAACTCGCCCAGTATAATCATGTTCACTAGCCGACTAGCAGCTTGTAAGCTATCTGCGAGTAAAGTTGGAAGCCGGGCTACTTTACTAGCTACTCGCTGGCTTTTATGGTATCAGCGTTGATAAAATGTCGACGGGAATTGTACGTGCGGGTGTCATTATTTTAGCTGTTGCTATCAAAAAGGATTTAAAAAAAAAAAGAAAAGAGGAAAAGGCAGAGAAATATATGGGTGAAACAACGGATAGGCAGACGTGAGATGTACGGTGCATCGAACAGTTTACCGAAAGAGTCGAAGACTCATTTTAACTGCATTCAAACACTTTTTACGAGTAAATGTCGATAAAAAAAAAGTAATAGCATAATTTAAACGTACCCATTCACAACGGCGAACCACCGGTACGCGGTTTTTACTCGCTAGCTATGATAGTCGGCTACTGAGCGAGTAGAACGTTTTGCGTGTAATCATCACAATCGCACAAGCCGACTAGTCTGTGCTTCTAAACTAGCCAACTCGCAGCCCGTAAACTCGCTCAGTGTAATCGAGGCTTTACACACCGTATATTCGTACGGAAGAGAATACACGCGCGTGTGTTTATGACCGCGTGGTAATCAAGTCGTCGTCGTCTCGCGGCAGAGTGTGCTTATCGCGCAACGCATGTATTGAGAGCGAACATTTGCGTCGCGGTCAGGTCGTACCTGCAATAATGCTGCAGTACGCGTGTATATACTCTGTTTCTCGAACCTACTTAGGTACCTACGACGTGTATATACTTAATCATGATGTGTACCGTCGAATGATGAAATTCACTTGATATAATCGTAATAATAATGTATGTACGCGCGCCGATTAATACGTCTAATCTCGTTTTAATAATAATTTGTACTATTTTTTTTTTTTTCACTCTTTTTTCGCGCACAACACGTAAACTACGTAAATAAGAACATAATTCGCGTCGTACCCGTAACGTTTTTTTTTCTTATTATTTTTCTTTCAAGGATAACCGGAGCAGCAGCAGCAGCGAAACTGCAGTATCGCAATAATATTCGCTCGATTGTTTTTATCGTACTATTATATTATTATACGTGTTACACGACGCACGGCGTATTATTATGCGCGTCATTACCGCCGACACGCGCGCGCCATCGAAATAAGCTGTTGGCCGGAGACTGCGTTTTATTATTATTATGCACTTTTACAACGATCGCGGCGCCCCGCCGTTTATGATTCGTTATTCCGTCGGCGGATTTCGCAGTTTCCGCGCGTGCACATGTACGAAAAGTTCACGATAATGCGCGTCACAAAGGTAGCCTTGATTGCGTACAGTTTATTACTTTATTAGTATACTTTCGGGAAAATTACATCCTCGACTACTAATATATCGATCCATTGTATGCGAGCTCGTGGATTCTAATGAGGTGATTCTTAACTTCAGCTATTAAGTTTGCAAGATCTCATACGCCTCCAAATGGCACGAGGAGTTGAAATAAGTACCGTTAATTATTGGTATGTTGTGCGATGGAACAGTAGCGGGAAATCGAGTTGTAAAGTACCCCAATTTTTGTCGTAAGACAATTCGTAGCCAACTACAATGTTTGTATAATGCAATGCATTTTTCTAGTCTTAGGAGTGCGTCTGCTCGATCAACTACCGATGTTTTAAAAAGTTAAATATGTGTACCGTATTCTCTTAAAGTTATCCCCGAAATCCTTAGACATTAACAAGTTGTAATACTTTCGCTTGGCCCTTTTTTACCAAAGCTGTTAACGTATTATAATATACGTCCTATTAGATATCATAGTATTGTAGTAATGTGTAAAAACACTTGCGTTCATAAATTATAGCATATACTGGTCGTTGCACATATTATTGATATATATTTAACACTTTTTACATACCAGTAAAAAACGTCGTAACAATTATTGTAATATAGCTCAAAATTACGGAACAAATGGCAGCACAACATTAGGGAGGAGGGAAATTGAATAAAGTATATTTTAGACGATCCGCGATCAAAAGAAATAGGTCCTTCCTCGGCTTCTGTCGATGGCGTAACAACGTTCAGACGTCGAAGAAGTGATTCTCTATAAGTACCAATATTGATTTTTGTGTTGTGCTGCACATGTAATAACTGTGAACTACGTGTATATGCGACGTCGAGACCCGGCTACGATACAAACATATATAATAACTCAACGTGTACACTGTACAAGGAATGAAATTGTTGATTAACGATTAAAATAAAATCTTGAAAAGTCGAAACCTTGTGTTACATTTTATTAGTATAGTTAACGGATTACTCTGCGCAACACGTTTTCGACAACACACTGTGCTTTAGAGAGAGAGAGAGAGATTCAAAACAAAAGACGATATAAATTTGGATTCGTGTCGCGTTTAAACAATACACGCCGTCGCATATGTATATATAATAATCGGTGTGTGCAGACGGTGGTATGAGATTTGGGCGAAAGGTCTTTAAACTTAATCTATATTATATCTGTGCGGGAAACAAACGAAATGTCGATCTACGCGTGCTATAGAAACGGAAAGAATACTATAATATATAATGTACTGCGTACAATATGATATTTCATAGACAATCGATTATGATCCACACACTGCCAGCCAGCGATCGGAGAGCAGATGTTGCGCTTTTGTGCGTTGTTGTGTTCGTACGCCGTACGTACAAACCAGACGAACGGAGAAGAATAGAGCACACGGAGAGTGAGTGAGAGAGAGAGAGTGAGAGGAAGACAGGTGGAGGGATATAGTCGGGATCACGTATATAAGCATACGTATAAATATATATACCGACTGACTGACTGCGCGCGTACGAAACGAGATCAAAAGATTGTGCAATGATAATAATTATAATAAAATAAAATAAAACCAGACGTGAGCGCGCACGTGTGTGTGTGTGTGTGTGCAGGTGTATTGTCGTCGTGTTAACACGATTATTGGATGTAAATTAGTTCTGTGCGCGCGCGCGCGAGCTCGTATACATATACCACCCGAGGCACCGATCTACATTTTATGTATTATATAAAAGCCAGTCTCGCACGGCTCTCTTCTTTATTATTTTTTGTTATTATTATTATTATTATTTTATTTTTATTTTTTTTTATCGCGCCACGGGGGACACGCGCGCTCTTCCACCCACACGAGTGCGGTGAGACGGTACCACACGCCGAACTCGTGTAACGTTTCTATAGAATATACGCTCAGCCGCACAGGTTACCTACATATATACCCGTAATGGTATAATATCGTTACCGGGTTACATGCGGCAAGACGACCGATCGCGACGGCGGAGAAGAAATAAACTTCAACGCAAGTGCACGATATAGACGTGCACGGGAGAGGGTGCGATATGGCGGCGGTGCTTATCATCCCAATGTTTCACGTACAAGCACTTTCGTCATTAAAAACTTTTAATATTGTTTTTATTTTGCCATTATCAGGGACATTACAGCAATACAATTAAATACAAAAAAAAAAATTTTTAAAAATTAGATATTTACAATTATCAAATCAAATTAAGTAGCCAGCGGAAATAATGAAGGTAATGATGGAGTTGATGATATGAGTAGAGCGATTATTAAGGATAAGATTTGAATCGGGAGTGGGATAACCTAGGGTGGATAGGAATGAAAAAAGGAGTTGTCTGCTAGAAGAGAGAGAGGGGCAATGGAAAATAATGTGATTGAAGTCGCAGACAGATTCATCGAGGTGCCGGGTGCATAGAGGAGATGAGTTGAGAGAGAGTTTGAAGGAATGATGAGGGAGTAAATTGTGACCGATTCGAAGGCGAGTGAATGAAACGATTTGATGTCTAGGAAACTTTAAATCTTTAAACCAGAGAGGTTTTTGGGATGGTGGGGACGATATATCTGTGCCAAGCGGCATAATTTGACGGTAAAGAGTACCATTTCACTTTCGTCATTGCTCGCGTTATTTCAGAGGTCACTTTTAATAATTTCGTGACTTTCGTTTATTCGAAAAACAAAAGTCGAAATTTCCGTGTACCGGCTCAGAAATATAGCCTTACGGTACACTGACATTTTCCAAAAATTAGAATTTGAAAAAATGCACCGTTGAAGCACAAAAGAGCGGTGAGCATGCCTTAAAAATCACAATGTACACGTACGTGCGTACCTGATCATAATGACGTGCGGCTCCTGCGTCCTGCTGCTGTGTTTATGTGGAGCACTCGAACGGGTCGTGGGAGAAGAGTACATTACACGCAGCCGTATATATATCGGGTGATACATTATACGGGCCGTGTACCCTGCACCGCGGGGGTTAAAACGAAAGTGCAGCGCGACCGTGTGCTCGTATATTATATTGACGCCTGTAACGACGCGTGGACCTCGGCGGCTGTACATAATATACAGATCTCGCGGATGGTCTCGACAATATTATTATAAAGTACTTTGTACAACCGACGATTATGTATAATGTATATAGTGTTGCCGCGAGTCCGTTACGACACATAATACGCGGCGGCCGTTGTTGTTCATGGCCGACAATGTACGCCGGCAACAACGCGGACTATGAACGTTCACGGGAGAAATTAAATATGACACTGCCTTAGGGGTGGTTGGGCGAGGGTGAACGCCAAGTCGAGAAGCGCAATAAATAATTATTCTCTGCAGTAGGTCGAATCACGTGCCTAATTATGTCCTACGCGTGCCTGGTGTTGCACAGTGATGGTTAACGAATTATGATCGCGGATGTAAATTTTCAGTATAATGATACCGTAACCAATTGCGAAACACCGAGAAAAGTATTCCTGAAATTATTGTCACACATATTATCAAATTGAACAATATAACAAACTTGATATCTCGAAAAGTTTACACGGAAAAATAAGAACTCATCAAAATACTGCTTATATAGAAAGTTCGATGACCGTGTATCGAAACCGTATTGTATGATATCGCGTTCTATACTGTAGCGCTCACGGAAAAGAAATTTGTTCTCTAAAAAATGATCTCATTCTATTGAAACAATGACTGTATAATAACTCGATGATTGTGTCTTATAGTTGGATACTGCAGCAGTGTGTATCAATCAGCGGCGCGTATGCGTATAAAGGACATGATATACCTATACTCGACTCGCACGGAACATCGCGTTTATCATCCTGTAAGAAGAGCAAGGCGAATCTCACGTGTTCCGAACAAATAGGAATACATTGTTTTCACGATTGTGATTAATTTTTCTATCCGTTAATAATGATTAGCGCCTCACGCGATTAGTGCAGATCAAAAGTTTCTTAGAGCCGTTCAATTTCTTAGATCAGCGTTTCTTAAACTGTGTTCCGCGGAACCCCAGGGTTCCGCGTAGATCACTTCAGGGTTCCGCAAAACTAAAGTAATTTTTCAAAATTTTTAAGAAAATTACTTTAAAATTTCCAACTAAAGATTAGTAGTGGAGAAAAAAGTATGTATCATATACGTAGTCGTCATTTAGAATCTGTTCATGGTGAAATTAAAGAAAACAATGTAGAATTTTTGCTCGAAAGCATGACAATCTATGAAAATCAACTGTATGCTTCAAACTACAAAAACCGTTAATGAAAAAGCAACCAAGGCTTCTTATTTTGTTAGCTAAATACCTTTAACACAATAGTATTATATAATTATAATTTATTTGCAAACAATCCTAAAAAAAAGCTAAAAAGCTAAAAAAAAGTGGGGGTTCCACGTTAAAAGTGGGTATCAAAAAGGGTTCCATAGATAAAAAAGTTTAAGAAACGCTGTCTTAGATTGCAGGTCATCAACACAGGCACGTGGTACTTTACGAGCAGTAATCTTTCGAATTTCGATCAAACGATAGAGCAAGTACATTATATACAATATCGAGTACCTCGAGAGTCGTGTGCGAACGTTGCACCCCACCAATCGTTGTTTTTTTTTTTTTTCAATTTCGCTTAATATTTTCAAACGACGACAACGTCATACGTCATGCACCGGATGTTCTTTTCGATTAACTTCTTCTCTCGCCGAAACGGGTTGAGGCGGACCGGGCTTTTTTCGAATAGTTTAACGCGCGAGTCGTGTACGGCAAACACAAATCTCGTTCGCAAGATGCACGGCTATACGTATACGTGTGGTGCCGTATAGGATATGATTTGTGCGCGTACACGATAATAGCGCACGCGTCTGACAGTGCATCGTATCGGCCGGTTGGATTTATCGGTTTAATTCGATTTATAATATTCAATTTCGTAGTCCCGTGCGCGAAGTACGCCGAGGATGGGAAGCATCGAGCAGGTATAATAGGTATAATATACACAGCGCGACCTTCGGCTGAACGTCATCGTTTGTTTGAATAAATATTTACACGCGGCGTCTCGCGAAGGATAATAATCATGATAATAAAAAAATTAATTTATTTCGAATCGATTTTACGGGACTATGGCGATTATTTCGAAAATTAATTCATAATTTATTTCCGCCGTAGCGGCTACGGCGGTCAAAATACACACACACACACACGAACGGACGTATATTATAATACGTTCAGTATGCGTGCACACACACAAACATACACACCCCGTGGTGCTCGGGCATTATAATAACGCGTGTGTGTGTGCTTTCGCCGTATTATATTATAATGTATTAATTAAAATTCAGATATAAATTTCTATGGGATTTCGGACACGGCAAAGCGGAAGGCTGAGCAGTACGCGTGCATAAATATATGAGTACTCTAGGAGGGGCGCACTCGTATATAGTAGGTGAGAGAGACAGAGAGAAACCCCACCGCGTGTCATCGCGATGATAGTAATAATAACCGTATACGAGCCAACCTACGATGATACGTGTTCCACATCGATTTTGGGCACGCTCACCCCATATTCATGCTTACATCACGAACTTGTTTAAATTCTGATTTATGTAAAACGTACCCTAGCTGTGGCAATATTAAACTTTTGTATTTCAAATGGGAACACTATTTTTTTTTCTACGCAAATAATCATTCAGTTTTCAGAAATTTGTATGATTTTTATTGCCGATACAAATGTTGACCACATGTTTTAGATCAAAAGTTCTAGAAACATGTACAGAGTTGCGCGAAAAAAAAGTGTCGATCAACGCGTGCACCCTGACTGCTCCGGAGTACATGGTTCAATAAATATTATATGCCCTCGTCGCGGGTCGACCAGCGGAGGCGGCAGACGATGTGGAGGATGACGCGCGCGTCTCTTCGGCGGTGACTTCAGCACACTGCGCTGGTGATACGCGCACTGCATTTATGTAGTATATACGTGTACAGTGTCAACTGTACAGCGATACGTATACAGGGCGATCGCTTTGGGCGACTACTCTTTCGTCCGGGCCTACGATTGGATAGGGAAGGTAATAGAAACTTTGTTCGGCGGTCCGATTCTTGTCATGCGTTTACGTGTACCGCGGCGACGTCGGTTATTCGGTATTGTACAACGAATTCGGTTGACAATAGAATTATATTAAAAAAAAAAAAGCTCTTAACAAAATATAATGTCGGTTCGATCGACGAAAGATAAAAAATATTTTTTATCGTGAATAATTATTTTAAATCGCCAAAACGTAAACGAAATCTGTATAGCAGTAGTATATTTCTGAATACAGTTCAAACGTGAAATACACCAGCTGAACAGAAATTATAATAAACATTTAATAAACGAGTGCCGTTTGACACGGAAATCACTCGGTATACGCGTGGCTCCAGCAGATCAGTGTGTTAATACTACTTACTCTCATCTTTATATTATATACATCATACTCGTTTGCACGCGTGTTTCTCGTCCGTCTCCGCAAAACCCCTTCGCACGCTGCTCGTGTACAAAGTATGTGTACAAAGTAACTCCGCGCACGTTCCGGTCGCTGCTAATTATTGCGATTTGTAGAATTAATAACCGCCGTGCGACATGTCGTATACACGTAGACGTTTTCAAATATATCTATATATAAGAAAACAAACCGATACGTTTTGTTAACTGTAAACGCGGTTAATCATTTCCTCGGCTCGCAAACGCATATTATACATATATACCTGATGGACGAGATTGATCTACGCTCAGCGCGCATTTATTTATATAATACACATAATAAGTATAATATACTTACGTACGTGGTGATGTAGATGGCTGCATATCGCGAAAACTGTTGTGTAGAGCAGTGGTTCTTAAACTTTTTTGTTAGCTGAGGCGGAGCCCTTTAGATGCCAAAAATAGTAAAAAAAAAATGTACTGACCGTTTGCTTTTTGATCATTTATTTTTTATGATTCGCAAGTCGCTGAATGCACGTAATAGTCAATTTATTGCATACATTTCTACCTGTGTCTACATCGTTGTTTCTTAGGCATTTCGGAAACATCCATCTTCACGTGGACTACCCATATCACATATCTCTCGTCGTCATCTCACTCATCTCTGTCTTCATCCCCCTCATCGGCGATTTTCTGGGCTGCTTATAAATGTATCTATGTTGGCACTTTGCACGTACATGGTTTTCGATGAGTTCTTTGTTTCCATGCGGTTGTTTGATACAAACGAAATTATAATAACGGTTATATGGATCATACGTGAGACCCGCAGCGGCACCAGTAGCAGCATCGGAATAAAACACACGTGTCCGTGGCGGCGAATGTCTGTGGGCTTATGACAAATTGAGATTTATATGCGGTCGCGTGCGTATAGCAAAATCATTTGAGACGTAACGTCAACCGTACGACGTCCGGGGCATTGCGACGTTGTAACTGTATTCATTTATCGTGGCTAATATAAAATACCAAAAATTGATTTTTTTTCATATACTTTTTTACCGTACAAAAATAATAATCGTATAAAAAATAATTCATCAACTTCTTGATTTTTGACAATTTTTTTTAGTTATTAACATAATAGTGTACTAGTTACTCAATTTTAAATAATAATAACATTTTCAGCAAACTTTATCGTAAGAATGACGAGGTGATAACTTTGTAAACTACAAAAATTATTAAAAATGTAGATATCGCTGTGTGTAAATCCCAGTGGAACACCCTGTATATAGAGTCATATGACTTTAATCGAAACCGTATTGAATGATACCGTAATGAACTGTTGAACCCTTTGAAAAGAAATTTGTTCTCTACAAAGTATGATTTTATTCCATTAAAACAATGACTGTAATGACTCGATGATTATGTCTTAAAGTTGGATACCGCAGCGGTGTCTAATCATGTAAAAAGGACATGTGATATACTCGACTCGCACGGAACATCGCGTTGTTCGTCATCCTGAGAATATCAAGAAGTATCTCACACGAGTCATTTAATGAATAAGTACAAGAAAATTGAATGTTGAACCTGCAAAATGTTCAGAAAGATAAGCCCTATAAAATGGCTTTCTTCGAAGTTTAAAAAAGTTGTGCACAAAATAAAAAGTTAATCTTTTAACTTCTTCAGTAACGCAAAATCACCTTTGTCCAGAGATGCTCGTAAAAAGAAAGAAAAAAAAAACAGAATTCCCCGTGTATAATAATATAATATGGTGCAGAAACGGGAATACGACGAACCCGCTTGTTATACAGGATCCGCATCATACTGGAGGCGCCGCACGGCATATAACACCGTATTACATGTACCTGATACGTGCCGAAAAAAGTACTACTTAATACAATATTGAAACGGACGCAATGGCACACACGACGCGCGCGGTACCCTGTAATTTGCTCGGGTCTCGTATGATCCGCGGGTGGGCGGACGAGGTGGAGAGAAAAAAAGCGAAAAATTCGAGAGAAACCGTGTTCCGCTATTATACCACGATCACCGCGGATAGATAGGTGCCCACACGTTCCACGAATATTAGAAAAAAAAAACGTTCACCGCTGCTGTTCACACGGTCTCCGACGGGACGTGTTAATTTTACGATTGCCCGGTGGACGTCCGTACCAAGCCTACACAATGCGTAATGCACCTACTGCGTACGGCGAGAGTTATAGTAATAATAACAGTAATGATAATAGAATATACTCGCCGCGTTCTACGTAATATATTCCGCGGCGTCGCTACCGTTTTACGCCCGAAGTACCGAAAACGTATTTTAAACGACTCATCGCACTACACGGTCGTCTTCGCCAACGCCTCCGAATCACGTGCTCTCTCTCTCTCTCTCTCTCTCTCCCTCTCTCTGTCTCGCCATCTTTTCCATTCCGTTTATTACTGTTATTACCCGTATAACTACACACAAGCCCGTGACCACCGGATATAATACACGGCTAGCTGTGCCCACACGCCGGTGTCGGCCTCGTCGCGGTTCCTCTATTATTTCTTCTTCCCGACTCCGTGTCGAAATTTCGAAATTCCTTTTTCCGAAGCCCCGCGGTTGTACTGCACGCAGTTCTCTCTATATATATATACATAGGCATATATGTAGTGTACGTGAATGTAACATGTTGTTTGAAATTTTCCAAACTTTGGCGCATATTTTACTCTTTTCGCTGTCCGCTGGTAAAATATAATGATAAATATCGATCAATTTCATTAATTCTTCCTGATGACTATATGTTTGAGGATAAAATATTTTTAGTTTTTACTTGGTTGCAAAACAATCAACAAGACGAAGTTTTTTTTGATTTCAAAGGATCATTGAACTATAAGTATCTGTACGTGTTAAAATCCATTTCTGCGATTATCATGAGATATCTATGGTTTATAAAATTAATACCAACGAATAAGAATAATTGTTTTGGATTAACGGCCACACATAGGGACGGGTGATCATGCGAAAAGTTTTTTTTCCACAGAGGAAACAAAAAAAAAAAATTCTCAAAATGTTTAATTTTATTTCATACATTTTAAAAGACAGAAAATACATGGTAATAAATAAAATGTAATCAAAATACCTTTACATTTCTGTGTTTTATATAATTATGATTTTACGGTATTACCTAATAATGATAAGGATATTTTTAAATTATAAATTCGTAGTATTTTTTCCAGGGAGGTGCCCTTCTTGAAAAACCCCTCCAAAGGGTGGTTGTGCATCGGCTGATATACTCGTATGCTCCGTCTATTGTACATTTAAGTTCTAAAATAGATATTACTCTAGGACTAGCTACAACTCGGTTTAAAGTTTTTAAGGAATTCGTTATATGATATTCGGTGACCGTGGTGTATCCGTATAATAACATAGCACATTAAACGTTCACTTCGTTTTGCGTACAATGTACATATTATTATGATAAAGTAACACGCGTGTCTTGGACCAAAGTATAGTAGCGCGCTTTCTAGTGAAGAGAAGACGCGACCGAAATTCACACGTGATATCCTCGTTTTTACAACGTGCGTGTGGTCTTTCCTGTCCCCTACGCATATGCTGCAATTTATCCCCCGTGACACGATATTATACGGGTAATATTTACATTTCTCTCCGTGCGCGCGTGGAAACTTTCAGAAAGAGCATAATAGCTCGTCTCGAATGCACGCGTTTGATACTTTCGGTTTTATCATTTTACTTAGTTATGAATCTTTTGAAAGTTCGTTTTATAATACAGTATTATTGTTTGATTTTTTTGCGAACAACACCACACAACTCACAACGATTTTCAAACGTCGTCTTTGAAAGGAAAAAACTTCTGCGGGTCATCCGTTCAAATATATTTTCCATAACTTCTTACGGAACTTCTCATGAACGCGATGTTCTACACGGCTATAATGCGATAGTGTGTTAGAGTATCAAATCAGAATTTTCTTGATAGGAACTCGTCGACTAACGTCCGAAATCAACGATGAATTCGTGCGTAGAGGGACGGGGTGGGGGTGAATGTGATCTGGACAAACGACAACGAATCGTCTGAACAGGTTACGTGTGGTCGCAATAATGTGCCATCTATTATAATATGTCATTTGAATGTAAATGACAATTCGTTAATACTTTTGGCAATACTCTGGAGACGAACCGTTTGTACATAAGTGACCGATGTTGTTCACATTGAACTGAACACATAAACAGAACATTGTAAAGATAATTTTTTTTTTTTTTTAACAAAACTTATTTACATAATATTATGTTATATTAATCGCATAAATCGTCGGTGGATAGATACCTCTCACAATAATATTTTAACCTGTCATTCCAGTTGTATCGTTCATTGCAGTAAATAGACAATATTATTGTGTGCGCACTGTGCGTAAGGAAAAAAATAAAATCGTTGTCGGAAAAATAGCAATTAAATAATCCGGAGTCACAATAAAACGTATGTGCTAAATCAATTTTAATCGAGATACATTATGCAGATTGTACCACGAAGGTATGAACATTGTTAAGTTATGTTATATTTAGTATGTTTATTGCCGACATCGTTATAACGTTTATAAAGCATTTTTAATTCTGATGTTTAAATGGTATTTATTGTTTTTTTTTTTTTTGCGTTATCTCATCTTGTCAACGACAACTATGTACAACTGTATGTTCTTTGGACGGTTGTGAAATTTACACGCGCGATGTTGAAAAAACAAAATAAAAAATAACCGTCCTGCGATGTGATCGTACTTTTTTGCGCGGGAGGCATGTTGCTGCCCGGAAGTTATCAGTGCCGGATTTAAGTAGTAATATTTTATATTCGATTACATTTTTAAGCGGGAATCGCGTACGCTTCTGAGCATAGGCTGCGGGCAGTATAAAGGTACTGCAGGATATTAAGTATTCAAAACAAGTAGTTATGTCACAATTCACGAAAATAACAATTCAATTTTTGTCGAATTCCTTACACTAAAACCATAGAAAAAAACAATTCACCAGTTCAAATCGATCCGTTTTTATTACAGTGGGTACAATATGCATTATAGTCTAGCACAATATTTCGAAGTCATGAATTTTGAAATCATTTATGTTTTACGAAAAACAAAGCAAATTCAAGATTATTCTCTAGACTTTTTTGAACCAACGCATTGCTCTCTTCGCACATTCAGCACCTTGAACAGGCGTAGTAGTGTATACTTGGCAAATTATATATTGCATCGCAACGGCACGTTTTCGGTCGAAAAAGGAAGACCGGAAGTGACGAAAATACGTACGGACAGACACCGGGGATTCACCAGCGGCTGGATGAGAAACAAAAAAAAAAAAACGTTTGACGACGACTACATGTATAATTATAACGTCACAAGCGTCCATCGGTTTCTCGTATAATATATTCGCCGCGTTAAATACCACAGAGTGAATAATAATTATAATAACCTTTACTCTTTGCCGTGCTAATAAACACCGAAATAATATTATGTAGGCGATCACACATTACGGACTCGGAGAACCCATATGGCCCCATATAAATATTGTTCACGTATTATAATTATAAAACGTCACCGCCGTGATATCGGCCCACGGGACCCTGGGACTTTCAATCATTCGACTAATTACATCTTCTCCTTCTCCTTCGTTTTCGGTGTCTTCTTCCTCTTTTAACCGCCGCTTGTACCCTACCAACATTTTTGCTTGAACAGCATAGAGTTCTTCACCTTCACACGTTTCGATCACCGACCCGTGGAGTTGAGAAATATTGGAGATGTTGCAGTGAGCCACACGTGTACGCTTAGTAACGGAAACATAACATTTAAATACATACGCGAAAACGACGAAATGCCCACTAGTGATAACTCCGAATAAGATCACTAAATGTGATTTCGATACATTTTATACGCAACAGGACTTTTCTGGTATGAACGAAGACCGTTCAAAAATGCACACCTATCGACAGGTATAGGATAGCTATCCCGCGATATAACATAATATTTACGCGAATCAGGATAAAAGTTAATCCTTACCAGCTATATACGTTTACATTAATTGTCACGCGGGCTAAGGCACGAGTACGAGTATCGTAAATTAAAATAAACTAAATCGGTTTGACGATTAGAAATTCCAATGGGGATGGTTCAAACGGATAGTCGCTGTAAAAGATATATTTACGAAAAGTCGTGAAAAAATGTTAGGTCGCGTGTAAAGGTCAAGACAAATACTGATGTAGTATATCCGTGGGTTAGAAAAGAAAAGTCAATAACCGATTTTATAAACTTGCAAACTATAATCGTCCATGTATTTGGAAAAAAAATTGCTTGGTAATAGTTTCAGACGCAACTAAGCAATACGATCTTTGTAATTCACCAAAGGAAAAGATCATGAAAATATGCAGGGATAGTTTTATTCCTATAGTGTTCTCAATATGATAAAGGTTTATCACGTAAGATCTAAATAATTGATATTTCATGGTCTATACTGTTTTGTTTTTTTTTGTAACTGTTTAGTATTTTAATTATTTTTATTGTATTCGCAGTTTAAAATGTATCAGAATAATAATGCCATTGGTAATCGCGTAAACCTGTAAACCTAGCGTCAACAAGTGTTTACTTCGTTTTCAAATGTTTAATCCTGTAAAACACAGCATTACGGTTTATGGTGCACAAACGATACCGGGTATCCGGTAGACCTATAGTGTGACATGCAACATTAACACTATGTACGTACACACAAATATAGGTAAATTACGTGGCTACGTGTACGTTTAAATATAACGCGTTACAATATATTATGTGCGTTACACGTATATTATTCATGTTGATAATATGTGCGTACACGCGGAGGACGAGGAGAGGACACTGCCGAAGGATATTCACGCCCCGACCTGGACCCGGTCGTCCGCCGCCGACGGTCCGAGATATCGCGCTCGCGCGTCATTAAAACGCGCGGCGGAACACATAAATAAAACATTTAAATATATAATATTCGAACCGCACCTCGCGCGCGCGATCGTGTGTACGGTATTGTTCTGGTTTTTTTTTTCTCTTTGCGCTGCTCTCTTTTCGTTTTCCCATGCCGAACAGACTCTCGTGTTGTTGTTCGAATGTTATTATTGTTTCTGCATCAGCCCTTTCGCAGCGTTTACCGAGACGGATGCGCGGAAGGAGCACAGGAGGACATTTGCGACCCCGGTTCTCCCGTGGCGCGTATCCAGTAATTCGCAGATCAACATTTCCGAGGCTGCAACCGCCGCGGTTCAAGTCGGATACTCGTTCAAACCGATCGTAAAAGTTTCCCAAAGTCGTTCGCTGTTTGTAACAATCCACTCGTTGTTTACACGAAACCCGAGTGCGGTCGCGCGTGTATTTCACATTGAAGATCGAAACGAAAACAACTTATTGACAGAAAAAAGTAATTCAAATATATCAAAATTTAGTGGATCGCTCAATGTGCTATCGAACAATGATGATAACGACCGATGAACATATTTTTAAGGGTCTCTAACTCCGACTTCTGAATCCGCCATCAGACTGCATACATTTCGAACACAGATCATAAAATTCTGTTACAAACTATCAACGTCGACGGTGCTGGTAGAAAACGAGCCGTAACGAATATATGCTTTCCTCATTAAACATGGTCTTTCATTGAAATCCTAATCTTTTTTCTAACATTCGGTTTCATTAGGTTGAGTCACCCTAAAATCTAATTTCCCTGTTAACTCTAAGTTCATGTCCTTTATCAAGATCGCTTGCAATTTTAGTTTTAAATTTTAGAATTGAATATTATTTGTCTGAGTTGCTTTTTTTTATCGACGTCTTATATAATATTATTTTATATATTCGTACGTACATAGTATATACGCTACAGACGGACGTTTTTCATTTGTTTTTAAACAAGAACATTTAATGCGAACAAAGCCTTATCTTACGGTTTTAATCTCACGGTGAGCATAACCGTTTCCAGGGATAGTATACCCACCCGCGACGACTCGTTTCGAAAATCGAAATTCGGGCAAAACCGCAATGGTATCAGAAAACGAGTGCGCGCGTGCTTCGTAAATGTACACGCTTCGCGAAGACGGTTTCTGATAAAAAAGTTATTAAATATGTGTTATGTTACCGGTCAATTGTTCTATTATTATTCATGACTAAGTATTCATTTATCCGAAAATCCCTATCTGACAAGTGCCGACACAAATATATCTTGTAAGTTAAAAAAAAATATTAAAAATCATGAAGCTTATGAAATTAAAGATTTGAACGGTACATGTTCAGAAAATTGAACACCATAAATCGGTTTATCTCGAATTGAACACAAATAACGACTGTGTTATATATTTTTTTTCTATAACCGAAACATATACGCATTTATTTAAAAAACGAACAAATGAAAATTTGATGAAAGTTAGAAAAAGTAGCTCTTCATTTTAACACATCCCGGACACCGCGAATATACGACGGACAGTGAACGTACGTATGCATATTATAATATAATAGGACACCCTGTATTATGACATTCCAGTTGTTACAAGTGCGCCGTATCGGAGGGATCGCCGGGCAACACGTCGAATACGACAAAATGCATGTCCCTGTGTTCGGGGAAAAATAATTGTCTTTCTACCGCGGCGGGATCGAGAGAAAAACAGTAGTTATAACCAAGGGCGTACGCAGGGGGCCTAAGGGGCTGAACCTCCTCTTAATGGCCCGTAGTATTGTTTATTTTAATTTATTAAATTACCAACATAAATAAAAAAGAAGAATTTTCGGAATTTAAAGTTATAGAAAAATTTTCAAATATCTCACCCAATGGAATGCAATAAATAGATTGTACAAAATCAAATTTGTATTTATTGTCTAGTGCCTATTATTTTTTTATGATTGAATATAATAGTTTTTTTTTTCGTATATATTTCTAACAGTTTAATAACATAATTATATCAGTAAGAAAAAACTGAGTGAATATTTATTTTCAAGCCCCCCAACCCCACCCCCGCACATCGAAAAATCCTGCGTGCGCCGCTGGTAATAACATTATCATCGCGACCGGTTGCTCGCGGCCTCCGCTATTGCGCGTGCGCCGACGATCCATATTTTATGAGATTATATTAAGACGACGGACGTACAGACGCGTGCGTTGTAATACCATAAACATAGTCACCCAGGAAAACGTAACAGGACACGACTTGTTGAGCCGCGAAATCTGTGAAATCCAAAACGCGATTGCAACACGCGCCCATGACAATCATACGAGTATCGCGATGCGTGTACACTGTAACACGAACACCGCGTTAAAATAATAACTGGCGAATTCGGCGATTGCTTCAAAAATCGTTTTCCGGTGTAACGACCGATGGTGGTCGAGGTGAAAAGTCCTTACGCGAGTCGTACTGCTGCTCTCATAACCCCTAAGTGAGATATAACATTATAAGATGTATACGAGTATGTTACCAGCAATATGGATGATTCAGGTATTTTTTGCAAAATGACTAGGTATTATGCATATTGCCGACCGGTTTTAGGCAATGTAAATAAAACATAGAATTTTCAATATTATTTTACATATAACCTAGGTATTTTATAAAATGCCAATTTTTTTTTAGTCAAAGTAAAAAATTAATTATTTAATGTTATTATATTATATAATATATATATATAATATATATATATATTTATTATTATTTATTATTATTATTATTATAGCTACTTATTACAACATGTTGTTGAAAAATGACATTTTGATGTGCATAAAACATTTTTTTAAGACAAAATATGTACTATTTATTTTGACACTTGGTCTTACAAACGCATTTTAAAAATCCTTGGCCAGTTCCTGTCGACTGTTCCTTTGCGACCTGTCTCTTTGTACCCAATTTTGTTTATTTTTATCATATTTCATAAATGACGTTTGGCATTATTCAATATGCCCAGGCAAAGCTCGTATTATATATATTGCCGAGCGATTTTGCAAAATGCCGGATTATCCATATTGCCGGTAACATATATACTAATATAAGATATCATATAAGGTATCACAACGTTTACGTTTGCTCCGGTGTATCTTTAATGACGTATATATCAACATGTAAATATTTTCTTATTTTTTTTCCTACATAAATACAAATATGTTTGTTAGAACTTTTTAATTTTCCAACGGTTTTGTCTATTTTATATAAAGCGGTATCAAGTTCAGTCCAATAAGATTTGGAGATATCTCAAAGAGATTGATAGATTTTACTGATAAAAACCTCGCACAGTGGATGATGGCAAACCGTTGAACACATGTTTTCGCATAAAAAACTATTTGGGTTTTTTTTAACGATCATGTAATGACAAATATTGAATACACAAGATCTCATATAAAGTCCATTTATCTATACTCATTAGTTATTTCAATTCTTAAATCGTATGCATACATTTCGTACGATCATACGTACCATCACATCTGTGTACAACTCCGAATGATGACCGAACAGTTTTCACTCGTATCTATTATGCACTATAGTGTTTTTAATACGGTTACGTAACACAATATATAGTTACATAATACGAAAATAAGAAATATTTCTCAACAACTATTTATTCTTCCGTATTTTAGATGAAATCAAATTGTTGTGATAGATTTTTCATTAAAATAATATCATGCACTCCGGCGGCAATTTTTTATTTAGTGATCTCACAACATCATGAAACATAGAGTACACACATTTTTCGAACGATAAAAGTAAAAACCTTCATTTCTACATTTCACAGGTAAATAAAATAAAATATTTCATATAATATTAATTTAGTATAATTATTTAATATTAAATATAAATAAAAAGGTTTTGCACTTCGTGGATTCAATTGGATTTTGACGAATTCGATAAAAGCTTGTTTTAAAACACTAAGTTTCAGGTTTATAAATAACAGTCAGCTCTTGGGGAAATATTGCGCGCTGAGAGATTCCACCATATAACATTACAGTTTTTAGTACGATTGAATAATTTGTTCGCGCAAATGAATCGCAGGATTAAAAATGGATTCCACATACGTTGTGTATTCTTGTTCCGTTGAATATACCAGATCATCTGTACTGCATTTAGCAAGGGCGAATTCAGACCAAAATGACCAGAGGAGAAATTTTAAAATTCAAAGGGTACACACATTTAAGATAAACGTGGTACCTGATTCTTCCCGTGGTTCAAGATATATGTTAAACTGCGGCTAGTGTATACGTCTAATGGTAATGTTTTTTCGAGAACATGACGTGAGGGATGCATCGGGACGATTTTTTTTCATAGTATTCCGCTCAGCCCTGGGAACTCCATAGTTGATCACATTTATCGTCTCCCCACCCTCTTTCAACACACCGTTGTTCCGTGCGTACGTACCGCCCAATACGTGCAGTTAGCTTTGGAGGAAACGGTGTCCGCAGGGAGATTTATGCGTATGATATCGCATTTCGGTCGTCGTTTAGAGTGTTTAGACCGTGTGACATATCTCGGTAACATCTCGTTTCACAACATACGTCCCAGGGATGAATGCTCAAGGTACGTTTTAACGAAACAGAACAGGTCTGTACTGCGGGGGTACATCACGATGCCGCGTCGATCTCGGAACACGCGAAATGTACATGTTTCCGGGGTGTACTGCGACGTTTAGCAGGTTAATCAAACTGCTCGACGACGGTTGTTGCACGTACTATGTGGTGGGCGCGAGCGTCCGTCTTAGCGCTAAGCCGCCGACACGTGTCCGTGGAGAAGAGATGTTACGTGGAGAGAGACGAAAAATAAATAATAATAAAACGGTTTATTAGCGAGAATCGTCCGCAATGACGGTACACACACACACACACACACGTGTATACACACACACACACACACACGAATACATATATCTCACGTACGTATGGCGCGACGTAAAGTGTGGGTTGTATATATATGTATATGTGAAGGTAGAAACTGCTACGATATTTAGAATATCGTAAAACGACATTCCACGCGGAGTAAGAAAAAAAATAAAAAAAGAAGAACTGTTCTGGCAGATGAACCAGTTTGTGGTTTAATGCCACCGCATCTTTTTGTATCGCTTTTTCCACAATTTTTTTTTTTTTTTTCGTGTGACATTTAAAAAGCGGGGACACGCGCGCGAAGAGATCAAGTAAAAAAAAAAAAAAAAAGAGAGAGAAAAAAGTGCGCGCGGCGCTCGCCCGCCGCTGACGACCGTGTACATATTATTATAGTAGTCGTCTCCGTCTGTGTTTTAAACGCATTATTATTATTATTACTATTACTATTATTTTTATTATCTACTCATATGCTTCTTCTCCTCCCGATAATAATTGATTGACCTTAAACGTTGTGTTCATTTTTTTTTTTTTGAACGACCGCCGTAACGGATTTGAATTTCATGAATAAACATATTATTATCGTCATCATGCGGACGCGCGCGTCTTAAATAAAAATCTGGTTTACATACTACTATGTCGAACGGATCATCGTTATGTATTTTTATTGTACCCGCGACGACGACGACGACCAGGGAAACGGGATGGACCGCGCGATTCGACGTGTACCAGGTAAACAGTACGGTAATATATTATAATACGACGAACGGGGGGGGGGGGAACTGCGCCGTGAGCGGTCGGCGGAAAAAATTTAATAAAAAAACTTAATTTTCGCTCTTAAACTCAGCTAATAGTTCACAGTACGGGTAAACGTGTGCGCGAAAAAACCAACAACTACATTGTCGTAGTGAAAACGGAGACGTGTTGAATACCGTCGAAAGAAATTGAAAAATCGTTCTTGTACCCTTATACCTACAACGTTACGACCGCGGTGATTCGGGTGGGTTACGTAGTCATGTGTTTGATTAAGAAGAAAAAAAACACTATCCGTTCATCACTGCTAAACATATTCTACCGCGGTTTGAAAATATGGTGGTAACGCAAAAACGGTTTTGTACGAGCAAAGGAGTTGAAAGTCAACCAGGTTCTTGTGCATTTTCGGAATATTTTGTTTACACTCTAACATCGTTTTGTCGAAAATTTATTATACCAAGAAACCTACACGATATTATTTTGTTTTTGTTTTTTTTTCATTTTTTCGGTATGACGAAGAACAAGCACGTTGTTCATAGAGTGTACAATACTGCAGTGATAGGAATCTAAATATTGTTTACGTTTCTTTAATTTTAGGCGAAAGTGCTATCGTACATTTACTGCCGAAGGACTCGCAGACCAAAATATGATTTAAGAATAAAAAGATACACCCCGCCTAAGCGCGAGTACATCTTTTGAATGTTTTTACAGAATTGTGTATATTATACGTTACCAAGGTAAGATATGCGTCGGATTGTGAAGCGTTGACAGAGAGGTGATCATTTAGTAACCGGTTAACGCGCATTTGTGCTGCACACGAAATTTCAAGAGGTAATAGGCGTTCACGAAAAAATACCTTTTTTTTTCACGTATAAGACACAAAATTATTGCGTTTAAAGAAAATTTTCCCGACAATCTTACGGACCTCAAAAGCATCTTTTTCGAGGAAATGAATTACGGGACCGTACGACAATATTATTTTCATCATCACATCGTCCAGCCGGATCAAGTGACGCGATTATGATTATCTCGTACTCAAAAGCCGCGTGTGCGACGGTTGTAAGAATGCAACGCGTTTAATCTTTTTTTTTTTTCATATTATATTTTCTTTTTTCCGTTCGCAAACTTTCGTACGGTTCGCTCACCACGCGCGATTTCGAATAGGATTCGTAAATAATATTACCGCTGCAGGTATGTGCGGCGCAAAAATGTCATGTAGAATGCCGTTCGCCCGACCTGCGGAGATTTAATAATCATTTATATAAACAACAATAAACAATCGACCCGGTTTTCTCTGCACATCGTATTATTATTATTATTATTATTGTATATATATAGGTAATCTATCTACGGAGGTAACTGACCTCGTATTGTGTCTCGCGTTAAATACCAAATATTCGAAAATTACGTTTGTTTACGCAGAACCGTTGTTCCGTCTTTATCAAGAATACATATGGGTAAATATTGATTTTTCAATATTTTAAAACATCGCGCACGTTTTCGGATATGATTTTCTATTTATCCGCGTGATAATCGCCACTTAACATTAATCCGAGATTTTTTAAATGCGATATCCTCAATTCAGGCACCCTACTAAGAGTGTTCGGTTCTATAGATGCAATAACGCGTGGATTGCTTAACGCGGTGAACTTACGTATTATTCGTGACGAGCTTACTTTCAATAAGCTCGCGAACTGGGTATGACACAATACAATATGTGCTTCATGACTTGGTTTGTTATTGAGATGATCGCGTCATCATATCGTTTGGATTTCCAACAGTTTAATTAATCATTAACGGAGGACCAATGATGTACGGAAATATATAGTCGTAGATATAATGTCTATAGAAAGTTTATAGAAACCCTAAATTTCTAATGGGAATCGCATATTTTATTTAATGCAAAACGGTTTGGGATTAATCGAAATTGACAATTTGAATTTTTCAGATCAGTGTGTAATCTGTTGTATATCTTATTATTAGTCATAACTTAAAACGCGTTTAATCATAATACGTGATCTCAACAGTAAATTTAAGAATTCCTTCAAACTTTCCAAACACGAATATTTACAATTTCTGTTCAGTTTGTGCACTCGAATGGTCCATAGATTACACGTTCCAGTCGTTCCACACCATAAATTAGTTGACATATCAATAACGTATTCATTATTATGAGTTTTAAAATACATTTGAGATTTTTTTTTTGTTTCATTCAATAATAATTATATATTATTGAATGAAACTAATATAATATATTTTCATTTTATTTATTTGTATTAAATAAATTATTCACGTTGTCTTTAAAGTAATTGGAATGATAATTTATGTAGGTATTAGGGTTATATGTATTATGTTAAAAATTAATTTCTTTTTTGTCAGTAGGGGGAAATCAGTTCTCTTAGCCAACTCTGTTTAAAGGTTATAAATAAGATATAGTAATTAAGGAGGGCGAGAGGGTATACTCGGCCCCTAATTTAAAATGTCCGACCGAGAAATTTTCCTTAGATCCACTGACTAGTGAGTGTAGCGGTAAAAAAAAACGGAAACCTGAAGTACGTAGACTGTTATAGATGTCACTGGCCGTCAGTAGGTAGGCCAAATTCTACTCGGTTGGACTCTGAGATCTGTTATTGAATTGTTTACTCTTTCCCTCTCTCCCTCCCCCTTAACGCCAGTCATATACAAGTGATGTCATAAGCAAGTTATAAAAGTATTTTTTTTCTTTCGTACAATATTCTTTATGCTAAAATGATTAGTATTCGTCTCGATTTAATATAATTAATATGTTCGGATAAAAATTTGTTATGATTCAACAGAGATAAGATACGAGTAAAAACATTAGCACGACAGTTAGCACGGTTCACACGCAATAAGCGTTTTTTTTTTTTTTTTTATGACAATAATTCGTTTCACGTGTAGGACATTCGTTGGGGGTATCTAATTTTAGTATAGAATCAAACGTTCATATTTTATGTACATGTAATGTGTATACCCGACGTAGCAGTGGTACACATGGCCAGTGACAAAGAAAACGAAAACGCTTGCGTACAACGAGACGAATAGGTTTCACGAGTAATACGCGTGTACTGTATAATAATGATGATAAATCATACACCAAATCAGCCGATTTCGACCAATCGTGCGCTGTAATAATATAATGTTATTTATCGGACGCCGTCCGAAATCCGATTCCGAGCGCACAACTACTGACATTCAACATAATATTATTTACTGCGCGTGTAAATGGTAATCATTTTTATGCGTCGTCCTCCAAAATCGCAAATGTGTTCGAAAATAAAATCGTTCGTTTGCAATGTTTTTGACGTGAAATTCTTGAACGCGCAGTTGAATTTCATACAGGTATAATGAGTGTTTTGCGTAGGCAAATATTATTGATCAAAGTCATCGGTCACGTAGCACGTGGTACCGGTAATAACGCGTAATGAACGCGGTACGATATTGTGGTAGCCGAGATGCTCACGAATCTCGTCGAAACCGATAAAAAAATTTGTCCGCGGACGCTAAACGGTCCTGTTTTCACAAAAACGCGATTTCTCGCCTCGTACTCACTTCACGCGCTCGGTATCACGCGGTTAGACCGTAAGCAAAAGTAACACGCTCGTTTTTGTCGCTCGACAATCATATTAGTATATACACGTATTTAATCGCATCGTCGAAATGTCATTCATTTTTCAAACGAGTGTCATAACTCATAACTCATAACTATACTATGTATAAACAACAGTGGTCACCAAATGGCGGCCCGCAGACAAGGAAGAAAAAGTAAAAACCGATAGTAAAATACGAATAAACTTCGATAGCAAACTTACTTGCCATTTTTCCCACTAATTTTACCCTGACTTTCTATTTATATTATAATATTGTTGTTAATTTATTTTTTTTATTTTATTTTATTTTTTTCAATTTATTATTTTTTATTTGAGTTATACTTTTGCTTCATTACATAATATGTTAAAAATATCTGTTTGGCTATTTTGACGGCCCCCAAAAATTTTCAAAATTCCCGATTCGGCCCTCCAAAAATTTTAATTGGTGACCCCTGATATGCAACATAATATTATTATAACGTTATCAAACACGCAATAATAAGACCCGTTCGCGTTTAACTCGTTCTCGCGCTTATTTATTAACTGTAAATCATACTAAGCGGTGTCTAAATTGTTCAGTCTTTTCATGGTAACGCACACTTTTTGTAGGCCTTTCGTAGGGACAGGGCTGCACGTAGACTGACTCGTGGGTTGAGTGACATCGAGTTTGTTGGGCCGGTCTCCTACAGTCTATAAAAGGGAAATAAATCCGTCCAATTAATTTGCTTTTTACGTTTTTTTTTTTCATCTGTTTCCGCATATTTTTTAGTTCACGTTACAGATGTCGCCTGTATTGTCTTATCTGTTTATAAAAATACGGAAAAACCTATTGATAACTCCTATGGTTTATTCATACTGAATCATTAGGCACCTAACTGTGTACATCAATTTTGGCAGATTGATTGCTGCAGCTACATAAGTATGAAAGTGTTTCACTGAAATAATTGCAAATTCGTGCTTAAAAGCATGAGTATAAGTTCTAAAGGACAAGATTCCTCCCGCAGTTACGGTTCTATTTAAGAGCGACAAAGTGTTTTAAACTGTTCTCTTACAAATGTTATGAGCTCGATCGTTGGAATCGAACGTTTGCAATATCATTTTATGGCTTGGAATTCACTGTGATCACAACCGAAAACAATCATCACGTCTGTACGGATGTCTCTCTTCGAATAAAGAGTCGCTGTGTTGTATTCCGAGTCCGATGTGACTTGTTGGGTAAATCATATAGTTCTATCGACGCACGAAAAACATTCGTTGCGGAATTTATGTAAAACGGCGGTAGACCCTTTTACGTTTCGCACACGAAAAACTACAAAAAAAAAATAAATAAAAAGAAGCCACTGTACACTATTATAAACTAAACACGTCGACCGATTCGACGGAATAATCTCTATCGAATTTGGACGCAAATAGACACGATGACGCATTTCGTTATGTGAACCCGGTCGCATATAATGCTCGCAGCTTATCATACCTTACTACTTCGCACACACACTATATGTATATACACAATACACTCGCACACGCCGAGTATGTAAGACCTCGTTTATCAAGTATTTTACGAGCTCAGATGAGATTAAACCGAAACGCGAAAAAAAAAAATTACGCATAACAAATCATCGCGGATTAAGGATACATTTATAGAGTTGCTGTTGCACGACCCACGGAGATATATGCGTCTAAGAACGGGTCAATTGAATTACAAACCAAATAATATATTATATATTTTAAACCTATGACCTGTTCGCCTTCTGCAACATTCCTATCACCTCTACGTCGTGTTTTTTTTTTCACATACAACATCGCATTTAGTGGTGACGATTCTCATAAACTATTCATAATCAATATAATATAGATATAATAGGCAAATTTCATTACAATGTTTGCCAATAGTACAATAAAAATACAATTTGATAAATGTCTTTAATTACTCCGGACAGTTCTCAAGGCCTAAGCTGTATACTTTTAGACATTAGACCCTGGGAACATCATTAGTCGTCGAGAGAATCCTTCTTAAGTCCACGGGGCGTGGGTTATATCACGGAAATTGATATTGTAAAGAGATTTAGGATTGCATCCAGTAGAATTGTATTATTGGTACGAGTTGAATTACCCGTAGCTCGCACGGAACAGGTACGGCCGAGACCACAACTATGAGCGGGATGATTACAAACACAACAAAAAAAAAAAATTCGCCATCGAGCCTTTCTCAAGTGATGATCTTCCATATATCTGGCAAATGACAATCGATTATAGAATATACTAGCTGAATAACCCGGCTTCGCTCATGTGCAGTTATTGCTTTCTCTAAATGAAATTCTTAAATCAGATGTTAATTATTTACCTTCTTTCTTTTTTCCGTCCCCTAGCCACATTCCTTAAATAAATAAATCGCACGTAAGTTGTACAGTTAGAGTTAGTTTTATAATAATAATTAATAGCCCCTGTGCGCTTCGCAGCACCAAAACATTGAAATTGAGTAAAAATCAATATCATTTAATCTCAAACCAATTAATAGAAAATAGAATTGTTGTTGTCATTATGTATGTGCAGCTGTTCAATATATTTAATCAAAATTCTTCACACTCAAAATTAAAAAATTTATTAATAAACATCAAAATTCGAAAAGTGTTATTATTATTTGGGAAATGGAAACCTAATCATTTAAAAATTCTCAAGTTTATTAAATTTTCTATATATTTATTATTATTTAATAATTATTTTCTTATTATTAAATTGTTCTCAATCTTAATTTTATTCAATAAATGCTTTCAATGTACTGCAATGAGCCGAACGATTACTGCGCAATGCGAAATGAAATCGAATGTGGCACACGATTTGATGAAAAAAAAAAATGAAAAAAAAAACGAATTAATTTCCATCGTAAAAAAACAATATGAATTTTACAATCCAACGTGTTAAAAAACACTGACAACAACAACAACAAAAGTCACACCTACCTATGGATTCAATATAGCGAATATCCAAATGCTTTCAATGTACTGCAATGAGCCGTACTGCAATTTTAACTTTTTGTCACTAAAAAAACAATATGAATTTCACAATCGTATTAAAATGCGACGAAAAAAACACATGAAAAAACACCACACTGAAAACAAATTTTCACAAATTTTATTTCACTGAAAAGAAAGAAAAGATTAAATTTTACATGTAAGTAATTTTACGTAAAACGTAACTTTTAATGCCATAGACTCGTGTGCCACGGAAACAAATAATAAAAAATAACCACATAGAGTGTATATATCTCTCCACGGCAACACAATAATATTGTTGAATATCGTGCGTGCGTGTGTGATTAATATTGTGCACTTAAGAGGCCATAACTCCGGAACCACATATCGCACAGCGTACAAACTTCACAGAAACCATCTACATATCAATCTTAATATGCCCTGAAATTTTTATCGAAATCGGTTTGGTGGATCTTGAGCTATAAGATTTATTCAAAATGTACACTTATTTTTATATATATAGATTTATTGTTACCCTGCCATGTCGATTTATTTTTTTCCCACATTAATTAGTTTGAAATATTTCAATTACAGTAAACAGCATTTTTACACTAAATCGTATAACACCATCAAAATAAAGTGAAATAAAACTGTATGATGTCACTATCATTTGGCAAAAATCACCGGCCAGCAGAATCATCGTATCTCCAAAGAGATCTTGATTGTCTCGCAAATATTTTAACGTTCGATCGAGTGCCTCCAATACTCATCATTACGCCATCGTACACTCATGCCGAATGATTATTTTACAATTTTGCAGTAGTTTCGCTGTTCTCGTTTAAATTCTCATCAAATATATGGGATGTATACAATGTTCGCAACAGATTCCTGTGCAAATTATCAATACATTTATTGTTGTTATGGAAACGTCACATTTTATTTGTACATTACAGATGGTGTGGTTGCCTTTGATCATCGCATTGCCTTTTCTTTTTTTTATCCGTGTTATCAAGGTAACTCATGAATCAACAATCAACAATCTCCCGGCGTTTTCAAAATATTCCTAAATTATTTACATTATTGTTATTTTTTTCAGCACCCGATTAGTTTTTCCAAACAAATTATACTCTTAAACTTTCCCTGTATCAAGACATATTTATTGGTGAAAACTGTACTAAAATCCGTTGAGTAGTTTTTGAGATTTTCGAGAACAAACAAACAAACGCTGTCTCTTCATAATTTATATAATAGTTAGATATATATAGTGCTATAATAGTGGTGATGGATGTTTCTGTCGATTTTATTTACAGGCGAAATTAGAGCTTTCGATATTGTCAGTATTGTTTGGACTTCAATATCTCAATGTTGCGACAAAATCAGTTCAAATATTATTTTCTCGCTCATTCAGAAAGAGTCGTGAGAACCCTTTGACCAACTATAAAATGTAGGTGCTAACTACTAGTTATATTTTCACGGTCCGTCGAGCCAACCGCGGACGATTGACGAACGTCCGGGGTCCGATGCCGAGGTCTGTTTTCCGCATGTGGACGTATCGCTAGTATACGGTACGGTGTGATGTCGTGGTGACCGGATAAAACGCATAACCATAAAAAGTTTTCGCTGCATTTTCCTTGCACCGTTCGAACAAAACACAGTGTATGCACGGTTACGACCGACTGCAAACGGTACACTAATTACGTTTTTATTATACAGGATAGAACGTCGTAAAAATAGTGTGCGTGTGTGTGTATGTGAGTGAGAGGGGGAGAAGAGGAGAAAAAAAAACTACTCGAAAATATATGGATTAACGTCGTTCTTGGCTCGCGTAAAAACTATCGTGTGGCTACTACACACAAACTTAATAGCGAGCCGCACGTTTACCTATCGAATCCCATAAAGATAAATCAAAACACTTGAATGCGCACGGTTTTTATGACCGATGTTTAAGAAAAAAATGTGTAGCTACTATTTATATTATACCGTAGCAAGAGACCGCGATAATAGTGATTAAGTATATGTACGGATTTATACGTTTATATAAACACCACTTTAATTCGTGCTTATATATTGTGCGTGTAGGTATGCGAGATGTATGTAGAATACATCGCGCACATACAGGGTGATTCTAACATCTCGAGTAGACGTGTTATGGAATTCGTTTTAAATTCACATATAGGTGTATCGATTTTCAAATGGCAGAGTACGTGTTATTATATTGTACTTAACTTGAATTGGCTTCAGAAAACTTTGGTGAACATAAACCTTATAACGTCGGACTTTTAGTTAAAATCGATGAAAGTCAGGTGTATATAAGGATGATAAATCTACCAAAGTACGCTGGTCCAAGCCCTATTGGTACAGTGTTTAAACTCGTTAACGCACCTGAAGGCTCTATATTATTATATAACCATATGTAACGGTTAACCTTAACATTTTAAAAACGAATGTGACCGAAGGTTTACAATGCGTAGGAAAATGTATTATTTTTGTAGAACAATTATTGTAACTCAAAAGTTTTGAAACGCGAAACACAGCCGCGCACATCCGCACTTGCAAAGAAGACGATCGTCAATGTTTGCATGATTCGCGAAAACTATCAGCGTCGTACCACGGTGTTTTTGATCTGAAATTTCCATAAATCCATATGAAACGCGAGTCGACCATAAAACACAAGTATTGAACACGTTTACTGCAGTCATTGTCGGCAGAGATATCGCAACAGATCCCGGTGGACGCCCGACGACGTTTACGCACGCTCATTATAATATTATATGTAGGGCGCGAATTTTTATGTAAATACATATTTTTATTGAATGCCGATATCTGATTAAAAATAAGTACGTTTCATAAGACCCTGAATAAAATGACACTTTTTTATGTTACATATTTTCACATATTTGGATGTAAATACATTTTTTTAAATATTTTTACTAATAATTACATATTTTGCAAATATTTCAGCAAATTTTTGTGTTTTGGTTGAAGTCATAAAAAATTTAGAAACATCGAATCTCACAATAATTGAAAGCCTAGCAACTGTGGAAAATGCAGCAAATACACTAAATGAAGTCCAAGGAGAATCTGGAGTGATAATAAAAAATAAATTAAATGACCTACTAGCTAAAGATGTTGGTTTACAAAACATAAAAACTATTTGAAATATTCTTCTGAATACAAATGAAAACCCATCAATGGATATTGAATTTGCACCATCTGATATATCAAATATGAAATATGCCCCATTAACCTCGGTTGACGTGGAACACTCTTTCAGCCGATACAAATCAATTTTAAGACCTAACCACCGCACATTTAAAATTGAAAATCTCCAAATGTACGTTGTTTCAAACCGTTTCAATGACGACTGCAATGAAGATGATAAATTAAATTACAAAAAAAATTATGTTATATATGATATATCTATTGTTATATAATCTATATTAGTTATATTATCTATTGTTGTTAAATATTTCATGGTTTTTAATACATATTTTGGCAAAAATAACAACATAAAAACTTAAATATTTTAACTTTTTTATTAAATAAAAATCCGCGCCCTAATTATATGTATCATAGTCATTATTCGGTACCTGTACCTAAAGAGTATGCGAGATCAGTCGTTGAAGTCTCCGCATATTGTATAATATATATGTTACAGGTAAAGTAGGTACGATAATCGGGTAATGTGAACACTACCTATGCCTATTGGATAAAGTAAGAATATTATTTATGAAATGTTTATTTTGTACATTAACCGGTAATTTGTACATAATGTGCCTTTAAGTGGATAAAGTGATTTGATAAAATAAAATACGATAAAATATCAATTGATCTTTGTAGATATAATATTTAAGTATTTTATGATAAAACGTGCGCCTTGATATTGTTTAATCTCTAGTGCACAATCCCTTTCCGGTGGTCAAGGTTTTACAAAATGCCAGTATAAAAGTAAATTGTTGACAAATAAGTGTAAATGTAAATCTGGAAGGTCCTTTGCAACTTCAAATGTCACCCACATTTGAACTGTTCCAATAAATAACTGTGTATATTTAATTTTTTTTCGGAAATATATAATTTTGTTTTTTTCTACTTCTTACTTTATCCACAGCACACTGGATAATGCACACATTGTACATATTTGAGGTAGATAATGTACATATTATACTGTTCATATGAATAAGGTATACATTACCCGGGTAATGTATACAGTACCCGTTTTAGTACTCTACCCGTAACATATACACGACGCGCGTCTCGGGCTCGGATTGTATCGTTGTTATCACGACGGGGCGGTCGACGTTCCCCGACGACGCTTTATTATGGTTTAATTACGATTCAATCATGTCGTTCGATAATATTACAACACGTCCGTGGCTAATTTTCGAAGAACACTACAACTGCACTCTGCGAAAATCGTGAAATGTCCTGCCTTCAAAACCGCGGTATACCGCGGTACGTCGACCGGGTATCCTCGGCCGAGCCCCGCGAAATACTAATGCGCACTCGGAATTCGGATATTGTCACGGGTACGTACGCAATGATCGCAATGGTACGTAATTGGCACGTCTGCGAGTTGACGCGTTCGCCCATGTTCTTTTTTTTGAAGACCTTTGGGATTTAAACGGTAGTAGTTATCGTCGAACACGAGTTTTTGATGAGCGGATGGAGGCTAATCATTTTTCTTTTTCTCCGTCCATTAAAACGCTTCGCGGTTTATAATTAGCAAGTTTGTTCCGTCCGTTTCGGACCGTAATTCGTTTTGATCTAATTGGTTAACCGTCGTCGATCCAACGAAGATTCGTCTATACACTGTTGAATGAAGAACGTACACATTCGCGTGTACAGCTATTATAGCGCGTGTGTTTGAATACGCGCCGAAGACCCAAAAAAAATAATTATTATCTCTTCTAGGAACCGGTATTTTTTTTTAATTTTTTTTTTATCGGGATTTAAATGTTCTTTATTATAATAATTATTTTTGTTATTATTATATAGTTAACGAAATTTACAAATTCAGCACGTCGTTTATTATCGTATACCTACTCGTAAATACCTACATTATGTATATTAAACTCATTATAATATATACTACATTGCGCGCATCTAACGTTTATTCTACCTGAGAACGTGAATAATTATCATTATAATAATATAACACTTTGTATATTCGGTGTGTTTATGCATAAGTGGCGCGTCTGCTGCCGGTACGATGTGCATCAATTAATATATACCGTTTAGCAATAAAATCGAATATGATATTATTATGCGCACAACTCGCCTGGGAGATGAAAAAAATATGTATGGACACTATTCTCCGTCGATGGTGGCGGCATCGCGATCGTTTCAACATCAATATGCATATTATAACACATTATTCGGTCTCGATTTTTGTGAAAAATTAAAATCGACGTGACCTTAACTATTGTACGCCATGTGCACTTCTCGACCGTTTCGAATTTTGTGTTTAAATATTCAGCACCCAGACGCTATCAGCCACTCTTTGTCGGGCACTTAAATCATTTTAATGTTTACATGACATGGTGTAGATTTAAAAAAAATCGATCGTTGAATATTATGACTGAACCGAGTGTGTTACTGAGTGCGCATCATTAATGATAATAGTATATCAGAACTCGAACGTTATTCCACAAGGTATACATAATTATGTTACTTCGATTTTGTATTCATCTCATTTTATTTTTATAGAAATAATTGATCGTGAGTCAGTAAAAGCCGAATTTCTCCTTAAATTTGTTCAAATGTTTACTGCACATAACTTCTGCACTATTTTTCATAAAAAAAATCAATGGACGATTATAAATAAAACTGAGTACAGAAAATTCAAAGTATACTCGTTCTTCTGAGACAAATAGGTTAAGACAAGAACAGGGTATCGGATGGTTATAAGCAGGAATATATATATATATATATATGTATAACGAATATAGGGAGCTGATTTCCATGCAAATTGAATTATATTCTGTATGTCCTAAAAAAATACTTTCCTGAGACAAAGTTTGTTTCGTATGTCAAAAAATGAAAAAACATAACCTTTATTTAGCATTTTTTAGGTTTCCTGGGGTATTTTTTCTCATATTTTACATACTTCAAAATGTTTTTAGGAAATTTTATAAAATTTGTTTGAATTTCTCCTAAAAGGAAAAAAAATAAAAACTCCAATTTTTATTATATATATATATATTACATTTGAAAATATAAAATACCATCTGATTATGTAGTCCGGCTACGTTAGTGTCATAATGAAACATAAGGTAAATATATACGATGGATTAATGAATGTACCTATTTAAATTGTTTACTTATTTTTTTGGAAACTATTTTCGTGGTAAAATAGAATAAGATAAGAAGAAGAATAATCATTAAGAATTAAAAAAAATGTTACGAATGCTTTAAATCATATTTCTCGTGGCATTTTTCTTGTGTTTAGAGCATTTAAATTCGCACCTTACTAATGACGAGAGTTAAACCAGAAAAAGAGAATTTCATATATATTTTTAAAGACTTGGAATTCGGGAACGCATATCAGAAAGAACTTTCGTTTTAGGTTGCAGAATTGAGTAATTTTGATAATATATTATCGGTAAATACAATATTATAAAACCGTTTTTTTCTTAGAGTGTTAAGTATGGAAAAAGCCTACGCAGGGCGCTATATAGATTAACAACAATAACCCATAGTCATTTTTGTAATTGGTTTTGTTGAACTAATTTTAAGTATTTTGTTATGCAATGCGAAAAGCGGTTTAGCTGTAATTAGTGGCATGTGATGGACAGTGACAAATGCGAAATATATTGCGCCGACATCCACTTAACATGACTCTGGAATGAAATAGACGTTTCGTTCGAAAATGATCAAACAAGTATATTACATTATAAGCTGATACGAGATCAAATATTCTAAATACGAACATGCCAAAATCGCAGTTATTGTATTATTACTCGTACCACTACCCCTTCGCCCACAAAATACTGTTCCAAAAACACGAGTTTGACTTGCTAAAGTATCCACACCGTACAACCACCGGTTATGGCCATAGTTGCTAAAGCTTAAAATAAAAACACTATTAGGTAACTAGGTACCGGATTTCTACATGCTTAGTGCGATTTTCCGAGCCAAAAACTTAAAACGAAATACAACTTTTCAATCGGAGCGGTATAGCACATCGGTACATAGAGTAGGTACTGTTTGACAATAAAAATTCGCGATGCTGTCTGTGAAAATTCTTATTACGCGGAATTCGTGTACTATAATGGTTCTACGAATAGTAATTTTCGAACGTTAAAAAATCAATAGTGCGACGTCTGGGTGTTTGATATTGATGTTTAGCTATACCGTCGAAAGAAACCCGTCAAATGTGTAATACGTTTCGTACTTGAACGTGCTCATAAACTCGACTGTATGTAGGTAAACGCGCATGCCATACGACGCGCGAATCGATTTCGAAAAGTATAATGACCCCGCGAGGTGGAAAAGAAAATGTCACAACAGTCTATTACAATGTGCTTACAATGTGGTATTAACAGTTTTTTAAAGAAATCGATTTTATTCGGTGTTTAAATTGGCCGGAAAATGTGATAAACGGAATTAACCGGCAACTTAAACCGATCAGAAAAGCGATTAACATGCCACACGAATGAACTAATGTAACGTTTGGACGAAGGTTGCGACCTATTACTGTATTAATCGCTATAATGCACAGCCGTACAGAGCTGCAGAGTGCACGTTGTGTCCCATACATGGAAATACAATTAATAAAACTTCGAATTTTACCGAAATGACCCGGCGTACCGATAGTAATCGTCGGTTTAATGTTAAAATTGACATTTTCCGAAGAACTCAACGTTTCCTTGTTAACACGGTAATAATTATTAATATCGTTTTTGACTTCGGGGTAACTTCAACTGTACTATTCAACTAGTAGTGTTACACTCCTACTTCTAAGCCAGGGATGCCCCCGTGGCCTGTTATTGCGTGAGAAAAATTATTTATTTTTTTTTAATTTACCTGTGCAAAAATAATTTCAATTTATATCCATGTATTCTAAAAATAATTTGCTAGTTTAAAAAATACTAAAAAAAAAACCCATAGTAATGAAATATTAAGTCTATATTAAAATTAGTGACCCACGCGAAGACAATATTTTTCTAATGTGGCCCGCCCGAGAAAAAGGTTGGACTTCACTGTAATCTAAGCACTGTTATTATTTTTCAACGATCGAAAAGTCAGTATAGTCACGATACGGTGACACTATATATTATCGTTTGTGGATTACAACGAGTTATGATAATGTATACGAATTCACATCGCATGAAATCAAGCAAACGACAAAAAACGTGTAGGACACATTGCACCGTGGCTGTGGTATAAGATTTAGAAAATGTCCTGCGTAATATTGCAAACGTATAGTTTGAACACGCGACGTCGACGTATACGCGCATTTAAGATGTTTGTTTTCTCGATTGATCCATAATGTTTTTTAAACGTTTCGAATTTTTTAACAAGTGAAATAACTCGTTTAGGCGCACGTACGGGTGTATACAATTATATTGTTCTTATCCGATCCAATTCGCATTGTCGTAATTGTTGCGCACATTTAATTAGTACGTAATTCGTTCTACATTCCCAAATATCTGATTACACACAGCACATACGCGCGCTCGCGGCCATATCCGTTCTATTGATGAAATTCTATTCCGATCACGATTTCGGTATCGAGTTAAAGTTTTCACAACTCGATATAACCTGTGCGTGACATAATAATACTGTTGGAACGCTACGATTGTCGGTCCTGTTGTGAGCCGCAACTCGTAAGTCAACTGTTTTTTAGGGCTTTTTTTTTTTTATTAGTAATATAATTTTCAAACCGAGCGTAGTTATAAGATACCGTTTGATGTCTGTATACGTAAATAAAAGTAACAATTATGAATCATCACACAAGCCGTATTTATACCTTATATATGTTTACAATTTTCACTTTGAGTACGTTTAAAAATAATATCAATTAAACATATATATATATATACAGGGTGTCCCACCGGGACTTACACAGAGCGATATCTCCCGTGTTTTATGTTTATTTTTATGAGCACCCCTATGCAATGGCAACTTTTGCTGACCATAGTTTGGTAAATATAAGCGCATTATTAATGAAGTTAACAATTTAACTCTTTATTGTATAACTTTTATAAATTTTGAAGATATCCATTTTATAGGGCTTATTTTGTTGGTTAAACTTTCAGTATTCATAAACTTCTTGATTTTTCATAATTTTTCTAGTTTTCAAGAAAATAGTATACTATTGTACAGTCTTAAACAATAATAACATTATTAGCAAACCTTATCGGAAAAAATACGTGGTGATAACTATTCTTGATATTTCTTTGTAAGCCAAAAAATTATTAAAAATCCTGAATCCAATAAAAACCGAAAGTTGAACCGTCGGAATTTTCAGAAAAATATAAACTCTATAAAATGGCCGTGTTCGAATTTAACAAAAATTATAAAATAAAAAGTAAGTTTTTTAACTTCTCCAACCGAATCGCCTTTGCCGGGGATGATTGTGAAAAAAAAAACAGCATTTGGTTATCTCCATTGACGACGCGGGAGACATCGTTCAGCGTAAGTCCCGGTGGTACACGCTGTGTAACAATATTACAGCATTCCGCATACTGTTTTAACGAACGACGACGATGACTGCATTACGTGCACGTCGTGTGCTAGTAAAAATTGAATTTTTTTGAATTTGAATTGATTTTTATAATTTTTGAAATAACACAGTACAATACAAAGTATTTAAGAAATAATAAAAAGTTCCTACACCTTTAAGCATAGCTTGTGGTGGTGTAGGGAGAAACAATTCACTCATTTAATTAAATTTGATTAATTATTTTAACAAATAATAATAAACACAGTATATTAAAATAAAGAGGGAAAAGAAAAGAAAACAAAAAAAAAAATAGAGAGAGGGAGGAAAAAAAAAATAAAAATGAAAATAAAATTATGACTTATGATAAACACTGACTTAATTTACTAAATAAAACCTTTTTTATACATTTTTTGGTGTTGATTTTATCATTACATATTATACTTTTTTTCTTATAATTTGGCAAAGAGTTAAATATGACAGGACCCAGATAGTTAGCACATTTTTGACCAAAACTTGTTTTAGTAAATAAAATTTTAATATTACGTAATCTGCCTTCCCCTATTGACTTGTCGTTCTGTTTTATAAAGAAAAAGCTAGATTTTTTATAAACAAATATTATAGCTCTCGTTAAATTACTCTCGTGCTACCTGCGCGCGCGTGTACCATATTTTGAACGCATTTCGAGTAGAATATTTTTAACGCGCGACTGCAGATTAGATCGAGCCGAGAAAGTTGTCTAATTCGAGCGCTGATTAGGACGTACACACACTGCAAGTGTCCGGTGCGTCTGCACGGGGAGGTACACGCGAAGGGTCGGCCGGGGCACATCCATTCCCCGAGCTAAAATAATGGTAATCACGCGTAATGGTCGGCTAACGATCGCGCGCGATAATCACACGACGCGACGATCGTCAAATGTGTAACGCGCGTTCGGAATATTACGCGGTACGTTTAACACTGTTTACAACAATAATAATAACAATGATAATTACCACCGTCGTTACTGTACTACGGTGTTGCAGCTCGAGACGAACCTGACCATTACCATATTACTTTTTTCGTGCGTTTCTTTTTTAATTTCTCCGACACGTTTGTACACGTGTGCACGTGATAGATTAAGTATTGTCTAACGTGAGGCCTAGCCTGCATTACGTTCGAATGAAATTACCGCGGGCGGTGACGAACGCGCGCGGCAGAAAAACAAACGAATAAATAGTAAACGTCTTGAGTACGAGAACCAGCAGCGGGGCCATCGCGTCGTCTGCGGGGGGGGGATTGTTTTGTTTTTGTCGACGCGGTCTGCGAAAATGTATTTGCACGTGTATTATGCGCTTGACATCCGAGATAAGTCCGGATCTAGGACACGCCACCGGTAGGTACCGAACGATTATAATATCCTCAGTATATTTTCTTATTTTTAACTTCTGTGTTTTTATTATGGAAAAAGTGGCTTCAAGCGGTCATACGATTAATTAACCGACGCTGAATATCATGGGAAAAATTGGTTCGTTGCAAGTCGCTATTGATTTTTGAACCTATATAGCTTCAACTTTTCAACTAGTTAACGTCCAGCCTTGCACATATATATATATAATACGCTTACGATCCCTAAGGTGTGGGAAAGTCGTCGTCGGGTTGACAGGGAGGGCAAATCACAGTATCCATAGTGAACATCTCGATGGCGGAGCGCAGAGCTCGCGGCAAAACGAACGGACACGATAACCCTTTATAGAGGAAGAGTTTCCGGAAGAAAGCGCGGTCGTTCGGCCGTTAATCGAACGAAGGATTTCCGTACGATTACTAAACGCTGTCCCTGTCTGGGGTCAATGTGCTACAACCCACATAAATAAAATCCAAGTACTTCAATCCAAAGTCCTCCGTGTGATTTCCAATGCCCGATGGTTCGTTCGAAACGATGCGCTGCACACCGACTTCAATTTACCAACAATTAAGAACCACATAAAGGATCTATCGGCAAGCTTCTTCTGTCATCTACGCAAAGCAAGCGATCCACGACATTTCGGGTTAAATGTCGGCCCCATCCATCGAAGACTAAAACGTGGTCGTCCTCATGATGTCTTAAATTAGATTATCTTCAATGTAAATACTATTTGTAGATTGTTCATTGCTTGTAACACTATTTTTATTTATTTTTTTCTCTCTTATTTTTTAAATCTGTTAATGTATATCCGTTAATTTGTTAACCTAGAAATTCGATCCCTATTATGTTAATATCGTTTTTATAAATAGTTAAAAAAAACAATTTGTACATTATACCTAAGTTTAGATGATTTTGTCAGGAAAACTTTATAAATAGTAAATAAATAAAAAAAAAAAATTTCCGTACGTCCGCGGCACGTGTGACAGCCGAAAAAGTGCACTCGCGCGCTATGTATTACGTGCACACAACATCGCGTCGAATGAGGACTAGGTGCACACAGTACATGAATATATGATACTATAGCATTATCATGTTACGGCGTCGTGCGAAAGTCGCGTTAATTGGACGCTCTCCATACGAGCCTATACGCACACGTGCATAATTGTGTCTATTATTTTTCACATTTTTCACCTCCGGCTACACACACACACACACACACACACACACACACACACACACACACACACACACACACACACCCACACGATATTCCAAACATGTTTATAATCGGCAGAGATCATATTATATTAATACGCATGTGTGTGTGCAATAACAATAGGGTGGCGGATATACGGCAGTGCGCTGCGGCGTGTCTCGCGGTCGGGTCGGCGGTCACGTTTCCGCGTGGTCGCGATTGAGTGTTGGAGTTAATTGTTAATTATTGCCGGCGCGTTTCTCGATTGGAAATGGAAAAAAAAAACCAACGGGCATAATAATGTATAAATATGCACGCGTGTAGTTAGTTGTAATATATACATGTTGTTACATGGTACGCGTGGAAAAAAAAAAAGAAAAAGAAAAAAGAAGACATTAGCAACAAAGTGCATCTGCAGCGCGCCCGGCCATTTGTTGAGGCTCGTGTAAAACACTGCACTGCGGTACTACTGCACATGCACATGATATTGTAATGCGCTGAGCGGCGGCGGCGGCGGAGGAGAAATGACTTCACGACGACGATGAGTCGGACCGATACGCGCGAGTGCCCGCCGTACACACGTATACATGTACTTCTATATTATACCCGGTCGTTCCCACATGAAGTTTTCTTTTGGGGGCACGTCTGCACATATTATAATATACTAGTGTACTTATACCAATAAACGTGTATATACCGTACACGCGCGTCTCCTATTGTATTGTAAAGCTCGCCCGGGAGTTGAGGAAAAAAAAAAAAAACCGTCGCGCAGAAAAGAAAATATCAACCGGTAATTAAGTATGTACCGCGCATATATCTCGAGACTGTATACTACTAGTGTACAAGACGACATCGGATCGGGAAACAGGATAACGACCCGGGGCAGCGTTCGCATGGATAGAAGCATTTAGCGTGGCGGTTGTTGAAGCCGCGCGACATCTCCGTTCTCGATCGCGTTCTCCCTCCCTCCCTCTCGCCCTCCCTCCCTCTCTATCCCTCCCACCCTCTCACACATGTCTTGCCTGTATACACACAATAATAATAATAATAATAATAATAATGCAGTCGTTTTATCGATCGCGAAATAATAATATAAATCGCGTATACACGTGTGTGTACAGCCGTGCGAATGTATAGTAATTGAGTTGTACGACGACGGCGTTACTTATTGGACAGAATGTGCACGACGACCGTAGCCGCCGCCGACGTCGTTTAGCGGTCCCGCGTAACAGTCGCACCCGCAGACGGGCCTCGGGAGATAAAAGAAAAACTTATGTTTTCCCGTGCGTATTATTTCTTACCTAATCGCCGCTGCCGCTTAATTGGCACACCGCAAAAACCCGCGCGTTTCTACGACCGATTTCTTCGTCTCTCCGCATAATATATTATTTCAATATATATTATTATTATTATTATTATTATTATTATTATTATTATTATTATTATTATTATATCCTCGCGTTATCTCCGCGCTGCGACACTCCTGCTTCTGCTGCTGCTGGTGCAACTGCAGCTGCATCTGCGCGCACTGCACCAGACACCTTATAAACACGTATCTACTACGCGTGAACACCAATGCCTGGCACTGCAGTCCAAAACCGTACATGCGTGCGCGCCGCAGCAACCCGATCGGACGTGTTTACAACGTTTGATAGCGGCTATTTTTATTATTTTCTTTTCGATCAGATTTAACATTACTGCACACGTGTGCTCGCTTGCATTCGAAAATTGCATTTTATCGTCTATATTTAGAATAAAAGTTACCGCGTATATAAACAGACAATATTCGCATTACACGAAAGCTATACCTGTGTATTGTTATACCTGCACTCACTGCTGGCCCTGAAAAATAGTGTTACGGCATTTTACTAAATCTGTATACTAGATCAGTCCAGCGTATCTGTATTGAACGGGTTTCATTTTTGAATTCCTTCTCGGCGGAAATTCGTGTTCGCACCATCGATTGTCGTACTTTATGTACATGAATTATAAATATATCAAAATGTACACATTAGTATCATGTGCATAAAGCAAACAGTTCGTGTAGCGCATCGCGATAGGCTCCGTATAATACTTCTTGTGCCCACTTCGAGTTGCTATACATTATACATAGCGCGTTAGACTATTATGTCTATAAACGACAAACTTTTTTTTTTCAAAGCAAAATCTAGTGGAATATTTGTCGACCGTATTACAGTCCGCACAAACGCAATATCGAGAACGAGGGGTATTTTTGTACTATTATAAATAACGCGGTTTCCGATTGGGCTGCGACGCGGTAAATCACTGCAGCACGTGTAGAGTTGTGGGAAAATTTATCGAGGTTACCGAGGTTGAAGCGGTGAAATTTCTAAAAAAAAAAAAGTAATAATAACAATAATAATCCTTAAACGACAGTCGAAATGGGAAAAAGAAGAAGAAGAAGAAGAATAGTAGGAAAAAGAAAAAAAAACAGCAGTAATAACGATAATAATAATATTCCGAGTGCCGGACGTGCGAGCGCAGGACCGTACGCACTGCAGAATCTTCTCGGGCGATTAGCCGACGGGCCATTGTGTTCCGTCGCGGAGAAAACAGCGCACGACGTGTCCATATATACACATTTACTATATATAAACAACACATATTATAAATATATATATATATATATTATATATATATATATATGTGTGTATATGTATAATATGATCGATCCGATCTCGCGCGAGCGCGTCAATCATCGCGGCATACGCGACGAAGCCGCCTCGTCCGATACGTGATCACTCAATCCTGATCGATACTCCTCCGGCGGGCACAGCAACAGGAAGAAGAAGAAAAGAAGAAAAATATATAAATTAATAAACGCGATGACAAGTCTGATACGGGGCTGCTATGCGCGTCGCGTAGGTATACGTATTATTGTACGTCATGAACGATATGCGAGGTGTACCAGCTATACTATGCACGTCTCGCCTCGACTGTCCGAGTGCAGTGCGATTGGTCTCGTGCACTTTTTCTTATATTTAATTTATTTCTTATGCGCCTACCGAAACGCGTTTTACAAAAATGCGTTTATAATTTATAACCAGGTGTTAAACGTTAACACCTGGTTATAAGTTAATAAAAGTTAACCACCCGGATTATACGCACGGGACAGGTGTAGCAATTTGTATAATATAATCTTCAATATATTTCGAATTACTGCCGATATCATATTCAATCTTGTACCGGATTGATTAAATTCAATAATATCCTCATTACTATCAGTGTCTTATAATTTCCTGCTCGTCATATTTCACATTAAATTGTTTTACTGATTACTTTTATACTGTCAAAAATAATTTTACTATTGGCGGCGACTTTAACGCCAATCATAACTCTTGGAGCTGCATAGTCTCCGACCCTCGGACACTATACTTTACGGTTTTACCAACATAAAATATGTCACCATATTTGTACCACTAGGACCCACGTTTTGGCCAATACCTCCTGGGAAATATCTGATATATTAGTTATATTGGTTACCAATTTACCCACTAATTTACACCGCTCAACTAATAATATACAGATACTCAATGTATCCGCAACCCCTCTAGACCGCATTAGATCGCATGAATTGTTTTGCCACAATAAACCTTGAACAATTTCAAAACATTTTAAGTCAGCAAATCAACTTAAAAATAAAACTAAAATCAAACCACGAAATAGATGTTGTAGTAATGAGAGCTTGACAAACTGTCAAATATTCTGGGCTTGTACATTAAAAGTGATACTTATAAAAAACAAATTCACAGACTTTAATACAATACTTTTAATTTATAAAGCACGATCCTTAAGCCAATATGATATTTTGGGTTACCACTCTGGGAACTCCAAATGAAAACCAACCTAAATAAAAGAACGACCCAACATATCACACTCCGCAAAATTATCCACATTCCACCTTATGTATCTAACCAAACTCTTCACAAAGACGTTGGCATAAAAACAATCGAAAAAAACTACTGTTTTCTAAAAAATAAGTTTTTCCCAGCTTGAAAATCACCAATGTTCACCAATAAGAGCCCTACATATCTCTTTACTTACTTTTATTTTTCTCTTTCTTTTTAACACAAGTTAAGCGTTACTATTGAGTGAATCCTTACTCGCCAACCTAAATTTTCATATCTTATAGCACATATACTTTTCGTGCTTATTTCTGTATAGATTGCTTATTTAACATAAATAATAATAAGAAAAAACATATAATATTATACGTGATGCTCGCCGTGAGAACCAATCGGCCGACGCGATAAATCTACACTAGCGCGCGTTTGGTATGAAGAAAACGTCGTTATTTGTCACCGCGCGTCGCCGACAGCTTTCTTTATACGGCGTGGGCGAGAGGATCATGATGATATATACGTATACGCGTGAATGAAAGCTCTCTCCTCAGTCCTCTCTCTCTCTCTATTTCTGTCACTCGTTCGATGTCTCCGCTGCAAGTCCAAGCCGCCGGCTATATCACTATATGTTATTATTACTACTATCATTATTAGTCTTATTAATATTTTACCCTAACGCCAAAATATTAACCAACAGCTCAATATTATATTGTCAGGCGAGTAAGACTATATTGTTTCGTCTCCATGGCAAAATCGTGTAAGTCCATTTTTTTTAAATCGTTTACGAGGAAGGAAATACTGCAGTGGGATGTAAAGAATAAAGATACATAAGAATCTTGTAATCAAAAATTTAACACATGATACGTACAGACTACATAGATAGTACGTGTTTTGTCCTGTAATAATATCTGGTGTTTGGAATACTCCATTATCACAAGAAAAATGGATTTCTCGAAGAAGAACTAAATCAAAATTTTTGACTTTGACGGTTTTTCCATGGTGATGACGATGTATATATAGGTCATCGCGTGTATATCCCAGGGATATTATCCTTCTGAAATTTTTACGGGAACAGAGTCGTAAGATTGTTTATAAAGCGTGGTGAACTTGTATCCGACATTTTATATTGTAAAAAAGGTTATAAATACTATGTTTTTATGGAATAGAAATTCAGCGATTTTCTAAAAGTTCGTTTTTTACACAATAATACGTAACCTACGTATGTGTGTTGTGCAGAGAGCGCATGATGAAAGGAAATAGGATTAGAATGCTCAAGAATATCTTAAGAGCATTTGTTCAGAGAAAAATGTAGCGAATTATAAATGTAGTTCTTTAAACGTGAAGTGCCCCAATCATTGTTTTACTCGTGATTACGCTACTGCAATGCGTCGAAATAATCGCAACTGTAAAAATGATAAATACGATTATTATTGAGTCGTTCGTCAGAATATGGAAAAGTGACGCGAGAGAAACTGACACGAGTTATTTCATATACGAACAAAGCATATTATTTTTTTTTTCTACGTATATCCCATCTGCACGGGCTCAAACGAGTTCTTTTTTTCAACGGAGCTAATGCGTACAAGTAACGCGCAAAAAGTTGAGTAAGTAATCGAACAAGCACAATCTTCGATTACGATACTGTTGGCAGCGGTACAGCCTCCAAACGGTCGATCGCAGAAGACGCGACCAGTACAAAGTAACGTCTCGGTAACAACATAAATTAGTGTGATAATTTGTTTGTGTTCGTGTTTTCATACATATATATTATTATTACTATGTTCACTACTGAACTGCACTCACGTCAATGTCTGCAGCTGAACACATTTTAGCGTCTTAGTTCAGCAGTCAACAAGTCCATGTGCACACCCGCTTTAACGCTTAATCAATTCGTCGATGAATTACATTATAATATTATGCTAATCCTCTGACCATACTAATTTATTTTTAAGCTACGTAGAATCTCATTTATTAATCATTTCCGAGTAATTTAATACGTTCTAATTTTATTATAATATATGCGGTTTCGACATATTATTTTTTATTAATTATTAGTAAACAGTTGAAATGAAATATTACTAATCTTCCACCTGAACTCCTAAAAAAAATGTGTTCGCTGTCGATCTTTGGGCCTAAAAAAGTTTGTCCCTATTAGCAAAGACGGTTTTCAACGCCACTTAAGCATCGAAACTAAACGATATAATACACTGATAGCTGTAGTATGTGACATTTAGCTATTGGAATATGGTAATCGGGTTACCAGGTAGTGTTATTACTCACTCCATTCTCGTGAGGTATTCGAGGGTAAACGTATTAAAAATCTTCATTAACATTAACTTTTTAGACCGAGTATTGAAAACATAGTTAAGTATTTATTTGTATTTAAAATTTAAATATTTTTACTTAATTTATATTTGGGGAAAAGAAGATTTAACGTATTGATAGTTTCAGGAGAACGTTACAGTAAAGTCATGATTTACATTTTATAATTTATTTTTTTTTAATCTAGTCAAATGAAAAAAAAAACAAATTTGAAGAACACTACGACGCGTGGTAATAATAATTATAAATTTATAATGCGAACACAGAATTACTTGTAAGGAGTTAGATTTTTCTAGAAAAATAAAAAAGAATAACAATGACAATCGGACTCTGGTCGAGTACGGTTATTCAGAAACGAGCGTCAGAGAGATACACCGTAGTGGATGCACACACACACTACACACACAGGGCCGTGGAGAGAAATTAAGGGCCCCAGGGACAAATTAATTCGGGCCCCTCATAATGTAATTTAACTCACTTCTAATACTCGCATAACTGATAAGATTTGAATGAAATCATGCGAATATCTATTTCTTTCTAGTAACCAATTTTTACACCATTTCCTTTTACGTTTTGTCTTCTTTTCGTCACTATTCAACAACAACGCAACCACAATACTAGCTTTGGTTTTTTATGACATGGGAGCCATACCAAATAAATTGAAAATGAATATTGAATACACTATTAAATTGTTTAATTTATTAAATATAATGTTATACACGTGTTATCATATTTGTTTTTAATTATGATTATGAGTATTATGAGTTATGACGCTCCTACCAATATAAACGATGAGTTGAACAACTTATAGTACGATAAGTCGTATTAATGTGTGTCGGATATCGCGTATTGCAAATTCGTACAACGTACAACTATGTAGTATATACAACCGTTGTACAATCTGTTGTACGATTAATTGTATCGTGTATGGGCCGCTTTAGTTCACTTAATCGCAGACAAGTAGACGGACGACGATAATTAATATCGCGATATAGATTATTGTGAAATAACGAAATAACGAAATCAGAAATAGTGCTGGTCTTTATTAATTCATGGAATAGCGGTCATCATCAAAAACGTATGTCAACGCATGTCGATGTGCAACTACACAAAAAACTAAATATTTCCAAAAATTATTATTATAAATTTAATAATACATTTTTCGATTTTTTACTTTTAAATACTTTTAAAATTTTAAGTAAAATCATGAATTAAAACTAAAAAAAATGTTTAAATTAATATAATATTTCGGTAAAATATAAGACCTAATTGCTTTGGCTGGGCCCCTATTTGAGTACTGGGCCCCAGGGCCCAAGCACCGGCTGCCCCCCCCCCCTCTCGTCGGGCCTGTACACACATGTATCTCTGCGTTTAATGTTTCAAGTGTGCGTCACAGAAAAGTGTGCCTCCGTTGCACTGGAATCGGTACACGGCGGCGACAATGTGCATAATTATTTGGAATGGGATCGATAAAAAAAAAAAAATAAACCGAGCCGGTCGTGAAACACAGTTATTCGCGCACGTTTTTGCGAATTCATCCGGACGATTCGTGGGTCTTACGCAACGTAGAAATAACGCGAGTTACTTTGAAAACGGCTAGCGAAATAATAAATATAAAATCTCTTCTTCGCGCGCGCGGAATGGGTTTTCAAAACGAGTTTGGACGAACAGCCGAAATGATATGAACGCATGCGCGTATATACGTGTGTTTCGAGGGCGCTGATCTCTCTTTTAAAAATAAATTATGTTTTTTTCGGTAGAATAATGTAATATACGCGGTAAAGGTCATGACTTGCGCTGTTGCGGCGGACTGGACTACCGTCGACGGCGGCGGCGGCGGCGCGGGCGAGATAAATGCAGTCGCGAGACAGAACAAACAGCTCAATTTGCGTGCGAAGAGGAGAAAAACCACGCGAAATGTGTGAAGAATAATCGTCTGTGACCAGCAAAGCGGATTTGCGATTTTTTACGCGCACACACATACACACAATATATAGATACACGTATTGTGTTCATATATACATAAGCGTTGAAGAAGACTACCGTACAAAGCGATTTATTAAAAAATGCGAAAAAAGCGATCTTGGCAACAAAAACCGTTACCGTATCTTAATCCCGGTGTTACGCAAATGCACACGTACGACAATATTAATGTGTCGTGAAACCGTACGTGTGCGCCGTCGCGATTCAGTTATAACTGTAATGATTATGTGTGCGCTCAAAAAAAAAACGCAACCCGCTGAGCAGAGATGCATTACCTATGCAGTTGCGTTATAATTGATAACCTCTAGCTGTTGCTACTGCTGTGAAAAAGTGAATTTGATCGTCGTAGCTGTGTTTTTCCACATCGCATTATACGTACGTACGTGTACTGTGACACTCGTCGGACGACGGACGCCGCTCAACTTGTACGACCGCAACTAGTCCATCATATGCGAGTCGAAAATAATTTTTACGACTGCAATACCAATAACGTCAAGTCGAACGATATCTTGCACGTTGATAAATTCTGGGCAAAACCTCATGATTACAACGAGATCCATATTTGAATAAATGCACCGCGTGTTCTTCAAGTTTAGAAATGATAAAATTACCGACACGGAATAATTGGTATTTTTTTCTTATCATCAACGGTATTTTTTCTTCTACCCTTGTGCTTATTTGATTATTTTTTTACTCGTCTCAGCGTACGGCTTAGAAGTTTCACACGTGGATTTAACTTAGAAGCATACCGGTATTATATTTTATTCGACATCAGTTTTCTAATTTTCCGTGTGCCAGCACCCACGAATTTATACGTTATGAATTTAAATTTAATTTTCCATAAGATTCTCATCTTTATGCACAAAACATATTTCGGAAATACAAATGTCGAATGCACTCGATCTCACAATCGTTCGGCGCATGAAATGCACAAATTCTGATATAGTATTCAGATACCTATGCGATATCCCAAGACTCGTCGTACCGCCGCGCCGTCGGCATCGTATAATCGGATTATGTGGTTCGTGTACCAGCTAATATTATTATATTATTTATTATAAACACCTCGCAGGGTCAGAGTGCAGATAGTCTACAGTTTAAAACTATACAAATTAACTAGATCGCTTAATTCGATTATGGATTATACATTATAAAATACATGATGTATGAATACATGCTACCAGCAATATGTTGCAATGTTGCATATACACTCGTAAACGTTCTATAGAATCCCTTGTACTCTTTGGCTATGTATTTATTTTTATGTTATTTTAATTTATGTTTAGGCGATCTACAGGGTGTCTCACCGGGATTTATAGAGAGCGATATCTGCCATGGTAATTGAGATAATCGAATCTTGTTTATTTTATGAGCATCCCTGGGCAAAGGCAATTTTGTCGACAATGCCTTAGAAAATCTAAGTGTATACTATTAAAAGATCAACTTCTTATCCTTTAACATTTATAAATTTCGAATACTGCCATTGTATAGGGCTTATTTCCAACTTGAACTTTTTGATTTTTAATAGTTTTTCTAGCTTAAAAGAAAATAGTGCACTGTTTGCTTCATGCGGGAAAACGTTCGTTTGAAAATATAAGTAAAACCAAACAACGTAAGTACAAATGGCAATTGATAGCATTAATAATTAATTTAATATTGAATTATCTAAAGACGGCAACGGATTCGTAGCATATCAAATGCATTGCTTGATACTCAATAAAGTATTAACTTTCAATAGATAATTTCTAGTGTCGGCTGAAAAGTAGAAGACTGAGTCTGTGGGAGGACCTCCCACTTAATCTTTTCCAATAATTTCGGACGTACTGAACACCTGTATAGTGTATAGGTATAATATAGCGTAGTATAAAACGAAAATGTCTCGTTTCGGAAAAACCGCAATGCGGTGCTCCGGGTCAAAAATGTGATATTTTACGGACGTTCGGGTTATAGAAAAAAAAAAACAAGTCAGTCCACACATAATATTAGAATTACATTATAATATAGATAGTGCACATTACGTATGCGTGTCATCATCGCAGTCGTCTTGGATTTTGTTCGCAACGACTAACGGTAAACGCTATACGGTATAATACGATGCGTTCAATAATATAGCCGTGAGGGGCGGGAGAGGGGGAGAAAAAAAAAACCGCACGAAAATGTGAGCGAAATAGTGTTCGTACGAAATACGAATGTAGGTACATAATAATTATCGTATACATATTATACGAACGCGTACGTTGCGCGTCGTCTTCGTGGTATCTTCTCCGAAGATAATGTCACATCTCGGCTTGTATACATTATTATTATTATACGACTTGACGCGCGCGCTCGCGGGAAACGAGTTTTCGCATCGTCCCGCGCGATGGGTGAAAGTCTTATCTCGTCGGTAGAGTGTACAATATACATATTATTATTATTATTATTATTGTAACAGCGCAGTCGTGTAGAGAATTGTACCGTTTGTCGCCGCCGATAATTAAAATACGTCTCGTCGACGTTAAACTATTACGTAACATACGTCGCGTTATAACCACCAAGCTCATCGGACCACAATAACATGGTACCAAAAATAAAATATGTGCGATTTTCAAGAATGGTATGCGTGTACGGAAGGGCCGAATATATTTTTTACTGTTATTGTTATCTTCATCATTTCATTTAAACTGTTTTCTTTTTATCCTGTTTACTGTAAGCCAAAAATCATTCAAGAGAACTGATTTCTTGCCCCTTTTTTATTCTTAAGAGCGATTCCCAGCTCACACAGTACGCAGGATCACACATCCACACACTCTCGCATCGCCACATAGCTTGACACAAACACGGCCTATATAGTCTTGCACCAGTGACCGCGTTACCTTCGCGTTTTACGATGTGACGATAATCTTACATGGACATCTTACGGTGTCGTGGGATGATGCGGTTGAACGTGCGAAATGGCAAGTGGGGCGGACGCGTGAATATTGCTGACGAGGAAGTCCTTCGGTAGCGACGATGCGACAACCTAAGGACTAGAGTCGAGCACCAGGAGTCGTGTTTGAACATCCAGGAGAGCGGCGCTCGACGACTCAAGAGTTTGGAGGTCTTCATAAAGTGTGATAAGAGGTGTTCAACGACGAAGCTCCGAGAACGGGATTGAACAACTACCTAATTTGCACGACGAACAATCTCAAACATTCAGGACAGGTTGCATTTAATAGTTAAACAATAATATGAATAATAACTGGTTGTGTCTCTATGTACCGTATTATGTACCTTTTATGAGTCCATAACAGTAATGATACATAACACCGAGGTCGGTTCTCGCCTGGGGCCTCGTAATATAAGAATAAATAGAAGATGAACGTTACAGTCTACAACCTTTGAAAGTTAATAATTTATACTGGATAACATTTTTAGAAAACGTCGGGCAATTATTTATAATATTCTACATCTAACATTTATATATATATATATAATGGGTATATATGATATATCTGTTATGGAACTCACTTATACTATGGTTATTAAATGTCTAAATGAGATACATTATCCATAGCTAATACCATTGATTAACTGTACTTAATCAACGTTAAGTCGCATCATAATAAATAGTGCAGCGTAAAATAGTCGTGTCCATCGCGTCGTTTACTCGTATGTTATGCAATTCAGTCGTATATTTTGAAATTTTGCTTGCCAACCTGTTAGATATCGTAAAGGTCTATAAAACCTGGCCTATAAGTAATTTGAAATCGCCCTTCCGTATTATAGATCAACACTTATTTATAGATACTCAATATCGTGGTGGGCGCACATGATAATGTGTTTTGCTTCCGAACACTAATTTCACTGTTATATACAGAGTGTCACACTATGATTCATTCAGAACGATGTCTCCCGTGTCTATGGAGATAACCAATTTTTTTTTTTTATTTTTTACAAGTAATATACAATCTGTATCATTAATACAATAAGAATATATGCTAAGAGTAATATGACAGGAAAATAATTTGATGAAAGGAGCCACCCATTGATGACACTTTCTGTGATTCTTAATTATTTACTTTTTTTTTATTACTATAACAAATCACGACACCACTTGCGCTTTAGGCGTCTTGGGGGATTACCTGGTATAGTAGCGGAGGCCAATTTTTTGATAAGTGGATTCGAATGAGTGCTTAGGTGGTTGTAGAATCTTTTATAGAAATATTTGGATTCCTCTGCTATTGTTTTTAGTTTTAGGTCTGAATGAAGGGAAAAATTTGAGACGTAGGGAGGTGCATTTGTAAGTTTCCTTAGGACAATGTTTTGGAATGCTTGAATTTTGTTAACGATGGAGATAACCAAATAGTGTTTTTGTTCTATAGACATTTCCAGGCAAAGGACATTTAGCTGAAAACAGTTCGGTTAGTATAACGCATTATTAAAGAAGTTAAAAATTTAACTTTTTATTTTATAACTTTTGTAAAATTCGAAAATGTATACGGCTTATTTTTTTTAATTTTAGTCTTCATTAGATTCATTTTTTAATACATTTTTTAGCTAACAAATAAATAATGTAAATTATTATCACCTCATTATTTTTCCGATAAAGCTTTCTGATAATGTTATTTTAATTTGAAATTAGGTAAATAGTACACTATTTTCTTGTAAGTTAGAAAAATTATTTAAAACCAAGAAGTTGATGAAATTTAAAAGTTGAACCGTCAAAATGTTCAAAAAAATAAGCCTTATTAATTGGCTGTCATCTAAATTTATAAAAGTTATATTACGAGAAGTTAATCTTTTAACTAATTTAGTAATGCACTTATATTTACCAAACTTTTGTCAACAAAATCGCCTTTCTCCAGGGATACTCATAAAGAAACCGAATTTAATCATCTTTATTAACCTGGGAGATATCGCTCGGTGTAAGTCTCGGTGGGACACCCTGTACATTATATAGCTATACAGCTACATTAAGCTACAGTGTATTTTGTTTCGGGATATTCGCCGCGCGAAGCTTATTGTAATCATATTATATCAAGATACGTGGACCATAATAGCACTTACCGATTAACATGCGTGTTATTATAATGTGCTAACATTCAGTGCGGACGCGCATACTTCGGCCGAGCTCGAAAACGGATTCCGCGAGAAGAAGTAAACCCGTTTCACCCCAACGATATAGATCACGGCGGCAGCAGTCGCTCATCGGGACCGGTTTGGAAAAATCTGTTCCGTTTTCAGTTGAAAGTCCGCGGGGCGCGTGTCGATTTGAAATTGATTGTTCGCGTTTTTTTCGCTTCGAATCGATTAGCTCGCGCGTCGCGTCATCGAGACGGCAAAAAAAGCAAAACGACGACAGGCACATTATGTTATGATTGACACGGTACCGCTGCGTATACGTGCGACGAATTCCCCCAAGTACAATATATTATAATATTATGCAAAGGTGGATTCAGCGAGATAACAACAAGTTTCAAAGTCATCGCGGAGAAACGTGTTACGTGTTAACTTAATGGTCGATTCGTGTTTCGATAATTTTTTGATTTTTGGATAACGTGTCGTTATAATTGCAGCTCTTTTTAACTTTTTTAAAGCCAACAATAAAACCGTTTCGGTTTCCTATGGACGTACCACCATACAACGAAGTAAACCACAATATTTATTCATAATATATAAGGTGCTTAGTAAGCACTGCTTATTCAAAGTTTTAATAAACTAATTAAAATTAACTGTTAAAATTGAAAAATTATTATGACACCTAATTGAAACTAGTCATAACTTTATGAAATAATACGAGTTAAACAAAATGTTATAGAATACGTCACGTCATATACTTTGTACGTTTAAATTTTCGAATAATTTAGGTGGATACTCTTTTAAATAACAACGAATTACCAATGTTTATTTTTTGTTGGAAATCTAATTATTTTCTTTGAATATTCACAGAACGCCTAATATCATTTTTTTTCCATCTTTCAATTAAAACGTATTGATTATTTTAAAATAAAACCAATCAGTGTTGAAAAATATCTGTACATAATACACGAAAAATGTATTATAGTCTGCGAACGATGAACGTTCGTTTTAAAGGAACGAAAAGACAAAGGGGAACGACGTTCTTTTTTCGAAACAAAAGGAGACGATTGTTATTTTCTGAAATGAACTTTCCAAGCACTATTAACGATCTCGAAAACGAATCGAATCACTAATAAAATGGCAAACGCACTGGCTCAAACAACGGTCTAAACTCAATGAAATAAAAAACACAATTCTAAACTGGCAAAATCCAACTCTCAGCAGAAGAGAAAAAATTATTATAAATCGTCTCCGAATAGGCCACACAAGACTGACTCACAAACACCTAATGGCCAAAGAAGAACCCGCTCAATGCACAGTCTGTGGAGTCATACTAACAGTGAAACATATAATAACTGAGTGCTATCAGTATTCCAAAGATCTAAAAAATTACAACATTTCACCCAACTTATACGAAGCCCTAGGACCAAATATCGAAAATACATTAAACATGCTAGAATTCCTCAAAAAATCAGATTTATACAACAAAATTTAAACCCACCGTCAAAGAAAATTGTAACATAAATAGCAAATACATATAACAACACAACATAACAAACACCATACAAATATAAATACTGAAATCTTTTAACCAACACCATGAAATTCAACCAAAAAAAAAACTAATAACCATTGTTGTTGATGTTTTTAAAGTTCAAAAAAAAAAAAAATAACGATCTCGAGCGTGCGCAACGCAGACGGGCTCGCGGACGAGCAGCGGTCTTATGGAGGTACAGCGTTATTTATTGGTTTCCGACGACGCGGCGATTTCGACATTTTCTGCAACAAGCCTGACCGGCACACGTCGGTAACGCTATATAGGTAGCTGTGCTCCCCCGCAACGATCAAAGGCATATAATAAGTAATAACTCTCGTTTATTGCGCGCGGCTATGATATTACGACAGACGTTCTCGGACGTGTGACAATGAAACGGGACGAGATGGGGGGGGGGGGCGGGGGGAATAAAAGGAAATAATGTCTAATACCGATAAATATTTTTTTTTTCTTTGTTCCTCCCTCCACCTCTGTTCGCCGATCTTCGCGCGAAAGTAGTAAATTTGTTCGGTTTTTTTTTTTCTTATTTCGTCCGACGTGTCGTCTCACAAATACGCGTTGCTTGATACTTTATTAGCCCCGGCGAGTCCTCGCGCGCTTCAGATGGTATTTTAAAAGGTCCATCGGGTATAGCGATAAAACACATTTCATCGCCATAAAACGACGTCGAGCTTGAGAGTCGGTCGATGAAAAATGCAATCAGACTATAATAATACGCGCGCATCCAGTCGCACGTTGCACCGGATTAATCGTTTTGCCCGTATAGTAGTGTACTATAATAATAATGTATGAGATATTACGTGTACGAGGCAAAGTGTCTCTCCGCGCACAAACTGGATTACTCGTGAAAACCGTAATAATATTATCACTATTATTATTATTATTGTTACTATTTTTATCATTATTGTTACTTTTACTATTACTATCATTATTACCATTACACTATAATATGAACGATCGCTCGTCATGCGCCGCAGCAGTGATCTTATAAACTTATACACATCATAGGTACCACTAAACGTTCGTGCTAATTGATTTTTTTCAAAACCAACTACGCGCTATTATATGTGCACAGACATAGTTGTTACGATTCGTATCTATACAGGTTGTGCTCTTTATTATAAATTGTATTCCAATAACATTTCTTATTTGTTCTTGTACTCCTCGAACGATGATTTTCTAGCTAAACAGGGTATCGATAGCCAACGGGCTTAAACGATTCATTTGTGCAGTTGTAATTTTTATTTTTTAGCCGTATACACGCAACTCGAGGCTTGGTGTGCTTTGACCTTCATGGCGTAGCTCCCCGAATACGCGAGGGTTTTGAATAAGGTAAATATCTGAATGTATACATTTGGTCATTCGCCCTTGTTGAGACTTGAGAGCGATGGTGCTGAGAACTGTCCCGTCCTAGATTCAACGTGTATTTTCACCATTTTTGCCGATCGTTATTTCAGCTCATCTTTTACAAAATGTGATTTCGAATATCCGGAAATGAAATATTTGTTCTTGTCGACGCGTTGGCTATATAGCAACTTACTGTCGGCTACACACCTATATATACGTATACATACATATACAGTAGGAACCTCGTCAGAATTTGCATATTTGATAGGTTTTATAAAATAATCAGTTAGTCGTTGACGCGTTTTTGTAGGAGACCGACGACAACGTTAACGACACCATTTTTTTTCGAAATCAAACTTTCTACAGCGATGAACGTTATCCGAAATATCACGTATAAAATATGACGATTTCGATCACTACGTGCGGTGTTGATTAAACATTAACTAGTGTATGTACTAATTTACGCCCGTGAGAGAGAGAGAAAGAGCAAATTGTTTTGTGTTGCTGTTGCGCTCTGTATTTATTGCGTTTAGACGAGACAGGTCTGGGTAATAAATAGTTACTAACTTTGAATACAACATTCATAAGTTACCCAAATATACGAACTTATCAATATTATACATCATGAAAATATAAATTGTCCCATGTGTTGGATAATACGTATACAAATTGAGAATAAATAAGTTTGATATTTTTATAGATCGTATAGAACCATTACGGACAACTTACCAAGTACAAAATATACGATGTAATAACCATTTGGGCAGCGAACAATAAGACTTGCCGTTAAAAACTTATGACCAACTTGATTAAAGCAGCGACAATCATGGCGTAGTACAATGGTGAGGATGTTCTGATTCCTAGAGTACCATAAACGATTCCAACGGAGGCTTGCCGTTTTAATCTAAGCGTGTCCAGTTTTCGGTTCCCCTATTGCTTTCGCAACGCCAACCAATAAACCGCAAGGCCTATCGTTGGAAGTGTGTGGAATAGAACTTGAACTGCCGTGCTTTTCGTGTGAGCTGTTGTATACGTGGTGTGCTCGAGAATCGCGATAAACTATAGGCGTTGTTCGTCTTCTTTTCGGACGGAAGGGCGAAAAATATAGTTCGTTACCAAGCGATGATCGTATTAAGAACGGCAACATGTGATTGTCAAGACAATGCATTCCGATGTACTTCGTTCCAATGAATCCATGATCTTACTCGAGAAAAGAGAGACGGAGACAGTGAAAGTGAAATAGGATGAGCGTGAGAGTAGGCTTAATGTAATGTAGCAAAAATTGAATCTGACACGGCACCGACGGGTAACTTTATAAATGTATTCTATTTAAATAAAATATCGATTGTCGCGTGTATTCAAATCTTTGCTCGGGAACGGCTCGACCGACAGTACTTGGCTGATTATTTTTTTTTTTTGTTGTACCCGTAATTGTTCCGTTCGTACACGATCGTAACTGTTGGTCCCGACAAAGACTGTTGCGAAGCCACGGGTAAGGTACGGCCAGCTTAACCGTATAAATCGAATTGAAAATTATCCTTAATTAGCCGAGCATTGCAGCGATTATTCGTTTACCATAGCCTTGTACCGCGTTTTGTGTACTACAGTGTACGCGCGAGTAACTTGACCGAAGAAAGTCGCCCTGTTACCGGGGGAAAAAAAAAAAAAACCAACAATTTGCTCGGATTCGGCCCGCGATAATATTACAAACGTACGTCCGATTATCCTCGCGCGACGCACACTCGCCCATAGTTTAATGCGAATTCGGTGCAGGTGCGCGCGTAGGTATACCGTTTCCGATCGACTCGCGCTGCAGGATCGACGAACCGTTACGCCAAGGACACGGCGCGCGCACGCACAGTCATATAGGTAGTAGTGAAGAAAAATGAAATTTTCACTAAATTTTACTTAGCAGACTTTATGAAAGTATTTCACTAAGTGCACGTGACTTGTACAATACAGCCCAATATTATTTCATCGTACCCCTAAACGTTTTAACCGATTCGTGATATTATTTTGTTATATTGCGTAATCCGACTGAAAACGAGAATGAAAAAAAAAGAAAGAATCATCCTACCGTTAACTATCGATAAATAGAGCAGTGACTGCTCGTTTTAACGGTTTTTATATTTTTAAATTAATTTCTTTTTCTTTCAATTGAATGCGTACAATATTTGATGGTAAAGTTCGCCGCGGATCGACAATAACGCGTCCATTGGTCAACAGCTGCAGTGGTCAGCTCTCGCGAATTCAATACTACCTACTACCTTTGTGTTATATATACGGTAACGTTATTATACATACGTAACAGACGCGATGAACTGAAATCTCGCAACGATGACTTGCTGTGAAGAAAAAGAAATGATCAAGTATTTACTGACGTGCCCGCGTCATTTAAAAACCGAATCAATTTACAGCATCTTAATAGCATACGTATAGGAAACCAGTTAGTCCATTGTGTGTCGTTTAGGTATAATCTGTAGTGCACGTGCACACACGTGTGTGTGTGTGTGTGTGTACTTGTGTAGATGTGTGCGTGACAGTGGCGAAGCCAGGGGAGGGCTGTTAAACCCCCTCCACATTGTCTTTTAAAAATATTGAAACCCAATAAATGTATTTAAGTTTATACCATTGTACATTTCATTAATTCGTTGCAATGTACTAGCAAATTCTTCTGCAAATTCTTCAAGGATATCTCTATGTATTCCAATTATTGGTAGCTTTTTAAATCGAATAAATGAGCTATTTTTATTTCTTAAGTCTATGTAAAATAATGTTACTTGTCTTCTATACCTTCGTCGAATGCCGACTTTGAAGAAGATAAAATAAAAAAAATAATTGAAAGGTACCAAAATTATTTTAACTGTAGTTAGTTAGCGGCAGTCGGAGAAATAATAACCTAGCGACAAAAGTTTGTTAAGACACAAGTTTTTCCAAAAAATGCTCTTGACGTTCTTCAGGAACGTAATGAGACAATTTTCCCATCAACTTTTAACTAAACTGCTTCAAATCTTGGTAACCTTTCTAGTTACTACTGCTGTCTGCCAGTAACGAAAGGTCTTTCTCTTCGATAACAATATTGAAGACGTATTTTGCGGAACACGACTAGTGAATATCGATCGAATGGTTTGGCACTTTTGAATATTCATAGGGAAATAATAATACAGCCAGAAGACGTTTCGAATCAACCATTACCAATCGAAACAAGAAAAATACGTTGTCTATTAATAGTGAATATTTTAGTAGTTATGTTTATTAATTATATCTGGTTGTGTCTATTGCATTCAATTATATAAAACCCACTTGTAACATGTACAACTCTATTTACATATGAGAAACATATAAGACTTTCATAGAGCAGTGTTTATGTATTTATTTGTTTTTGTGTACACGCCATAGAATCTAGTCATTGAATGGTCCGAGAGGAGTATGAGCATTGAGCGACAAGCCTAAAAAACTGTGTAATGAACTAGATTTAATTTATACTTAGCCCCCCCCCCACACTCCATACTCCTGGCTACTCTGCCGATGTGTGTGCGTGCGCACGTTATAACAACAATACGGTATACCTGTAGATATTATTTTAAATATCGTATATCTACCATCTCGTTTTAATGGACCGGAAGCGAAAGCACGTGTCCGTACGTTTTGATAAGGCGTGGTACCGGTACAGCGTAATATTATGCTACAGGAGACGTCACGAGACCGTTGGCAGCTGACGTCGGACCGCGACACGGCTAATTTGTTTATACCACAACGTCGCGGTCGTCCTAAGTCCGAGCGTAACGCTTATTAGATTATAATAATAATAATTATCGTGTTGCACGAAACCCGAAACGTCGGTACACGTAACATTATAAATACTATCTGCGATCGCGGGCGCCCGTCCGACATGTCGATACGTCGTCTTCTTATTAATTTCAAACTCGTTACGGACATAAATGGGTGTACCGCGTTGCGGCGTACACATAATAAATACGACTATCTGTGCGGTTCGATCATCTCGATATTTGGCATTAAAAATCTCGAGCCGCCGAGCTCGGGGATCTCGGGCGGTACGGCGGAAAACCACTCGGGAAGATCGTACGAGATTGCATTGCATTACAATATATTATAAACACGTGAAATACGCGGTACGAAATACGCGGCGCGGCGTCGTCTGTGAGCCGAAAACCGTCGGCGCAATAAGTGTTTATGGTCGTTCGCAGTGGTACACGTTATACCGACGATTGGCCGGGAAAAACTTTACGAGCCGGGCCGCGCGTGCACGGCGAAAATATTAAAAGCCGTTCGTACTTGAAACGCGCGTATACTTATTATTTACGTATGGACGCGTGTTAACGATTTAACGATCGCCTGTTTGTGCGCAATGCCATTTGCATTTTAACGGGCGATAATGAGGACGATACGAGGCGGCGGAGTTCAATCGGAGACCGAAATCCGGCGGTACACTCGGTGGTCCGCTTATCGCCGAGGAACGAAACGCACGCGCACGCGCACCACCGACGCGGAGGGATGATCCGTATTCGAGTCGACCGAAGGCTGCAGCGTAAGTACACTGTTTCCGACATGCTCGACGTGCAAAATAGAAAAACTAGAGAAAACCGTGCGAGTGCGTCCGATGTCTTACGACCGAGACGGTCGACGTTTTGCTATGATAGTACGTAGTCGTATGTGGTGTAAATATTACACTCGTTGGGGCTACGAAGACGATGTAACAAGTAATATGGCGCACTTGTGTCATATGCATTGTGCCTTGACAGTATGCAGTTTAAAGACTAACTGCACTAATGCGAATTGCGGTCGGGGTGATTTCAAAGTTCATAGCAGTTCGAATTGGCTGCAGTGCTGATTAAGATGTTAAATATTCGAACGACGTGTAAGATCAATTTCAAAGCGATTGCGATTGCGATTTTGTTTTTGACGTCACTCCAAGCACAACAAATATTCAATGCGCGCCGCAGTGTCTTTTCCGACCGGGAATGGTTCGTGTACACGGGCTACATCCTCATTGAAAATACTTAGCTATTTAAAACTTAGACGTTTCGGGTTTCGACATTTTATTTCGATTTTAAGATTTATATCACATGAATTATTTCGTCCACGAATTGTATTTCTATAGTTATACCACGAATGATTATTGCACTTCAGAGTGCGGTCGAGAGGGAAAACGTGTTGAAACATCTGATGGGAAATCGTATCTAGGTAGAGCTCTAACGAATTGCAACTCGACCAGGGAGGCAGAAAATAATGGTTTTAGTTGTGAATGAAATTGCAATCGACGAAAATTATTGAATTCGTATCACATAATTTTTGAGCTGGGCGGAAGTTCGCCTCTTCGGAACCCGCGAGAAAGAAACGATTTGAAATTTGAACAAAGTTAAAATCTGAGTGCGATATTCAAACCAGATTTTATATTTTCCACCGAAGTGTGATTTCCTACGACATCGTATGCCCACCCCTTTACAGCGGGTCCGGACATTTTGGCATGATATAAAAACAAATATTACAACTAATAAATTTAAAAAATTAAACAGAAGGTGAATATAAAGTGTATCTAATGATTTATTGGTAACTAAGTATAATTTCTAAGTATATTGCTAAATTAATAGAATTAAAAAGTTTAATTGAGTACTCATTTATTGACAACTTATATTTTGAGCTATGCCCTTTAAAAATTAATCATACTACGGTTTTCCTAGTTTCAAATATTTTTTTAATTCTTTTATCGAAATTAAAAAAATGTATTTAATTTTTCATCTGTTTCGGTTGATGTATGAATTTTGCACATTCTTTTACCTGCATCTTCAATTTTTTTTTTGAATTATCAAAGTTAAATGAATCAAACAATGTGTACAATAAAACCATCAGGGGCAAAAATTGCTTGTCCACGAATGCTCTTTATCCGATTCACTGTCGACTTCATCTGATTAGTCGAACCAATTTCATCGTTTATCTCTTAAATAATTTACGAGTACCCGAGGTCCAACGTGAAATAAAATGAATACATCAACTGTTTACGTCAAAACGGTTTCACGCCGAAACGGGCTTACGTCGAGGTGGGCGACAGACCCCTCATCCCTGGATCGAGAATTCTAACCGCGGTAAACGGTGAAGTCGGTTTCGGACCTCGAGGCCGTAACTGGAAATTAATTTCGGGGGTGTTGAAATCGAAAAATGTGTGTTCTAATTGTATTATAATATTGTGTAGGTAATTAAAGTTTATGACGTAGACCATAGCTGTCATTCGTATATGCACGTATATAATATGCCAATGGTTTATCGATTATTCTAGACTGAAATAGTTATTTTACTACGACATGAAATAACGCGAAAAATTTCGGGGTGGGGGTTTGAACCCCCAAACCCCTCCCCCGCAGGTACGGCAGTGTCGGGGACCTACGGCTTAATGCTCCGCTACGTCTCAAGTCGTTCACCGAGTCCTATATCATATTATATGATTCGAGTCGGCGCGCCGCGGTTCCGTCAAACGGACGAAATGGGATACACGCGCGCGCCGTCTCGGATACGGTACGTAACGAAGCCGGTGCAACAATAATGACGAGTGTGTGCGCGTCGAGCGTGTGTGCTCGGCCGCCGCCGCGGTCGGATAGGTATTAATGGCAAACACGATATTGGTGGCGGCGGCGGCGGCGGCTGTGTGCGACTCGGCTTACAAATAAGTGAGCGCGCGCGCGACGACGACGGCGATCGTACACCAAGTCTAAAAGGAAACTTGCTCGGGCGTATTATTATTGGACCAACAACAATGTTATTAGCCGACGGACCATTTGCAGCGCACAAAAGACGCGTACGTGCGGCCGTATATAATATATAATACACGCGCACGCACTCGCGTGTACGCACACGATGGTCTGCGATTTATATACACACATTGTACGTGCGTGTGCGTTTAGTGTGCGTTTAGTGTGTGTGCGCGTGTGTTTTTTTTTCACGTTCGTGCACGGATAGTGTTGTTCAGGTGGTGCCGTACCGCTACGGTTTGATGATGACGATGACGCTGCGAACGGACTAAATGGAAATAACGATCTGGAAATAAAAAAAAAAAATAAAATAAAATAAATAAATAAGTACGAAAGGAAAAGAATAAAAAAAAAAAAAAACATTTTAAAACTCGACTGCGGTACGTATGTACACGATGATGTCTACTGACCCGCGCGAAACCGTGTCAATAATCTCATCTCGCCTCCTGCGCAGCAGTACCTGTGTATCGCACTCGTACAATACAACAATACACGTAATAATATATCTTATTATTATTATTATTGTGCGCACGCCACCTCCTCGTCGTCGGTCGATTACGTCTGTACGTGTCCGTCGTCGTTTGTACTTACGTATGTACATACTTACGGACCGGACACGCGCCGAACGAGATGACGTGGTTAGTGACGTGAGTGTGCTGCAGTGGTCAGGTGTCTTTAAACGGCAGTGAACGCCGAGAGAGCTAAAGTTTCGTCCGCTGTGTCGCAATCATTTATTGGGGTGGGGCGGGGGAGGACGAAAAGGACGAATGTCCCAAGTAATATATTGTTAGTGGTAGCCAAAAAATCATAGCTTTTGCTTATAGTGATGCGCTCATCGTCTTTAAAATGTTTATACATTTTTCTGCGGTTGTTGCTCATCCCAATGGTAGATTCTGTATCTGCTCCTCAAGGTATTTTCAATTGTTTAATGCACTGATCTATATTCAAAGTATTCATCTGACTCTGTTGGTAAATCGGGTACTTTGCGTTATGAAACATTTTTATAGCGACATTCGACTCTTAATGGTGTACATTCAAAACGATAAGCTTGCTTATCTTAAGTGAAATTAATAGCTTGCAGAACTGATTGCTTGATTCATTCAGTATAAGTGAACAATGATGTGTCTCAACAATGCTAAGTAAATAAATGAAATTAAGAAATTTATAAACAGATTCATCTATATTCTATAATATTTTTTCAGTTGAGGTGAATTCTCATAAGTCAACATAGTTGTTTCAGAAAATGACAGCGACTTGTTATTCAAGGAGAGTTGAGATGCAGTTAAATAATCCAAGTCTATCGTCAAAGTAGAGTCTTGGTGACGATGGTATTCCATTAAAAATATACATATTAGATGTTTATAATGACATTAATTATATATTTTTAAGTTTAGGTTTCCGCTAATAATTATATTTGTAGTAAATCATAAAATGAACCGGATATTATTTAGAACTGATTTAAACAATAATCCAAAATCTAGTTTGGTCTATTCGGTGTCATGAAAAATAATAAACAATAATATTGATATAAAAGCCATATGCTTATAGAATTTATAGTAAAAAAACCATTATGTACTTAATTGCGACGGAAATTTCAAAATTCGTTTTTAGCAGTTTCATTCTACGATTAAAAAAAAATATTAGTCATATTTAAATTTTATAATCTTCTTTGAAAACAGGTGGAACAGGGTTTAGTTTTTCAAAGTTGCTCTTCTAACTTCCATCAAATTGAAATCGATCGAATCAAACGCGCGTGAGCCACAAACTTATATACGTAGATTATCAGAATTGTTACCTTACCATAATAAGTAATTCACTTAACCTTTTACTTATAAGCTTACAACATTAGATATTGTTCTGCTTTGGTGTGTGGAAAAAAAAATTAATGTTGACGTTTAAGACTAAGTAACTGTATGTTATATATGTTTTTTTTTCTGAAAAAAAGTACTCGGTAATAATTGTTTGTAACAATAAAACATCTAAGTGCATCTAAGTGATGCAATGTTTTCAGTGTTTCACGAAATAATGTGAAGATTTGCAATTGGAAGAAAGTCTCGGAATTTTTATTATAGTTTTCTATTTCTTCTATTACACCACACACACTTACACACACTTACACACACATGCACACATATATATATATATATCAAACGTTCGTGAGAAATGCGTAGTTTTTTCATTTAATTGTTATCCATTTATAAGTATTAATTTTTTTTTTTGTCATTAGAACAAAGCAAACACATCACATAAATAAATAATATATAAAAGACACGTTGCGCAGTCAATGTTCGAAAATACGTAAAAGGTCCAGCAGTAATGTGGAGGACAAAACTCTTGCAGGTCTGAAGTATTTGTACAGTGTACTTTCAAAGAGAATCACCGCCAAAGATCAAAAGTACCGCTACATATATGTACAATTTAAAAGGAGATCAGAAAATCATGCCACAGCAGTTTTCTCATTTGAATATTGAAAATTCATAAAAACTTATACGGGGCCATACTCAGGGCAGGTCGAGAAGGCGTGGTCAAAGGGTGCAATTCCAAAATAGGTGCAATGTGATACAACGATGAAATACAAGAAGTGAGTAATAATGTCGCAACGCCCAATACTAAGGGTTTAATATCGGTTTAATGTAACCATTATAAAATTTGAATACACAAGAAATCGTTATTATTTAACACAGGACCTATTTCCGTATTATAATCGATACTGAAGACAATTTAATCGAATATATTCGTTTATTTTTTTTAATGACAAACCACAATTTTGATGTATCACTTTTCTATTTTCTTAGTACACAATACATAATATAGTATATAAATAATAATAGCTGTTAGTATTTAATATATATTTTTAAGTATATACAATAGTATACATTTTTAATGACAATATACAAGTATAATATTGTGCAGAAAACTTTTTACGATTTTTTCCCGAACTGTTTTAAACTTAAAATTCAAATGAACATAAATGATAATTTACGTGTAAAAAATGTAGTAAGCATTAGATTCTATACTCTTTACGTCGGAGATTTGAATAATTGTCACATATTGAATCCAATTTGGATTTTTTGTCAGGCAGCTCTTTTTCAACTATGACATCTGAAAATATAAAAATGTATAAACGATCTGGTACTGAAGTATCACCGAGATCTAAATGATATAGAGTTTTGTCCCGAAATTTAATTTTTCAAATACCACGCTCCATTATTGATGAAATCATTTCAAAATACAACTCAATTATATTTGTTAAAACTTATTCATCAGCACTCTTTACAAGATTAATATCTGAATTTAGATAATTTTCCGGAAGAAAAGTGTTAATTAACAAAATGTTTTTATCATTGCGAATGATGTTAAAAAATATTAATTATTATTAATTAAATCATGTGAAAAATTTTCTAAAAAAGTGTACTAAAATATTAACAAATAAATGCAGTGGTGACATTTTTACGAGTTAGTATATAATCGTGAACTATTATTTTCTGTTGGTACTTTCATATATATCTTGTTAAATTTATTATTATTGTTACATATATTTTTGTTATATTCTGATCACCCTGTATATACGAAAAAAATATATTGCTTAAATAACAGGTACAAATATTAAATATCAAGTAATTACGCAATGTAGATAAGAAAATGAATAATGTGTATAATATAATAATTTTCTTGACTTCAAGTTTAAATGTTTTAGTATAATGAATATCACAGAAGAAATTATATCAAATTATACGAGGATATATAATCATAATTTTAATAGGTGCATTAAGCATTTAAGCTACAATCTAGACGATGCAGGTCAATCTAAAAAGTAGCTTGGTGTCTGATAAAATGAGAATGATAGTTGGTTTGGATAAAAGAATTAATATCGTAAAGTACTCGACGTATAACAAGACCGTTTATTGAGACCGTGTGAGATAGCAGTCGTGCTAATGATAGTTCCTGGTGAAGCAGTGCTATACATTTTCAACGCAATTTTATTATGAGTCATGTATTACATAATAAAATTGTTCAAAATTGCCTGTAAGGCGTATAAACAAAATAAATTGTAGTTCGTAATTATATTATCGTGTGCCATTTTGTATCTCGTAATAAGATTTGCGATGGTGCATACTGAAACACAAGTGCGCTTTGACAATACATATACGTCAGTACGATGTTTCAATTTTATCAAAAGTTAATCAAAAGTTATCAAAAATTTTCAGAGTGTTCAATTTTTTATTTAGACAATCTGGTGATTGAATTACAAACCTACGATTGTCGTATTAAAAATGAACGGATAAGCTTTGATGAAGAAAATATGATCTAGTTGTGTCGCTGTCGTGTAATAACAATTTCTAAGTTTACAGTAAACAGCAAACTAAACTAAAGAAATTATTATAATCTTATAATTTGGTATATAATGGTAGGAAACTGTAATTATGATTATTTAGCAGTAGTTAACTGTATTGAAGTTAATATAAGTTAATAACGTAAGTTTGATCATATAGAATTTAATGTTATACGATAAACTAATTTAAATCGAATAAATGATATAACCTTATAATTTGGTATAAGATTTACTGAGTATAATAGTTATAAGTTAGAAATTAAGTTAACTGTAATATATAATTGGTTATTTGGATCTTTTCCGTTCGTTTTAAATAAACCAGAATTTACAATTATGATCGTAACTCGTATATTTATAACTCTTTGAGTTTATTTTTACAACACTGATTGGACCGTAGCCTTTAGATTCTAAAGTTTAGAAGGATGATTCGATTAGGTCATAACTGTTAAACTGTTTATTTTTAATTAATAAAATACAATATGCTATATTAAGGCAACACGCGCCATGTACTCGGGCTATCATCACTGTGAATAACGACGGTAAACGATACCAAAAATGTTCAGACTTACAAAAACAGTGTACTATTAGTGCGATAAAATATGGCGAACGTCATGTGTACACGGCGTGATGACAACTTGCAGATCACCAAGTGAAATAAGAACAGTCGCACGGTGACGGGAAACTGTACATAATGTTATAATAGTAGGTGAAATAAGAAATGTGTTGGGAAAAAAAAAAAAAAACTCGAAGTCTTAACCTCTCGCATGGCCATCGGGAAGGCCACTTTGCCACGTCGCCGAGCGTATGCACACAATATTGTATTATAATGCGTACCTATATAATACATATGTATACATATTATATACGTATACCCGTGTACATAGGTACCTATATGCACCCGCGAGCTATTACAACGGCTTTATAGTGCACTGGCTCGGCCGAGTGTTATTAATGCGTTCTGATTAAAGTGTTTCAGTGTAAATTCATCCGCACATGTACGTGTTATTATTATTATACTCGTAAAATAGTCAAGAAATTAATGTCGAAATAATTTTACACAAATGACTGTACAAACACGTGCGTGCGCGCGTACGCGCTAGTCGTCTCCACGCGAATATAATGATAATAATTTATACCCGTGCATGCAATAATTACTCTGTTCCGAGTGCGGATGTTTACGAGCTTGCAGCGATTCGCGTGGCGTGGGTTATAAAAAAATCGATTCCGTGTAACGCCATTAAAAGAACGATGCGAAATAGAGAGAGAGAGAGAAAATGGCAAAAATCGTTTTCCAACACGTCCGCGAGCTTTGATTACGGGACACGAAGCACTGCGCTCGAGGTCGTCGGAAATGCACTCGCTGGTTCAAAGTCTAGCCGATGCAATCGAATCCTGCTGCACCTCGCTGCAGTACGCTCGCTATAGTGCAGCCATCTCGGACGGGAGACGGACGATAAAATAGATATTACCATCCGTGTTATAAATGAACGCGTATTTATTTTTATCGATTTTCGTAAATGTATATCTTCAATCTCGTTTCCACTCGATGCAGCTTCTGTGGGGAGTTGTGCATCTAATAATCCGTTACTGCTCTTGGGACGCACCCGCACGGAAATACAGGTATCTCACCTGCGGTATGTACCACGGTTCAAAGATAATAATATGTCGGCTATCAGGAGTGCTGAACCGAACCGCGGTATACGACCGACAAAACGAAACTACCGGTCGAAATATGCCACTGAAACATAGGAATTGCGTCCCGAAATAAAATATCCGGTTAATAGGTAGGTACGCGAATCGCGTTTTAGGTTTTCAAAACGACTGCACGAATTGCTTCCATGAAATCATATTATTTGTTTATATTCATTATGTACAAAGTTGCACGGCTGGCTGGTGGACAAGTACTGATATGCAAGAACAATACTGAAACGTTCCTAAAGTCGTAGAGACAGGCACACAACGGACGGTCTTCGTAAACCGTGATCATATTATATGATCGAAAAAATGACTTTTCATCAGGCTGATTCGGCGCTTAGTGAAAATTGAACCGTCAACGTTTTCAGAATAATAATCCCTATGAAATGGCAACATACGAAAATTATAAAAGTTATAAGATAACAAGTTAAACAAGGCAGATATCGCTCCGCGTAAATCCCGATGAGGTACCCTGTATACATTTACCTTAGCCCGAATTGTTCCTTCACCTGTACACCCATAATCGTGATCCATGGCTCATCGAACACGTCGAGTTACGCGATCACACTGTATTATACACAGGATCCGCAATTTTTATATTACGATAACGGACGACCATCGATCGACAACAATTCGATCCGTTTCACACTGTTTGCGCGCACGTCGAATACATACGATAGTGCAAGAGTAATCGTCATTTCGCGCGCGGTCCGAGATCGATTCGAGGCCGTGCATCGATGTTATCCTGTCATTACGTGGACGTATCAATTAACAAATGCCGCGGTCCCCGAATCGTTGTCGTTATTTAAATCGTCAGCCCCGGCCGTGTTGCGCGCAAACTGCAGCTCGAAGTGCGATGCACTCCGGCCATCATCGTACAGCGACGACGACGTAAAGTTCAATGATTACCACGTGCAATATTGACAGTGGTGCATTCGATCACTTCAGCACATCGCGCGCGGACACTATACATTATATACGTGTACTTCTGCAACGTATTTATATGTGCCCTGTGTTCCGAAATCTTTGGAACTGAAAACAGAAAACAAAAAAAAAAAAACAATATTTATATTTATTCTATTCGACGGTATAAGTGGGTAGACGGATAAAATGCATTCGAGCTAGTTGAGCTTGGACAACACGATAACGTGTATAACGTGTAACTCGTAACATAGATTGAGCAGTTATGATCGATTTACCCAAATACTGGAGTTTAACTACAGTCACTTTGGGGTGTAAATATTAATTTGACGGGGGGAGGGGTACTAAGTGCCACAGTACTTTATTATACTTCGATATACTCTACACGCATAGGCTTATATCTCTGACACAGTTTCGACCGCTTCGATCACGTTGTCGTTCGTTACAGGTCACTGCGCGAGTCCTTATTATTATCGTACTATTGCTGTAGTCCTGCGCACGCAATCCCTGCGCACATCGCTTCTCACCGCTAGTAATACGTCCATACGCGTACAAATAGCCCACTTATTCGATCAATCGACGCACCCGTGTCTACGTATGCCATCGCATTAGACGGCGTATACATTTTTATAGTGCGCAGCGCATCGTATTATTGTAAAAACCCGTCCGAAGGCCCGACGACCAGTTGTAGGTACTACGCGCTTACGTAACAATCTTTCATATACAATTTATATACACTCATATATTATTGGCATTGTTACATTATAATATTTCTTCAGTTCATACAACACGTGATTTCTATCCATCTATCTCTCTCTCTCTCTCTCTCTTCTTCCTTCTTACCCTTCATCACTCTCCAATAATTTTTTAAATAATATTTTAAATGAATATGAGTTTGTAGTATCATTCTCACAAGACAAATCAATCCTAATAAAAACAAGCGAATAAAATAGTCCGTGATATTATGATTTTTTATTTTTATCATTTTTATCTTACATGCATGTAACCCGAATGATTTTAACTAAAGTGTACATATCACGACGGTACTTTCGTGACAAGTTCCCAAAATACATTATCATAATATTAAGTACCGGATGAGCAGGAAACTCTTTTATTGGTCAGGTTTGGATTAGATTTTTGGCCACGTGATACGATTTCGCATCTTGTGTAACGCGGTTTTTTCACAGCACATATTTTGTTCGTACACGAAGTTTCGATAAATTTCGAATGCCAACTGCGGGTTTTGGCCACACAAGGCGTGAATATTATCAACTTGATTTACGTATCGGCGGTTTAATCATTCAGTTCCCGCGTTTCGATTTCGAAAATATTTGTAGTTTCTATGTTTTCCATATTACATTCCGCAGAAGCAAATAAATCGTCTAATTTTTATGAATCGGGTATGTATAGTATGAGTTTTTTATTTTGATGTTATTCAGTTGAATGGCGATTAATTTGTCTTTATAATTATTGATGAATTTTATGTTTCAATTAAGTTTCAGTTAAGATATTATCTTTTTTTTATATATATATATTTAATTTATATATAAATATTTGTTCATACCAGAATTTATACATAAAGTCATTATTACAAATTCCTACAAAACTCGTAAATCAAAAATATATTACCAGTAAAAAAATGAAAACAAATACAAATATTATATGTATTTAAAAACCATGGGTAATTATACGAGATAATAAATTGGACGATAAAATAAGAATTTTATTTAAATTTGAACATTTAAATATTTTCATACAATATTCGAATAAATATAAAATCAATACGACTGTATTATTAAATTTTTATTAATTCTACGATGGAGATGATAGCACATGCGACCTATTATAATAATATGATAGCTTATTTTTTTCTGAATCTTGCAGAGATACAAAAACCTCAACACTTAAATTTGGTACATAAGAGGTTTTATCGTGTCGGCGAAAATGTACAAATACAATCTGGGGGAGGGAAGATCACTCATTTTCAAAAAGCCGCAAATGATTGGACTGATCTCGTTTAATAGAAGAGCAAGGGCCGTTTAAAATGATTTATAAAATAAAAACAATGCACTTCCATTTCTGTCGCCATAGCACACAGCCAGGAATACGCATTCCTCCGAGAAGACGGCTTGGAATGACGTGTTTCGAGTTCCACGACCATGATTTGTGTGTTTGTAAACACGACTAAACATAAATTGATAGAAAACCGACCGACGTGTGCGTACACTTATCTGGATCTTGTTGTTAATATATATTATAACCATTACGATCAAGGTTGTGATGCATTTAGTAAGTTGAAGCCGTGTTAAGAAAAATAACGTATAATTGTTAGTTAACCTATATTTATAGTGCGCGATGATATAAGCTAAAACGTACGTTTTTCAACTATACCGACTGTTGGTTTTGATCTTACGTTACTACGGACGTGTAGTTTAGTTTTCATTGATTACAAGTTATAATTTATAACTATATTTCTGTTATCGGTAAAATGTTTAAATGCACGTTATGTATTTATATCGTAATTAATTCCATCTCAAAAAAATAGTTGCAATATGTAAAAAATAAGGTTCACACTATATGTATAATGTACATATACGTTGTTTTGATATAGAAATAAATTTATCTGAATAATAATATCATAATGAAAACAACCAAATTATATGAAAATAAAATGAAATACGTTAAGTTTATGTTAATTTTCTGACATAATTTTAAACTTAATTGACGTATTCTTTTTTTTTTTGACTTAAGCTGTTTATTTATTGGTAAAAATAGTTAAACCTACTGAATCAAAAATGTTTTTTAACTGGCTCAACTATGCCCAACCGACCGGGTCATAGCGATTTGCATAATTTCATAATAATATTTCGATGTTGACATGCATTATGGAAAAAACGGAAAAAAATATTATTTATAAACTGATTATAACTAGGTAACTTAAATCGTGCAGATTATTCAGATGCATCAAAAGATTATACGAATTAAAATACGTTTCACAAAAAATTGTTTATTTAACAATATGATCAAATATTTTTACTATATAAAAATACTAAATATATCGATAAACCGAAAAATAAGTATTAAGAGCGACCCGCCTTAATATAATAATTTTATAACGTGTGAAATTGTGCCCACGGTTGTTATAATTTAAAATGCATGATGGTATAAAGGCAAAAAGGTGTTTTGAAGCTCAACGCGTCCCTCCATTTTCACATATTACATTTCACTTGTCTAAAAAAAGTAATTTTAAATATTTCTAGGAATCAGTATTTTTAACGCCAGAAGAAATGGGCGATTAAAAGTTACATTTTATTATTTGCGTGTTTGATGTATAATTACCACGTGGAAAGATCGAGTCGTATGTTGTTATACAGCGACTTACTTTGCATCGAATAAAATAAATAAAATGAAGATTGACGTTGGTATAAATAAAGTTATAGTTTAAGTATTTTGTTCCATTCTTAACGGTTCTGGTTATTAAATCGCTAAGGTAAAAATCACTAAACACTCTTTGCGAGTCACGTGTGCGTATGTGTGTGTGTGTGTGTGTGTGTGTGTGTGTGTGTGTGTGTGTGTGTGTGAGTGTGTGTGTGTGTGTGTGAGTGTGTGTGTGTGTGTGTGTAATGTGATTTTGTATTTTAATTGTGTGCGATTGTAAAACGGATATTTTATCGCGAATTCGTAGACAGAAGACTACGCACTGCGCTGCACTTGTATCAATTAAAATTGTTCGCCGCTCGATACGAAGAATTTATGGAAGATTTGAAATAATCGTTCGTGCGCGCATGAATCCTCCACGGTCCCACGGATTAATAGCGTTCGCGTTCCAGTTTCTACTTGCAAAACACGTCTATTGTCCTAGTATGCGCTGTGCCCGCTGCGCGCGCACGGTTTTCGTTACAATATCGATGTATACATTTGTCAATATATAACAATATATATATATATATATACGCAGCATATATAGTACACATGCCTTTCGTTGTGTATATATTATAATGTATAGGCACGCCGCCGCCACCGCCGAGAAGTCATTGTGAATACACGCGCGTGAAGTGGTCACTGATTTACATCGATATAAACTTTCAAAACGTATACGAACGCGTACGGTGTGTACGAGACGATAATAAACGTTGTGCTAATATTATTACAATACGCAATGCAATGATAATTATTAATTATTATCGAGTCGTATATGTAGTCGAAACACACGTGATATGAACATATACGCAATAACACGTAACGGAGGTGCAGGACAAAGGTTAGGTGGGCGAGTTGGCGGAACGGATCAACTGTTGGAGGACCTCCCGGTCGATGCACGAGAACGTTATGTTGTAAACCAAACACTGAGAAAAATATCTCAATCCAACTGTATGATAGTCGTCTATATTTAAATCAGCTCGCCAGAACGGATAATAATGCACGTGATTGTGGGCTGATTTTCGCTTTTTTTTAATATTAGTAATTTTTAATGATTAAATACTGTGTAACAATAAAAAAAAGTATGCAATAAACTTATAGGTGTATATACACTCAAAGCTGGGGCGAGTTAACTTATTTTTTCGACTCGTCACGTTAAGTTAATTTGTAGAAGTGCAAGTTAAGTTAACAGTTACCTATCTTTTATATGATAACTTTGTAAAAGTTCAAAGTTGAGTAAAAAGTATAACTTTGAACTTAGTTAAAAATAAGTATTTATATAAAACTAAGTTTTTTTTTTTTGCTATTGTCACGAACATTACAGCAATACGATTAATAATATATACATGTGTATATTTATATAATTAAGAAGCCAGCGCAAGTTATAAAATTAATTATGGAGTTGATGATATCAGTAGAGCAAGTATTAAGCATAAGATTTGAATCGGAAATGAGGATATATATAAAACTATATTTCCATATGTTGTTTTAATCCCTATAGAGGATATCCCAGTGCATCATAGTGCATCCTACAACTCCGATTATTTTATTATTAAAAACAACAATTTGCATAAAAGATTAAATTTTTATGTTTTTTACCTTTAAAGAATTATTAAGATTTAAATTAAGTAAACCCAACGTGACTATAAAATAAATTATTTTAATTGCAGTTGTATATCATGGAAAAAATGTAACTTGTTAAGTTAGAAATTACTTGAATTAAATTACCAGCTATAGCTCATTAAATTAACTGACTTTTTTAACAAAACTTTTACTTTTTGTCAGGTTGCCCAGCCTTGCATGTACGTATATATTCATATACATTGATACGCTTAGAATTTCTTAAGTGCGGAAAATTGGATTGACAGCTGGAAGTTACTTAAAAAAAAAATAGTATTTTAAATACTCTTGCCATATATTTTTCTGATTTAAAACGTTAAATTCGATATGGAGTACATAGCATATTGAATTAAAACAGGTTATTTTTAGGCAAACAGATATGATACGTACTAGGTATCATATTTTTTGAATGAAATTTGTAGCGAATATGTTAGTACAGTTACAATAATGCTCGTCTTCGATCGTATTTTATACGTACGTGCGCGCGATGTGATCGCCGTCACCGTGTACATAAAACATGTTATAATAATAATAATAGTTGTAGTATACGTGCGCGTAAACCTTCGATTAGAGAAAACGTGCATTTCGAATAAATTAGAAGAAAGAAGAAAAAAAAACCGTCGAAAACTGCGCGCAGTGCTGTATTATGATATAGTAGCGTACATAAATGTCGTTAGCGCTAATTCGGTTGGATTTCTATCGTCACAGCAGTAGGGCGTTTGGTGCACCGCGATTTATATACGGTTGTACGTTAATGCACGTGTGTCTAGGGTTTCGGAAGGTTGACAAAACGATCTCCTAGAAACTGCGCCCATAGCCCGTGACTGATGCGGTACATGCGTATACGTAGAAGTAGCCGCTGCTCACGAACGTGTAATGCAAGCATTAAATCGTATGCACAAAGACGACGAAGATTCACAATTATTATTATTATTATTTTCAAAATAGTCGTCGGACAAGTAGTGTGTATATACATACACGCACATCATCGCATGTATAATATCATCATGTATAGTGTTTCACGCGCGTAAATTAGCCGGAGGACGAGATATACGTCTGGAGAAACGCCAATACTATATTACACAATGTCGTACACATATATTATTATTCCACTGTATATGAATAAAGCACAACGATTATCATATTAGTTCGGGCGATATTGTAGGTCGTGCGCGTCCATCGCGAGAATGAACGAGTACACACGTGACGAATAAAATAATCTCGTTTCCAAAACCTTACGTGCATTATTTGTATATTTGTACACGCGCATTCGTTCTGTAGGCACACGGGGTGTTTACGCGAGTTTAAAAGTTCGATTCGAGTTCATATTGTAATGGACTGACGCACGCGTAGGGAATAAATATAGTTTTTAAAAATCTTCAATTTGTAACCTGATCGATCATATAGTTGATCGGAAATGTATTTTCTAACATTCTAAAATTTCTATTTAATCTAATCATTTCTAAAATTCATTATTTTTCAATAAAAATAAAATAAAACTTTTTCGACACTTTAGGGTGGTTTTAGCCAGTACTCATGAACGTGTTTTCGTTCGGCTATAAACGATAGTAGGTACCTATAGAACAGGGGTAGACATTTCAAACTCACGTCTTATTTACAAAAATATACTTATTATTATTATTTTGGTATATATTTAAAAAATAAAAAAATAAATGTTTTTAATGTATAATGTATAGAATACAGATACACAGATAAATAAGAATAACAAAAATATAATATGAGTTATGAATAAAATATAAGCTAAAATTAAAACTAGCCGAATTTGTTTGCGTGGTATTTTTTTTCGTGAGCTTCTTAAGATTTGGTCGTATTGATGTGAATGTAGCTCTGAGTAATTCTGTTAAATTCTCATTAGTTACATTGTCGAATAAAGCGATTCGCACGAATATGTTCGTTTTTGAACACTCGAAGACTTTCATCTTCTAACAGCTCTAGGAGTTCCGCGATTTCGAGATCCGCCTTATTCGTTCCAATAGGATACGATATCGAGGACATCCGTTCTCAACGACACAAACCGGCGCAAATGGATCGCACGTTTACGCCGGCCACCCCTGCAGCATTCCGCTAACGATGCTTTTCGGTGAAACAAACGTATACGTGTAACACAATACGGTGTGCGCGCACGACGTTCACGGGTCGAGATGGGCTCTCACACCTTGCGGTGGGGGGGCGGGGAGGTGCGGGGCGAAAAAAAAAAAAAACCCCACCGCGCGCGCGTGTCACGGGGAATTTCGTTTATAATGAACGCGCGCGCGAGAGGCGATAGCGCGCGTTGTCGAATATTATCCGCGTCGCGATCTCCGATGGCCGGACGGAGGTTGCCGTCGCGGACAACCCGTCGTCCGAGTCTCCCGCGGGAGTGTTGCCGCGCCGGTCGTACGTGTACGCGTCGCGCAAAGTCCCGACGGTAAGTGACGAACCGGCGAACCGTGTGAGCGCGCGGCCGCGTGTGGGCGCGGAAATCAGCCGCCGCGCGGGGTTGACGCGCGAAGGCGACCATGTGAAACCCGCGCGGAGGAGTGCACCGAAGGTGTGTTGTGCGTGTTCCTCCGGCAGCACAGGAGCACGTCCGCGTGCGATATATTCCGTACGGAAAGGTAAAATAGATAAAACGAAGAGAAACGTTGGGAAAAAAAATCGCTCGTCTGAATATAATACTCCCACGCCTCTACCGTTATTATGTCGACGCGCGTACGTCAACGTCAACCGATTGTGTGCGCTCGTCTCCGTACCATGCGCGGTCGGTCGGTCCGGGCGAAGATCATATCGCGGCGCGCTGCAGCACGCACGGGGGTACATTATATTATATTATCGGAGACGAACACGTCGACGGAGGAGGAGGAGGAGGAGAAGAAGAACCAGCAGAAGAAGTAAAAGACAAAACCGGTCGACCGAATCGGTAGGACACGTCGATTTACATATTGGTATACGCGTGCGGTCGTCGCCCATAAAATACGCGCTCATCTCTCCCAGGCTTTCACCGTTTGGCTACCGGCTGTTTAGGCCCAATACGCATTAGAATATGCACGGTGAAAACATCGCGTCGTAATCGCATGGTGGACATTGAGCCTCTCGTGCGATTCACATTGTATTACCATAAACGGTTTGCACGGCGTTCAACAAGTGCCGTACGATGCCGCACTGTGATGCGGAATGCGTGGCCGAGTACCGCGACGCAAAGTACGTGTGTAAGGGGCGGCCGGGTGGATAAGGCGATACTGTGCCGACGACTTCGCTTTCCGGGCGACACCACCCCTTCACCACCGAGAACAACCTTTTCCAAAAACACGAGTTTGACTCAAAAAAAGTACAACCTCCCCCCCCATCATGTGCAAACCACATTTAATGGCCATAGTTGCCGAAACTTAAAATAAAAAATTTGTTTTATAAAAATTTGTTTAGACTTCATAATCGAAAACAATTGAAGAAACTGCTATTTATGTGTGTACCGTTATAATACAAGAATGCCGAATCTGGTACAGAACTAAATTAATAACGTTGGAAAGATGATGAAAAACGAATATTTAGAATTTCGAGAACTTCGAGACATCAGAACTGAAGTTGTCGTAGGTATTTTATGATTGGAATGCCATGACCCGTAACAATCCTTCAAACGCGAAAATATGCCGTTAAAAAGTCGAATTTTCTCGAAATATCCATATGAATTTTTTTCATTTACGCTAGTCATAACAATGTGTTTATTACTATAAAGAGGACGACTGCAGTACTCTTGACGTTTAGAACTCTCCAATGTTTGACGAAAACACGATAGGTTTGATATCGATCCGTGCACATAGTTTTCCGAATTTACGTTCCCGACTGCAAGTCCAAACTGCTGTTCTTAGAAACTACAGATTCTGAGATGTGTTTCAGCTTTACGTTCATATACGTCCGAACGTAACCCAATCACATCCACGTAAAACTGCGACTAATGTTATCGTGAACTCTTGTCCTGGCAGCGTAACGTTATGGTTCGGTAAAAATAGTTTATCGTACAACTGAATAGTCGATTCACAATGAACACGGACATCTGCGAACCGCGTTATGGTATTTGCGTGGACAACCGTAAATCACGTAGTCATATTTAATCGTTAAATTATTGTCTACGAGTGAATCCTAGTAGCGTTATTGTTTTCGTCGAGTAAGCACAATACTATACATACTTGATGTGGTGTAGTAAAAAGTATTCGAACGGGAAAAACGTATGCCTAATATATGTGTGATAATGTGTACACTACCTGTACCTATTGGATAAAGTAAAAATACTATTTATAATACATTTATTTCGTACTTTACTCGGGTATTTTACACATTATCTACGACTGAGTGGGTAAGGTACTTTGATCAAATGTATACGATAAAAGAAGTGTTGATGTAAAACTAAATACTTAACAAAAAAATGTAAATGCAAATCCGGGGAAATACTTTGTAATTCTAAATGTCATCCAAACTCAAATTGTTCTAATAAATAATTGTATTTCGCTTTTAAATTTTAATTAAGTAAATAGTAAAATTGTTCAAATATATAATTTATAGTTTAATAGTAATAATAATAAATAATTTTTTTTTGAATTAGTATAATTTGGTTTTTGCTACTAGAAAGACTCTGTATTATCTGTACCATTTTAAGCGTTTGATGCTTTGGTCATGTTGTACCGACGTTATAAGTTTGTAGTTATACGAATACATAATCCACAGCACACCGGATAATTTATAAATTGATTGGATACTTCATATTTAAGTTGGATAATGTATACATTACACTGTTCGTATGGATGAGGTTCACATTACCCAGGTAATATGTACACTAACCGTTTTTGTACTTCACCCGTAACATATATACCCACAAACGGGCGCAGTGCGCGTGCGCGCTTAATAGCCCACTGTACAGGCCGGTGATATAAATCAAACGGTATATGACGTTATATTAAATGCATTTCTCGATATCATACGTAAATCGATAATTAGATATAATATCCGAAATAGGTGTGTTAATTGTTGTTTACAAGTTGCGACCGCTTCGGGAAAAAAATAAAATACTTCATTTCGATTCGGTAGGTGTACATATGTATATGTGCATACAATGAACGCGATAGTCCCTCGGACAAAATCACGATTATATGATTAATTAGGTGTACGCTGTGTGAGCGTGTGCGTGTTCGGTGGGTTACACATTAAAACATGAAAATATCTGGTGCCGTGTAAATCTTTGATTCCCCGAGCATGCGATTCATTGTTTGGAACCGTTTACGCGGACTTGCGTACCGCGCGGTATGCTTTCTAAAGGAAAAAGAAAACATGACAAGCACACGTGTGCACATAATAATATTATATTCGTGTATCCAGCGGCGTACGAAGACTCGTTAGCGCCCCTGGCAAAACTAGGAAAACGCGCATATTAGCGATTAAAAAATTGACGAGAATACGGAATGATATTTTTTGACATTTATTTTTTATGTATACGATTAGGTAATACAACGTTATATAATTATCAGTTATTATTACAACGTAAATTTCGAACTTTAAATTTTTTTTCTTTTCTCGCATTAAGGCATTAAGAATTCATCGACAAAAATAAGTACCAATTTCAAAGCACCAATTCGCGCCCTTGTCGTAGCCGCAGTTCGCCATACCCTTGCTACGCCACTGCGGGTATCGACGGTTGTAGTCGACGATATAGTCGCTGCGTAGACTCGCGTGCACAGCAATCTTCAACGCACACAACACGTGCGCCTGTAATATAATATAGTATATGATATCATGTAATAATTAGTAGCGCGACCTTAATATCATTATTGTTATACATATGTTCATTGTTTAGCGGTAATTAAAAAAAAAAAAAACGCGCGAGCGTTTCACGCATATATTGTTGTCTCCTTTGAAAATAGGTTTCGACAACCGCGGGAACAGCGGAATCCTCGATCCTCGCGCAATATTATTAATAACAATAATAGCACGTAATCATCCGCTCACAATAATATGATACTATATATATTATATAAGTAACACGCAGACCGGGCATTTCGCCGTGCGTACACGTACATATCGTTATATTAGACGGAACACCGGGCACGTGACAATGTGCCGATTGAACGCGCGCGCGCTTTACCGTGTAATACAATAATGATACGAATTGTTTTCCGTTCGATTTGTTTTAGCACCATCACGAGAAATTCATATTGTTGCGTTTTCAATTGAATTCGTTCGCCGCGACTCGAAAAATTTATAATAATAATAAGACGAACCGGGTACTGGCTGGCTGGCAGGTGGCGGCGCGTTATTTACACCGCTTGTCTCCTCGAGGAATTCCAAAACGACCGGCACGTTATATAGGTACGCACCGCGTGCGCGCGCTCGCTACTCGTCTGGCTGGGTTTTGTATTTATAATACGACGATTTCACGGTGTGCTTTCGTTTACGTCTTTATAGTTTTCATAAGTTCTGCGGCGGCGGCAACAACGGCTAATACGTGTTCGACTCTAATGAACTCGTCGCATGTCGCACATAGTTCTGGTTTTCTTTCATCCACGTCCAAGTATGCGACTTGTCAGGCCTGTGTATGTGTGTGTGTGTGTGTACATGCTCTCTGTGTGTGCGTGTATATGTGACCTATCAGAAAACGATTTTACATCACGACGATAGAGTCTAGTTTTTTTCTTGTTTTTTTTTCTGTTTCTTATTTCGTGCCATTAATCGGTTAATATTTTCTATATGCTTGTATAAACTCTAATATTTTTCAGAGGATGTATAACCGAGCGCGTTGTCACGGCAAATCTGCGTTCAGTAGAACCGATTCTCGGTTGACTTATATGAAACTCAAAAGGAAGAACTTTATCTGTGTGATGTCTCACAGGTGTCTTACGATATTATAATAGCTTTTTTAAACCGTAACACTTAACATAATCACAGATCGCCTGCAAGTTAAATTATCTTGAAAACTTATGTCATAGCACAGACAACTAACGTTCTTCCTTTATAGGGTTGATAATCGGTCAGCTTGCTCTAATATTAAAGCCGAGGCAACACGTTATTTGCTATACGTTGTCACGCGGGAGTGGCATCCACCTGAACGCGTTCGTCAAGAAATATAATGGATAATATTTAATGATATCACCGTCGTCGTCGTCGTCGTCCAATCGCTGCTGTGCATAATATTTACTACAATACCGCAGCGAGTACACGTGTGTGTGAAGTGTGCAATGCGTGTGCGATAAAAAACAATCAATATGATATATACAATATCGGCGCGGCACAGTACGAAAAATCTGGTTGCTTTCTACAGAAGAATGCTGTGCGCGGCGCATTATATTATTATGATATGATGCGCGCCGCGCGACTGGCGAAGAATTCCGCCCGTGCCAATCATTGTCAATAATTCAAACGCGTCGTGTGTAAGTATACACGTATCATTATGACGCGTTTTTACCGCGATATTATTGCAGTTGGGGAGAGAAAAAAACGAAAATAAAAACGGTAAAAACCAACGCCATCCACAGGGTAATTTCTATTAAAACGCTCGGAGACGAATACAATCCCGCGGGAGAGATGAACGCGCGCAAGACGGCGGGCAACTCCCGAGTGCGTCCCGTTTATCATATCCAGGGCCGTCCTTAGGGAGGGGGGGCGAGCAGGGCCCAGGCACTGGGCCTCACGCTTTTTTCTTAAATTTGGGGCCTCGCGTTTGAAAAAAGCAGTAAAATTGGTTTTATTTTCTGATGTGTTGAGTTCTGATGGTGTCTGAGGTACCTACCAAATTTTTTGTGTGATAAGAATTATTAATGACATTATAATATGTTTATAGATAGATGATTTAATATCTAAAAGGTGTTTAAAGTATTTTCACCCTGGGCCTCGCAAATCCTAAGGACGGCCCTGATCATATCGTGCCTTTTTAATAGCCTAACTGCGTCCGCGATAATATCGCTAATAATTTTGGTATATCCCATGTGCGTCCGTGATATTATTGCTAACAATATTTATCTTTATGGATAAAATGCGTTGATAACTTATAACATTACACTGTGTTGGTTTACATTTACACTATAGTCAATACGAAAAAACCTACTTTCGTAACTAGTCTTTGACAACCACGTGCAGCATGTCTAGTGATGAGTAAGCAGCTAACAGTTTTATTTAAATAATTAATATTTTACATTGTAAATTTATTTTATCACATAATATTATGTACTATAATATACTTGAAAGATGTTGATGTCGATGTCGATGTCGTTGCTGTCGAATATGATCAACCAACACGGTAAGAAACTTAAAATTATTGACCGATATAAAATGAGATTTCATAAAATGTTGAATGGCGATGTAAAACGATGGTGCTGTGTAAACAAAACGTGTTCAGCTTACATGAAAACAGATATGAGTGAGAAGACAATATTATTAATAGTAGTTTAAACCATAATCATGATTTAGAATCTGAAGGAAAAATTATGAGACAAGTAATAAGGAACTCTGTAAAACGAAAATCTCAAGAAGAACTTTGTGAACGTCCACTCAGATTAATTCATTTGGAACTAAAAAATAAAAAAACGGATTTTTTAACGACGACTAACATATCTTGTATTCGAAAAGGGATTTATGCTGCTCGCCGTTCAATACTACCCAAAAAGCCAACTAATATTCAAGACGTACACAGTTCATTAAATTCATTAGAAATTAAAACATTTGATAATGAAACATTTCTTCTAGTGAATGACAGTAATAAAAACTTGATTATGTTTTCATGTAAACAAATTCAGCTACTTTATGTGCCGTAAAAAACAATATACGTAGATGGTACATTTAAGTACTGTCCAAAATTTTTTTTACAACTTTTAACCATTCATGGTTTAAATAATGGTTATTACATACCTTTAGTATTTTTTTTATTAAATAATAAACAAACAGAATCGTATTCTGTAACTTTAAACGAACTGGAACGCACTCGGATGATACCTTATTTTGGACGCACTAGAAACATTAAAAAAGGGTGATTTCGGGACGCACTCGGGCGACGACGCCCCGCAAAACGCAATCCATTCGAAGGGATGCGCTGCTGCGTCTATTGTGATCATGCTTTTTAAATATTCCAACGAGATCGGTTTTTTCCTTCGTCCCGACGAACCGCCCGTTTGAAATATTATCTCGCGCTGCACGTATTATAATGATATGCAGCCCGCGCGAGCGTGGAGGACATTGTATGATGGTGCTGCTGCTGCAGTGGTCAATCGGACGCGGATGTATAATTATTATTATTTATCGGTTTATCATACTCTATCATACCCATGGTTTGGCGAGAGAATGCGCGATTCAGACGCGATTTCCATGCTGTTGGCGCGTGAAACGGCTTGACGGGTGTGCTACGTTACTAAATACGTTTCTTATCGCCGACGAACGCGAGCCTGTTGCAGTAAACCGAAATAACTGTTCAATAAGTCGGTCCGTCCGGAGTAGCTGCACGTGTGGCGCGATAAACGTTTATCTCTACGTGGATGTTTATAGTAACGGTTTATCTAGAAATTTGAATAATACGTTTCGACAGGTTTCAACGCACGAATCTTAATGCTGCACGGTACTGAATTTTTAAAAAAATGTCCAATAACAAGCCGCACGGTAAAAGTTATGACCGTTGTTGGTCCATCTGACCGGATGATATTCGTTCGCTACGTCTTACGATCGGTCCGTTATATATTTGTTGTATGTGCCAACTAGGCCAAAATTTAATTATTATAAAAATGGGATAGTAAGATAGTAAGATAGACCGGTGAAGCAAATGAGCTGAGGTAGCATATTGTAAATTAATATTTAAGACAGCCGGTCGGACGAGACCGGGGCAGAGTGTGTATGTTTTTCGGTTGAAGCACGTATGTGTAGAATGTAGATATTGCGACGCCACGCTTGATTTTGTGTTTTATTAATATAGGCTTTTGGTGTGAATCATTGTTTTATTTTGAAAACCCATCAATTCTTAACTGTTGAACTAATTTCTATTAGTTTTGATTATTTAAGAGAGGATAGAGCGATACCCACGAAAGTGCGGTATACGACAGTATATATCAGCGGTTCCCAAATTGTAAACTCAAGGGCTCCGTTCGTTACAGCACAAAAATTTAATAATTTTGTAGTTTTCAATAATAGACAATGTTTTCTCTAGTTATTTGAAGACTATTGTTTCCTTTATTCATAAATATAATTTTATTTTGACCGCCGTATGTATACAGTTCGTATTAATTATGCTTCATACACACCCAGCACAGGCAAATGCAAATTAACGTTAAATGTTTCTTCGGGCTCCACGAGAAATTTCTCCTTAAAAAAAGTCTCCGATGCTGAAAAAGTTTGGAAACCGCTGGTATATATATATAAACCGTTCGTTGCAATGCCATTAAAAACGTATAATGACGAGAATTGTGAACCGTTTAACCCGTTGAACAGTTCAAACATTATGTTGATCAGAACAGTCGGACTCGGATGTATTGCAAGTTTTCTTCACGTGTACATCGTATAAAAACGCTCGGTACCGGGCTGATATATGATACCGTCTCCACTCTCGAGTTTATACCATCACGCGAGGTGCGTATGCCGCTTTACATTGAAACGCTTGTTCATCGCGGACTGACTCATCCGAGTTTTGTGATCCATTTACCCAGTCATCTTGCGCGGTTCTTTGTCGACGATTACAAAGAACTCATCAGCGATTCACATTATATTATATTATACACACGAATTGTACAATAATAATAATTCCGAGAAGTATCTAGGGCAGACGAAAGATTCGCACAGTTTTCACGGTACGGCGACAACCTTGACTGCAAGCATGTATACACGCACATTATTGTATTCTAATGCGTTGCATTGTCTTTTCGGTTTTTTTTTTTATGTTTTTTTTCACTCGCATATCAACCCGTAAAGTAATTAGTTTTACGTACATTATATACACGCAGAACGTATTACCATTGTGCATGCATGCGTCTATGTATATAAGTCAGTGGTACACTTGGGAGGGGAGCTACGGACGTGGTTATATTTCCCCATGAATTATTCAAATGTCAAAATTGATTTTCTGAAACTAATGTATTTTTCCTTTTATATTTCATAAAACATTAGCGTTACTTTGACTGTTATGTGTGTATTCCTAATATTGTCTTTTCCTAACGGTTTACGTACAGATGTAGATTACGTAGTTGTAATATTATTGGCTAGCAAACTATTGGTAACTACAGTTGAATACAGTTGAACACCTGATATACGTAAATATCGTAAGTGTAAATAAGTGATTTAATTTGAAACTATGACTAATGTAACATTGTCCAAAACGTAATTTAATTATGATAACGAGATAAATAAACAATTATATAAAATAATAATTTTCATGAATTGAAAACCGTGCGAGTATTTGAATACGGACTCGCTGCGGTTTGATCTTGGTTTTATGTAAACGTTTACGAAAGTCGCAAGACATCCAGTACGCCACTTTACAAGTGACATTCCACGTTTATACTTAAAAAACACTCAACATTCTTGGAGGTTATACTCGTACTGTGTATTATTAAATTCTCAAAGTCCATTGTAAGCTAAAACACTAGGACAGCTTCCTTCAATCGGCCTACCCCTAACTTGGTGCCGCGAAGCTTCAAAAACGTCAACGTGCGCCACACGTTTTGATCGTAACAGTAATAATAATAATAACAATAATAATGACGTACAGTGGGAATTGCGCTATAAACAAATATAGTAACTATGTGTACGCACGCCGCGTATGGCGCGATAGTAATCGTCTTAATGGTGAAAATAATAAAAATCCATATTGTATCGTTTCCTCACGCTGCGGCTGGTCGGCTTGCGAATATAATTCATATTGTTTCGGATTATCGGTTTGCGGGTCGGAAATCGAACATTGTCGGTTTTTAATTATACCGACGGCTGCAACGAACGTTTCCGCGTGATCGGCCACTGGGTGCGCGCGTATTATGCACACGCGCACGCGCACGTAGGTATTTGTACAGGGAAATCGACTTGGATTTCAACACACCGCGTCAGTCACGGCGGGCAATCGCGCAAAGAGCAGCCGCAACGAAAACATTCGACCCGAAGCGCGTAGAGTTTAAGCCTCCGAGACACAAGCATAACACACTGGATACGAATTTGTTTCCTGAAAAACGTACGAATTGAGTGCGCACACTGAACACGTTTTTGTCCGTAAAATAGTCGGTGTTTCGGTGATATCGCGTTCGTGACGTTCTGGAACGCAATGGATAATCTGTATCTTCAAAATAATTATTTTCTAATCCGGAGACGACTGCGTCGTGATCACTACCGTAGAACCGAATGGGGAATGCATTTAAATTAAAAGTTTTTTTTTGTTTGTACAATTTAAAGTAATTTCCATTTATTTGGATATTTCTTGCCATGCCCTGCGATGACGGTCACGTAAGTGATACCTTGAAACACTTTGATCCTGTAAACATGCGTGTTGGTAAATTCAAATAATACATTTTTCACTATACATTTATCCACGAATCAAATTCGTACGAAAACGCATCCAATGTGCGCGCGGCCTAATATAATGCATACGAAAACGTCTCGTATTATATTATCACGTACTCCCTCATCTCGCGCACGCGTAGAATCCGAAAATTAAGTTTTTTTCGTCTCGCGTCAACAGATAATTCAATATTTCCGCGTGCACATATAGTGCAGCCGCGCGTATAACAAACACACGGTCGACCGATATTATTATTATTATTATTACTGTGTCGCGACGGTAAATGATTATCGGATCGAATACATATTATAAATTACTGTCCCGCGGTCCGACGTTACAGTTGGATTTATTGATTTATTTTTATTTCCTACCGATACCGCGTAATTTCTTGCGCACTCCGCAGCGAACGCGGTACATTAAAATATACGCGCAGACCACAATACGTGCCCTGCAGGCGTGAGTTTGTTAAATAAATAAAGCGGTGGGCCGCCGAGACGAGATAATAAAATGCGTTAGGTCGTAAACATTGTGAACAGGGAACCAATATGACGTGTGTAATAATAATATGTGCGATAAGGTATACGACGATCATCGGGCAAGATTCGCGCGGCCGAAGAACGAAAGCGCATGAATCCGCGATGGACTCGCGGCGTCGTGTAATGCGCACGGTGGGAACACGACTACGGTACGCGCGTTGAAGTCTCTCTATAGCTGTCCCTCTCTCACTCGCCCACCATCCCGCCATTTGTATCCTGCTCCTGTCTTTCTATCGCTCTTCAAAAATAAGATGGGCATTTAAAACGGTGTACATATATATATATATATATATATATATATATATGTACTGCAGCGTATTGTTGTTACATAAAACGTAGGCAGCCTATCAATATATATTGTTGTTGCGGCCGACTCAAATTGGACTTACCGACGTTATTTATCATCCTCGGTCTCCCGGTGCACATATACATATTATTATATATGCGTTGGCATATTATACGCACTATTATACAGATCTTATCTCGTTCAATCCTTATACAATCCCTCCCTATACTATGCGTATTACGTACAGGCAGGCTCGAGGAGATACGCCCGCGTCATCGTTGCGTCGACCACCTCTTCGACAGTCTCGAACGGGCCGCGGGGGGAGGGGGCATAATTTTATGATCGTCCTCGATCGATATACATGTGTACGAGGTAGATCCCCGACGACGGTCGCGGTGAGCACTCGATAATTGCTGATTTCGAAAAGAAACAGTCTTTTATTGTACACACACACACACACACACACACACACACATAAATACGTATATTATATAGTGTACTTTATTCTTGTAGGCGCGTCTGAAATGTATATATATATTACACGCGAACGCGATACGCAATGATGTGAAATTTGCCGTGCACTTAAATCTCCCGAACAGATGTTTACAAATAAATATGCGTGTACGCGTAGAGGTGTATGTACACACTTGTTATTATTATCGTCCGCGCGGTACGCTGCAATCCGATCGACAGTAACGACGATCGCGCCGAAGCGCAATAATTCCTCCGCGGCGGTCACACGCGGCCTATTATCACCGTACGTGCAAAAACACTGTACATGTCGTGTACCTAAGTTTTCCATGCGCATCGTCATTATAATATAATTGCTCGTGCCCGCTGCACAGGATTTATTCGAACCGACGACGCGACGGTGTGTTTGTACATCGAGGAGCAGGACCGGCATTTGGCGGTACAGTGTACACCGTATACGTAGTAAATGACTTACCATACTATGACGTGTTTATCGTCATCGTAGGACCGTCATCTCAGTTTTACGACTGTTCGGGCGGAACGAAATCCAGTTTTGTCGCTAGACATTTCAAATGTGGGTGTACACATTTTGGTTAGATCGCATTGCAGCGAACCTATCCGTCCAACTAATTTGAAACTGATAACAAGGCCTTCTGCGTCTTGCAAGCACGAATCCATTAATACGTAAATCGCATATTCCAAATGACTTGAGACTGGCCATGATAGTTCTTAGGTGACGATATAATATACTGGTATAATAAGCGAATACAAATTGCCATATGAAATTAAAAAATATATATAATAAATGAACTTTAAATAAATTAAAATAACTATATATCATCTTATATTATTTTAATATAGGTAAATAAAAATTGTACATGCACATACAGAGCGTTATGAATTTCAATACAGTATTGCAGCACTTCATAGAATTACCATTATTTTGTCTTACATCATTTTATAAAAAAAAAAACGAAGAACTGATAAAAAAAAGCCGTGGCTATACGTGTAATAGTGTAGTAGTATGACGTGTTTATATACAAAAAAATTATAGTTTACAAATAATTATTAAGCCACAATCAATCTGTAATCCATACTGGTTACATGATGATAGAATTATCATTGAAAATTAACATGGAAATGTTAAACCAAAACCGAAAGTTTTTCTTTTTGAAAGGGGTCTGTGGCCATACTTTATATCTTAAAGGGATCCTTACTCAGAAAAAGTTGAGAATAAATGCAGTCGGTGACATATAAGGGAACTTATAAAAATCTTCTTTCCCTCTTTATAACTATCGTGACGAACGATTTGAATTTTTCAGCTTTAAAAATTGGTGAGCTGAAGTTACTATAAAGTTATACCAATAAATCCGTGGAAAATTTATTTTATCCGAAAACCTTAAAAATACTTATGACAGCGGTGTTGCAGGTATTATACTAAACGAACAGGCAGTTTATTTAAATGTATGCAGGCACTTTACTGTGCGCCAGTGCGTGTTTTGCAGCTCAAAGGTTGACACCATAATATTATAGACGTAATGTTAACAGTATATGGTCTAATCCCGCATGATCTAGGTCTACGCTCTTCTGCAGACACGCGTGCTGCTGCCACAGTGAAACGTTCCCGCGTAGACTGTGGATAACATGTTGATGGACTCTTCCGATTCGCTTTGCTTTTTCAAAATTGCACTATCGGCATCATTTTTTTACGGTTGTGCCCGATTCGCACCGACAATTAAATGCCTAAACAAGCGCACTTATTTTCTGCCATATACAAGGTTTTTGCAAACCTCTTTGCGAAGTCTTCGAATCACTCGATCGAAAACGCGCATTTCCCCGGACACCACGTTGTTTTATTTCAGACGACGGGACAAGTCCAAATAATACAAAACAATGCGCACGAAAAAACGGTTAAAACGCGGGGTAGCGATTGATGAATAATCGCGTGATATATTATAAAACGATTTCGAAACTGGGCCGCGTGCTGAGCATTTAAAAGTGAAATTACGGGTGTAATTATTATTGGCCGTGTGCGCGAGAGGCGAGTTATGGGTGAGCATAATATTTTTATTCGTGTTGGATTATCATAATCCTACACGTACGCACCGTGCAGATACTGCAGATACCGCGCGCGGGCAAGAGACGGTCGGAGCCGCTACTATCAGACTGCTCAGCCGCACTTGTAACCTACCCCGGGTCGGGCTATTAAAAACGATTAATTTATGAGCCGGGTCGGTTTGCGTCCCCGCGAGGCCGACATAAAACTTATACAATGATTATTATTACTTTTTAAGTATTTGAATTAAATCAAGCGATATTTATTAAGTTATTATGCGTGTAAAAAAAAAAATCATAATAATAATAATAAGAAATAAATAGTATAACGCATGCACGGTCGCTATAAAACCGAGTATACTTCTATAAAGTGTTCACCGTACGTGCATGTGATGTATACTTAATATTAAGTTCGGTCACACCATATTATGGTATAGCTGCACAAAACCGATGAGAGAAATCACGTGACTCTCTGAGATTATAAACGTGTAAATTATTTCACTTAACATACCTACTTGTACGAATAATAATAATAATAATAAAAAATGATGCAAAATGTTATTACCAAAGAGCCCGTAGTACTGACGATGCGGTCGGGTACCGAGCATAATTGGCTCCCGAAAAGCTTTTTATCGGATTCGGGTTGTGTTACCGAATTTCGAAAGTACCGAAAACAATGTATAATTCCCAATGACACATTCGGCTGGTCATACGAAATCACTTCTTTAACCGAACGGACTTTAACGGTATACTTTCGTGGAATAATAAAAAAATAATAACTCTATATATATATATATATATTACTATTGTATATTATAACTACTAGGGGATAAACAAATTGGAATTATAATTTATTACGAAAACTAGCTGAGTTACCCAGGTCTCACCCTGGAGATATTTTACTACTTTAAATGAGAAAAAATATAGCTTTAAAGCAGAGCACAATCACCATGTATTCTAATTATATTTATTTACACTAAATTAACTTTCATATACCTCAATCGTCAATATTATTGAAATCAGTGTGGTAAACAAATTAAAAAATGTTCTAGGTACTACCCAAAAGTGAAATAACGTATACATCCAACCCAGAGCCGAACATTGTTTCGACCATTAAAAATGAGATTTTCGAGAAATCCTTTCTTAGTGCGCCTATAAATAGCCTTTAAATAATATAAACTATTCATTACCTCATCATTTCGAATGAGTCGGTTTGATAGTTATGGCTGCACGCGGATCATCGAGTATTTGAGCTGTACATAAAGTTTATAGAATATACACCATAAGTTTTTCGTTACCAATAAGTGATTTCCTCATCATGTTATTCACACCACGAACCTATCAAATTATCACGTTAATTACTTGTTAAGATTATTTGGCAGAATGGTAAATTGTCTTATTTCTTAATACAAACGAAACACGTTTTCGTAAAGTTTTAATTTCCCAATTCCATAATAATAATAAGAATACAATGAAATAACAACATGTAACAGTATTGAAATTGCAGAGATACTTACGTAACCTATATACTATCGTAATTTGTTTGCTTATGTATCGTATATGTTTAATGAAATTCGATAAAACATAATCATTGTACACCCACTTTACCAACCAAAAATATGTTTGTAACTCAAAATTATTAGAAGCAATATGTATATGGTATAATTATATAATGAATAAATTATGACAAAAACCTACTATTGTATTACTCCGCGTGACATAATTTCAGTCCGATTTACCATCGATGTGAAATATTTTTACTTCCACTCTTGGGCAATTCGAATGAAATGCATAATGTCGTTGTTAAGTACATGACGTGTACCTTAATAAATATGTTACCATTATTTTTATTTTTTTTTCGGTAATTCGTTGTAAGTTGTAACGATAATATTTTGTTTTTCGTTCCCATTATTATTTATACCTGGAACTATGTATACGTCTGTGTACTGGAGGAGGTATGGTTAACATTTTATAGACATAAAGACCAGATGGTACTACAAAGTATACACGCGAACATTAACCATTTATAAGGGAAGGCGGGGCGGGGGGATATACTCTATGTTACCCGTCATTGGACATTACGTGAGTCCACAATGAGATTCATTCATTGTTCCATCTGCATTTACGATGTCCAAGTCACTCCGAGACACCTGAATCCCGTCTACGAGATAAATCGCATTTCATACGGGGAAAAAAACGGGTTTATATACCTATGTGTATGAACATAATATATACCTACTTTCATCTCGGCGCACAGAACAATGCTTCGGGGTGGAAGAACTAACGGACACGTCGTGGGCTTACATGCACAAACATTATTGCATATCAATTGTTGGTAAACCCGCCTGGCTGTACCTATATATTTATGCGCACGAATATTTGCATAATTTACTACGTATTTACGAGTAAACTCACATTTATATAAATTTGAACGATATTTGACTTCGTATGTGCACGCGCGGTTATGTAGAACGATTAAGTAAAACTATGTTCAATAATGAACGTATTTTTATTTATTTATCGGTCTTGTAAGAAGAAAAATAAGCAGCTTAGGCTAATTAAAGTTAGGAAAGCTTTATAGTTGTGACAATAAAAAACTACTTAATATAAATACGGTAGCAGTAACTTTTTTTTTTTTACATAAAGTTACGATCTGCAGTCAGTGAGCGAGTAAATGGTATTTGAGTTTTATGTATACACACGGTGATCAGAATTTTTTGTTACATAATATATGTGAAAGTTCAGAAAATAAAATAGATAAAAATAAAATAATAATAAACATAAGATTGTATTATTTTGTAAGACTTCGGTACCGTACATTTTTCTGTGTTTCGCATATGAGAAACCAATGTAAAATTAAATTCCGACCACCCTGTGGTATGGATTAAAAATATTAAATTAAGCAACTGTGTATTCTTTATTGTATTTATTTACTAAGGTACAGTTAAATATGGGCAACGAATAACATCTACCACCAAAAACATACAGATGGTTCAATATTTTTCCGTGCAGCGGAGAAATAGATCGTAATTAGTGATTAAATACGTTTTGCGCTCGATTTTCTTTGGATCAACTTAAATTTAAAATATAATACAATGTACGCAATCCATTTTAAAATTTGTGTCATTGATTATTTTCTTACATTTATGTACCTGACACGGACTCGCGTATCATCATCAACATGAAAAATCCCGTGTGCTCCGGTTGAGTTACATCCACGAGACGTAGAAAAATATAACAATTGATGTTTTCGTAGATATTTATTTATTTCGTTGTTCCAATGATTGTGAGGTAATTTCGCAAAAGACATTTTCTTAATACTGATTCGGTGGCACAATAGTAAATATCCGTTTTATTATATCTACAGCAATTTTAATTTTGGTAACGAAAATACAGAGGGTATAAATTGTATAATTTACTCTCGGTTCGACTTCGGTACTTAGACTTAGAGTTTCAGTTGAACTTATTTCGTGTTGTTAGATTTAATATATTGTAGAGTAAACCGACCAATCGTCAAACTTAAAACATTATCTGTGTCTTCAAGTCGGTTTTTTGAGATGTTTTAATTTTTGGTTATGTAAAATATAAAATTCTAAAAAGCCCATAATTCGCTTAGAAATTAAAATATCCGTCGTAAAAAACGTGGAAAAAGTTCTTCCCTTTGAGTTCGACCATTGGTCAGTCTACTCCCATATTATAGATATAACAACACGAAACTATAGTACTGGATACTGACTGATACGCGTGCGGGTGTGGCGTCCTCTTATGATCGAGAACTGTACCTGTTACCCGGTCGTGGGTATGGCAACCATCACACCTACTTAAAATTTAATTGTTTCACGGGACCAATGGACACTACAATAGTATAGGCAAATTTTCGACGAATGGCTGAAAAAATAGTAGGAAAGCTAAACTTTGATAGACATTTACGTGTTCCCATACGATCAACATACCAAAAGTCCCCGGAGACCGGAAGACCGCTAGAGGGCGCGTTATGTAAACGAAAAATGCGGGTTTTCACAAATAAATCAGTTTCATTTTTACGGTTGTAGGGAAAAAAAACACGTACTCACGGTATTACGTTTTGACGAGGTAGCAGTCCCGGAAACGGTGTTCACTTTGACCACGGCAGTGAAACGTACAAGTGTATTGTTTACGGTTACGATTCACCTGTACGGTTCGTGTGCGATCGTCAAAGTGAACATCGTTTCCTCGGTGAAAAGTTCCTGTATCGCAATACGGCGTGAGTACGCGTTTTTTTTCCTCCCGTGAAAAAAAAAACGGATTATCGGCACAAAGCGCTGTTAGGTTAGGTCTTAGCGGTCGCCCGAACCCCGGACACCCTCGGCACGTCCGCCATTAAAGTTTAGCTTTCCCGCCATCCCGTCTAGACCACGGTTAGCGCAGGGATCGGACACGCACGAAGACGACAACGGATCGGCCGCAAACGTTCAGCGTCTCTTGAGCAACGGCTTCTTCGGGCACAGCGCTTTTCGCAGATTGCATGTGACTTTGGTCTCGGCCGCCGGGGCCTCGCACTTGCCTGCCTTCCCGGCGGCGGCGGTGGTGGTCACCACGGTTATCGGGCACTCGCCCCGGTCGGCGCACGTGCGCGCCCGCCACTCGGCCATCGCGGTAATCGCGTTCACGATGTCGGTGAGCCGGTCCACGCACCGCTCGACCAGCTGGTCCCGGTACAGCGTGCGCTTGGCGACGCACTCGCACGCCGCGCCGGCCGGCTTGTCGCAGCACGGCCGACCGTCGCCCGGCGGCCACTGGTACTCGCACAGCCCCTTGCGCAACGGGAACCGGTTCTTGCCCGGTTCCGCCAACGTCTTGCACTGCAGGCACGGGCAGCACTCGGGCAGCGGCCGCGGCTTGGGCACGGGCGCGGGCGGCAGCCTCCGGTACACGCACCGGTTGGTGGCCGGCTCGGGGCCGCGGCAGCAGAAGAACACGCAGTCCGTCCTCGCGCGGCTCACGTCCACCACCTCGGTGGGACCGCCCGGCGGGCACGGCCCGGCCCGCTGCTCGGGCAGCCGCTTCTGGTTGAAGTACCCGGTCGCCTTGTCGCACGTGGACGGGCACGGCTGGTTCTGGCACCGCTTCTTGGCCAAGTCGCACGGCGCCGCGCACTCTTGCATCACCGGCGGCACCGGCACCCGCCCCCGCGGCGCCGGCTCGTCGCACCACAGCACGCTCTCGCAGTCCACGCCCAGCATGTCGCACACGCACACCGTCAGCGTCCTGATGTACCCGAGCAACATGTGCACCGTGCACTTGCACTCGTCCACGGTCTGCTGGCAGTTTCCCTGTTCCGTCATGATCGCGCGTTCGTGTTAGCGGTCGCTCGGTGTCCCCGGTGAAATGATCTGAAGAAAAATTTTCAATTTCGTGTTCGTGGCCAATTTTGCCCGCTTTCCACTTTTGTCGGGAAATTTTTAAACTGACTCTTGAGAGCACGTCTGTTAATAGTAGCGTCGTGGTCGCCGCGGAAACGACCGAACCGCTTGTACGCTTCGTGTTTTGACCAGAATAAATAACAAATGAATTATTTATTTATTTATATATATAAAAACGGGTAAATACCCTTTAGAATGATAAACAACAGTTCAGTGATAATTAATATTTATAAATGAAAAGACTATTAAGAATACAGTTTTGATACTGATATTACAATAAAATTACAACAAATTAATAATAATTAAAACATTTATGATACTGAGAATTGATAAGTTTACAAATAATTAACATCCGAGCTTAATGCTACATAAACATTATATTTAAAAACATTACGAGACATAAAAAAGAAGTCGATCTGATTATTAATGCTGTTAGCCAAAGCAAGTACTCTGGGAAAGAATGATGCGGAACTATAGTTAGTGGAATAAGATGGGACTATAAATAAATTATGTGACCTCGTACTATGATTACTAAAGTTAAAACCAACAAGGGAAAGGAGCTCGGAAGAATCAATGTTACCATTCAGTAAATCGAACAAGAACATCAAGTCTGCAACTTTTCTTCTAATTTCGCATAAAGGTAACCCCAGATTGGTAGACTGTAGGTGATAAGTGTCACGGTCAATAGCTAAATTAAATTTATTACAGATCAATCTTAGAATTATTATAATAATGTGACTTTTTGATTTAAATAAATGTACAAAACGGGTCCTACAGCTGTTCGTCAAAACGATAGCTGTTGTCCTGGGCGGCAGATTTTACAAGGATAACTGACTTTTTAAAATTTTTCATTTTTCATTCGTACGTAATATAATTGTTTACTTTTTCCTACGTTCAATAAAATAATTCAATTTTTTTTTTGTACAATTATTTCTTAACACGGTTTATTATTTTATGAACGGTTTTAACACTTTTTTCAAACACAATACATTTATATTTACATTATTTTTTGTTAATTGCACGTTTTTGCTCCAAGACAGAGAATTCCTAAATACAGCCCCGACACTTTTAACCTCGATAACAACTACAGTTCAACACGAATTTATGCAAACTTTCTAAACTTCTTCACTTCATAGTCATCGTTGAACACCCGAAAAATGTTCGAAATAACAGTTGTTGTGCCCACCCCTCAACGCTGCAAAGTCAAGCGATTTGCCGGCAACACGCGTGGTATAATGTGCCGACGCACACACCACAAATTACAAAAGCTGTTCGTCGTAAGAAAAAAATGGATATTCTGTCTCAAGATATCGCCTTTTGGTTAAAACAAAAAGAGAATAATAATCATCAACTCAAAACTCCAATAAATCTGACGGTCGGGATTGAAGACGCCCACCCCCATCAGCCACGTACGAAAACATAATATGCTGAAGCCGCTACTATCGAAAATACGCCTTCGGTAATAATGTCAACAATGTTGTCGCAATTTATTACTAATTTAAACCCTCTTATCAGCCCACTAATTTCTCTCCTTACCGATGTTTTACATAAACGCTATACTCAGTAGTATAAACCATCTCCAATTGCATTGCTTACCCACTATAAATACACATTTTTTCCCGTTTATGATGTCAGAGTTGAGTTTCTTCAGTTATGTAGATTGTTTTTTCATTAGTACGTCATATACTCATGTTATCTATAGCCGTCAACGTTGTATACTTTTATAGTAATAGGCAATAGCTAAAAAAAAAAAATGAATAAAACAAAAGAACCGCGGTTACAGCGTTCGCCTCCCAACGTCTTTCTCCGCCTCGATCGCGTGCACCGCGGGTGCAATCGGAAAAATAAATCTATTGTACGTTGTTATTCGAAAACAAATAAATGGCATATTATATGTCCCCAATAGTCCGCCGAAGTAAAAGCGAGGAGATGAAAAGTTCGTGAAAAAAAAATAAATAAAAACGAGACAGGATAAAGACCGCGGATACGCGCGTTTGGACAATATATTATTCATTTGTCGTAACCTACGTACGTCGATACGGAACGGTGGCTTTGGGATACACTCGAGGAGCGATGTGTCTGAACGTTTTTCATTTCGCCGTCAATATGTTACGAAATATAATACGTTTTCGAAAGAAAATCGCATGCACCCGATGCGGTTCTGCAGTAATTTACACATTTCCTATTTCACCGGCATAGGATTTGTGCGTGATATCATTTACGGAACATGTACATAATTATCTCATTGCGTGTGCGTGTGTGCGTGCGTGTGTGTGAGTTTTACATTGGTTGACCAACTTTTTGGTTACACAATCCGAAACGGTTCGGCTCGGCGGCGCGGGCGGGTGGCGGCGTCGGGTCGTTTGACACTGATGTTCCGGTTCAGTTTGTCCGGAAGGAGTTTACACAAACACGTGGCCTTGGACGGAATTTTCTCTCTCCCTCTCCTCGCCGCCTCGCGCCACCACCCCGCGCTCCGTCCACCGTTCGCGCTCTTTACCCATTATTATTATTATTATTATTATTTGTATTATTTATTATCATTATTATTGCACTAATCAACCAGCGGGAAGGTCTTTTCACTTTCCGAACGCGGCCAGCAAACCGGCAAACAGAGCGGAACCCCCGTGGAAAACAACGCGACTCCGCGCGCGTCATTGTCGGCCGACATGCGAAACCGCGGCCGCGAACATCGTCCGACGAGCAACAGGCACGATGGAATAATGTGTCGGGCGCGTACTGTACCAGCGCTGGTATGCCTGCACACCGACCGGTAACCGGGTATCACGGACCTGCGTGCCGACATGAGGACGCGAGTGCACGAAAACGCCAGAGTTGCGCATTACGCGGCACCATCCCCGCGAGGAGTTTTGGTTATCGTACCGTTTACTATAATATTATCGCGTGCATTTCAGGCGTAATAATAAACCATTCGTCGGCTGCAAGTCGTGCGTTGCGCTCTACAATAATATCATAACGCGGTGCACTACTTTATTATAATACCGTAATGCACCCGTACACGTCATCCGCTGACTGCAACTACTGCATTATGAGCATTTATAATGCGTTGATGTGAAACAGAATACTGATAGCACGGCGCTGAGGGCGATCGTTCGTCTTGTTTGTTGTACTCCAAAGCAATCGTGTAAAACCATTTTTGTGCTAAACATCGGTAAACCATACAGACGGTACACACCTTAACGTTATAGTATAATAAAATCTTTGTTCTGACAATCAATGTACGCTTCTGTATGAGTTTAAATGAAAGGATGCGAAAAATCCTGTTGAAAGCATGATACGTTTGGTGTGGAATGAGGATGTACAGTTTGAGTTCATTACAGTAATAGTTTTTTTCAGATATACATAAATCGATGTCAAAAGTAAATACATTAGTACAATATATAATAAAATTAAAATAAAGTAAGTATAATTGGTGAATTTCTGAAAAATCTAGTTTTTTTTTTAGAAAATTATTCAAACCAGTTTAAATTAAAATAAATATATTTTAAATAATCGTCACTATTGGTGTACGCGATCAGTTGTGTATCATATTTCAATATCTTAATATAAACTATAAAATAACAAATTACGGGACCATGTCTTCTGGTTTCAATTGATGAAAAACAGTCTTTTAGAAAGATAAAGTCAACTATTTATCTAAATGACGTGAATTGTTGTATGAATATATCGATTGCGCACGGTAGGTAATATTAAAATCTACAAATTTTCATTAAATTATTTATTGAAACAGTTTAATTCTTATGCTTCAAAGCTCATGATTTCAGGTCGATAAAATCTTATAGAAATATTGAAAAATATCAAACTAATGGTTTGAAAACCGACAACTTTCAATACGCCGCAGCCCGCAGTTGTGCTGATTATAAAATTAATCTTATTTTCTTCGTCTTATCATCACCATGAAAATCTTAATATTCTGATAATTATATCGCTCTAAGTAATATAGTATATGAAGTGACTTAAAATACAAAAAAAAACCCCTAAAACACTAGGTACAAAAATACGCGGTGTTCCTGTAATCCAAATCGGTGTAGTGTCGATTTATAGCGATTTGTATACTTAAGTATTACTTTAAAGAAAAAACAATTTGCACCCTTCTTTTTTTATTATAATTATTATTTATATTAAATCCTTGACAATAAAGATTATTGGATTTCAAAATTACACAAATCTGAGTGGGAATGCGAGTTGCTTTTATATTACGAACGCATTATGAAAAAAGGGAGAGAGTTTTGAAGATGATATTATACAATGTTGTTTTCAGGTTACCATAAACGAAGTAGCATAATTTTGTTGCATTTGTAAAGTTGATGATTTTGCTGATGTTGGTTGGATCTGGGTCCAGTGATTAGTGGAGGTTGACGGCTAAATCGAGGTTGGCTCTGACGTCCCTGTAGTTTCGGCAGTGGCAGATCACATGTGTTGACCGTATTAGCTCATTATATTGCATCAAAATATCGAGTATATTCGCCGTGCGAAACAGCCAATCTTTCGGCATAGAATCATTATAATATAAACACGCATTGTTTGAGTTCGTTACATATTACACAAGCGTTGGGAATTTGGGATTTGAACTTATGGTGGGTGACAAAGTTTTATTTTGTTTCGGCTATTATTGATGCGTCATGATGCATAGATATGATAAAATTTGATAATAATAATAATAATAATAATAATAATAATAATAATAATAATAATAATAATAATAATAATAATAGTTATAATAATAATAATATTAATAATAATAATAATAATAATGGATACAGTCTTGTATTATTTTTTTACACTCGACGATGAAGCGTGCGATGCGGGCATATTATATAGTGTAGCGGACGGTTAGAAAATCGCTCGAAAACGGTATACCTACCATCCGTGTGCGACACACCGAACGAGTGGGCCGCAGTACCATACAAGAACGATTGTGTGACCTATTATAATAATACACGTTACAACAATAATCGCATTTCAGAGCGACGAAAAGTGAAATACAACAATATAAGCGTTAATACGCGATTCGTCCTGTATAACATGTACTAACATAGTATGTATTATCATTATTCTAAAAGCCGTAGATACCGACGTGTTTTCCATATCCCTCCCGGTCTCAAACTTATTAAAAAAAAAGAGTGGGGGTGAAACTCTTAAGTCGGGTGAGACTCCACGGTCGGGCGGGATACAGGGATGAGTTCTCGAAAAATGTAATTCTAAGTATTAAGAGGTTGGGTGCATCGATTTTAATTTTTAAAGATAGTTGATATCTAGTTATTGAACCAAATACCTGAATAAGATATAGGTTTATAAGTACCTATTTATAACCACGAAAATTAATAAACCTATCTACGTAATATGACATTGTATTTTTATAAATTTTGCACTTAAATTTAACTTATACAATCTTATTTCCAAAATTATTATTATAGAATCGAGACTCTGCTATAATATTTAACCCGTATACTTAATGTAAATCAAATGGTGATACTCCTAAATGTTTCGAGTTGCTACGATTAATATTTTTAGAATAGCAACCAAATATCTTGTATCCATGAAAAATAAACAAATAAATACTCAAGAAGTGTTCGACTCTCGATATCGGTTGAAGTTTTTTGCTCCGTTTTTCTCAATTCATCGGAAAACTGTTGAGAAATTAAAAAAATACTTCTAATGTACCAGCTAGACGAAATTTCCTTTCAGAAAAGTATCATGTCTGTATACAATAGAGCAACAATATTTGCTTCTGGTCTAAATCGTGTACAAAAAACACACATCATGGTTAAACGAATACATTCCTCGTTTCACTTAGAACCTAAAAAAAAAGATACCGTGTTTATCAAACTGTTATTACTTTTTATTTTGTTTTTTCTCGAATGTTATCGGTTATTCGATCCGTTTGCAGTGTGCACGCGCGCGCATACTGCAGCTGCAGCAGTGCAGTTGAGTGAGTTGACCGTTCTTCAGAACAATGGGATGCAAATATCGTTTTAACGAATTATACTGCTGTCGATTACTCAGATATTGGCGAGGAACAATATAATATTTAGATGACAGTGCCGATAGTACGACTTACGCATATTGCAGCGTTCACGCGTGGCCATATCGTCGTAGCGTTAACTGCAGATGTACCACTATTCAATAGCCTGCTCGCTCAGCGTGTACGTCATCAATGCAGTGTGTAATTCATCTGATTATATTTTACACGGCACGACACACGAACGTGATAGTGATGTGCCGTAATGTCCGATTGTACCATACGGTAAGTGCACGGTTAGCGGTCCATCAGGTAGTAGGCTTGAAATTGCCGACGTGAACATTCAGGTTGCCCGTAACACAGCTGGCGCAGATCGGGATTATTCGTAGGCAGTTATAATTTCTGCGAAAATCCTGCAATAACCATCCTCAGTATTATGTGAAGAAACCCCGTAAAAGACGGTGAACACAATATCGTATAATAATATTCTCAACGATACGTGTTTTGTAAGACGCGAGTTCACATGGCCTCGTGCGCGCACGCATTCGACACTCACGATACATAATATTGTGTTCGCAAAAATTAATTGGGCAAAGTTTATCAAATTGTCCAACCATGTATAATGTACATAATATGTATACGTATGATAATGTCGAGCACTCGATTACGGTCGAAAATCGAAAACGTCATTCGTCGGTATCGCTGCCACGATGTTGGGACGATTTGCGAGTCATTGTACAAACACTTGGAACACACTGCTACTGTCATTAGAAATTAAAATACGGATATTTACTCGAAACGTTAACAAACGTCTTACATGTACACCTATAGTTTTGACCGTAACGCGTGAGATGTTATTCGAATCAATTATTGTAAAAAGAAAACAATATTAAACTAACATTTCGCAACTATCGTTCGATTTTCAAGAAATTACGGTCGAACTTGAGATTTTTGCTAGAACGATTCAATGCTGTAGTCAGGTTTGAGAAACTTTTCCGAAATCTCGTCTACACAACATAGCGCAGTCATAATTTTATCAACGATAAGACGAAAAGTTGTTTCTTATGCTATTGCTCCACAACTAATTGTTCAATATGAAATAATAAAATGATAATATAACAACAATTTTTCTCCGTCTTCAATTGCGTTGCCTTATTTATGTCCCTCTCTGAACAATGTTGGCCCTCGATTCCGGAGCAAATCTCAGACTTGGACCGCCGTAAAAAAAAAAAATAAATATTGGATACCCCAGGCATGGTACGTTCGATCCAGTTCAGGAAGTAAATCGACGTAGAAATTATTTGGAATCTCCTTTGCGATAGCCTCCAGTCAATGATTTCTAAAAATCAAACTCGGTGTTCTAAGCGTCAGTGTAGGTACTCAAGACTAGGTACGCGTTTGCGTGTGTGGTTTTTTGTGCAGTCCATACGATCGTTGTTTTACGGTTGTAATCGTATTATCGGCGGACATGTCAATTTTCGATGCCGCGTGTGCGAAGGCCGATCGATTTGTCAAAAAGAGACAACCGGTTCGTCGCGGTCTGGGGGGGAAAGGGTGACACGCGGGTGGTTTGAAATAATTAACCGTTTCACAACGTCGTCGTCGTCGTCGTCATAATACCTATACCGCGGTACAGGTCGTCGTGGTCGTCGGAAACGCCACCGCGAGCGGTAAGTATATTAATTAATTAGACAATTTGATCTGGCACGAGTATATTAATTCGACGATTTGGTTTCGGTTACGAAATCGATACACAGCGCACATTTACAAGTGTGTTGTTTTGTTTCGGTTCGGAGTGGAAAAAAAAAAAAACCGTTTCAAGGTCGTCGCCAGTGTGCAACTCGCGCACCGTGCCGTTTCGCTCTAGTAATTCGGCCGGGTCCCGTGCGCGCACGCCGGAAAGCGAAAGGTTAGGGAACACATTATAATAATATCATTATGTAGGTACTAGGTACCCATAACACACACACACACCACGATATATGCGTGAGTATTAATATAATAATAACAATAATAATAATAATAATAATAATAATAATAATAATAATAGTAATAGTAATAATAATAATATAATAAACCGACCGACGGACGCACAATGCCCGCGTAGAATAAACGCCACAGATGCGCGAATATAATATGGTAACAGTAACAGTAATAATAGGCGCATTTAACCTTGGACGGTCGACACCGCGCGTTTTCCGGACCTCGCGATTCCGACGTGTATTACGTCCCGGGGCTACGTTGTCGCTCTTCTTCTATCTAGTCGTTCAAATATTATGTTTACGCGCAGGACGTGATGTTTTAAACGCGCTCCCGAGCTTTAAGTGATGTTTGTCCGAGTTCTCATGATATTCTCGGAAATCCGCACCGGTTAAGTTTTTTTCTTTTTGCGAACAAAATAATGTTTGCTCTTTATTTTCATCTATACTATTGGTGTACATAGGTATTACAGTATTCTAAAATTACAATTTTTTTTCTTTATTTCAAGTTTTCTGCAAAGCGACTGGCTTTTTTTAACATGTTCCTAATCGAGTCAACAGTTTATTGGGTTGGTACACTTTTCGAACACGTAGAATCATGTTAAATTGAATAATCCTGTTGTTAATAGTTTCGAAATAAATGTGACAGGTGTGCCGTATAGTATTTTTGATCATAAATCAATATAGGTAGTACGAGTAAAACGATTATTTATTTGCTAAAATTAAAGCAACCGTTTTTTAATTGTATTTGTTAAACGTATTGTTCATGATATAATATTCGAAAAAAAAAAACTTCAAAAAAGAATTTTTGGTTTTCATATTATATCATTTACATTATTATATTATTTATCATTCATTAGTTACAAAACAAACGAGGACGGAGGAATGCCCTCAAAACCGATCAAGTTAAGAAATAAGTTTTAGTCAAATCATAGAAAAATTGTGAAACCGATTTCGTTATAACATACAACATGTTTTATAAAAACTGTTTTTGTCAAGAATATATTTTCTTACCAATTATGATATTATTGAAATCACATCAATTTGGATTTATTTAAAAACAACTCGTCGTTTATTAAGTAAGAAGACAAATTACAATGATCTTATGGTAAAACAGTTAAAGCCATATCTTTGGACTTCTTGCACTCGTCAGTGTCCCAACGTTGTCAATAACATTCTATAATGACATACCGTCTCGGTTATTTTACATTTACAACGTGTGCGTTTACAGTTCTGCACAATGGTGTTTTGGCTATCGACGTTCTAACCGCGTACACGAGATCACGGGTATTAAGTACACGACGTGGTCGTGGTGTGGGTGCACAAAAGTGCAGCACGATCCGCCTAGGACAATAATATAATTAATGTGCAGTTCGCGGAGTGTTGGGCGCGCGTGCAATCGCCGCACCGCATTGTATTGTTTCCAACATCGATTTTTACTCGGAAAACGGTCCGTTTACGACGGCAGGCTGCGCGCGTAAACGTCGATATTTTTTAAAGACGTGCGCGACCTTGCCCGGGCCACGGGCGCGCGCTCGAGATGATGAAGGCGAAAACGTTTGACTATTAAAAGGAAAAAAAAAAAAAACAAATAATGACACCATAAAAAAATCCAAGACTGTAAACATTGTACGTAACACACACACACACACACACACACACACACACACACACACACACACACACACACACACACACACACACACACACACACACACACACACACACACACACACACACACACACACACACTAACTATACACGACGCATAGAGGCAAAACACGAGCGCTCGTATGTATTTATTTTGTCTTCGTTTTGTCTTCGACTGGTTCGAATGATATTATACATACGTAGGTACTCTTTATGTGTTGCACCGTGCTTGCCCAAAACTCAATGCTCTCTATAAATACACGCACTCGACGGCTATGATGATGATGATGATAATGATAATGATGATGATGATGATGATGATGATGATGTTACATGCCCTTGACTCTGACATGGCAATTATCGAAATATCGTGTTAACGCTAATGGATAGTGCGAGTTTACTCTTCCCTCTTCCCGGCTATACATGTACACTCTATGTTTACACAACGGCGCTCGTATGGTTATATATTATGCATATAGAGAGGTGTATGTACCGACGGCGCGGTGGTACTCGTTTGGTTGTATTACTAGGTTTCGCCCGAAAGCGTTTTATTTGTCTTATATTTTTTTTATTCTGCATTTCCAAAAAAACTGCTACCCATCCGAGTTTCTATCCCCCCATATGTTATTGTATGACGGGCACGATCAACCGTCACATTATCAGTCGTTTATCAGCGATCAATCGTTTTTGATACAATGCTCGTATACACCGGTAACACCCGACAAGTCGCATTACAAACGTTTTCAGAACTTCCGGCAGTTTCGCCTTGTTAGCAGACAGCGATTCGATGTCGTTTATCGTTTTCTCGGTCGCGCTTTTGAAACGACCGATTTAACCCGATTCGAAGAGGTCCTTTATAGCTACCGTCATGGCACCTGACGTCAAAGTGCATGCAAGCGAATTATTACTGTCGTTTCGACTTATTAATTATTGTGAAGTGTGCGATTCGTATCGCAACACCGTTTTTACTGCCGTTTACCATATGATATTCGTTTTTAATTTCGTTTTCGGAGTCCGAACTTTAATTTCGTTGAAAATGTCGATAACGTCCTCCACGTAATCTTCTGAACAAAAACTCAAAATATACTTCGTTTCAACGCGGACATGACTTGTGTATGAGAACTGCATGTGCACTGCGAACTGCAGTAGTGTTCGTTGCAATAGTTGTGAAAGTCGAAAAAGTTACCCATGTCACTTTTGCATGTGCATCATAAAAATGTGTACATTTTGGAACGTTTTTTACTTTTTATTATTATTTAACTTCTTATGACATTCGGTATGGGTACTATATATTATATTACTCGTCCATCTGTATGAATTGTGTACGCGTTCACTTTATTTGCGCTTATGCAGTAAAAACCGGTCCCGGGCAATTTGTATACAGATGCTTCCACCTTGAGTGACGCTCACATGATTTGCAGTTCGATTAATCATTTTTATAGTGCGCGATTTTAATAGTAGATAAATAGGCAATAATATAATATCGTATCGCATTATAGGTATATACAGTATATATATAGCTAGTGAGCCGGAGGTCGGACGATGTGCGCTTTCACAAAAATAAAACGAATAGAATAAATAACAAACATATACACACGCGTGCATACACACACACACAAACACATGCACACACGTACAAACATATACACACTCACACACACACACACACACACACACACACACACACACACACACACACACACACACACACACACACACACACATATACATGCTTTATACATATATTTATAGGATATTGTGAGACGGACAAGTGCGTAACGTACGTGTAATAATATACAATGACACGTCACTGGTCGTCTCATCTCAACGATCGTTTCTTCGTCTGAAAATCGTATCTTCGAGACTGATGCAGCTGTGTGTTATAACACTATTAATACTATTTACTCGATTCGTGTTATAACACGTATTATAACATATGACTGCAGCTCCAATGGCATCGGCCAATTCGCACTGTACACCGCGATCATGTGTTATTCCGCTAAACCATTGTCCGCCGTTCTCGATCCGGATCACGCGTATTCGTATTATAGATATATTATAACGCGCGTGGAAACTCCAAGACCGACCGGATATTATTACTGCGACCGCGAGCCGCCCGAGATTACCAAATGGTTATTGTACTTTTACAGTACATATATTTTCGTCTACATTGTTCAGTTTCCATATACGCGGTTTATTTTCAAAACGTATATGCACAGCCCGCAGGACCGTTCGCGGAGGCGGGCATCAACACTTATGTCTGGTCCGTGCAACTATAAATAATTGAAAATCGTTTTCTAAACGCTGGATAGGCTGGTTAACTCGTCTATTAGTTGACTCGATAACGAGAAAAAACTGTTGGTAAAGTGTTTGATACTAAGTCGCGTGTACATTATTGTTAGAATTTAAGTAAATATAAACGAGTCAAATGTACGCGATTACCACTACCGTACGAATGTATAAATGTAAATTTCCGAATAATTATAACGGAACACATTGATGTGTTCAATGTTTTAATACTGTCGAGGGAGTCTTTTAAGACTGTTTACTTTACAGCTGTACGCCGCGAGCCCCGACCGAACGGTTTGCCGCAAACAAATTTAAAACAACGATTCGGCGATAAAAATGTATAGTATCCTTATATAACATGATGTATAACCGTTGATTTAATTAACAAAACATATAGGTATATGGGTAGTAGGCAAAAAAAACCTTCACATCTTACATTATACGTGCGTAATCATGAGACCGTATCATCTGTAATAATTTTTTTAATCTGCACCGCAATTATGTCATTTGAATTTAACATTATTAAAACATAACGAATATTAGTGCGATTTCCATAGACTGCTCGCGAAGAGCTCCGGGCGTACGTACCGGTGATGGACATGTACGAGTATACGATCGCCGTAAGAAGGAAAACAATCGTATCGTGTAAAAAAGCAACAACATATCACTTATGACATTTAAAAACTAATCTTATGTTTCTGAGTGCTCTGATCGTATGGTAATCATAATAATATGTCTTGTTGGTAAAATTACAAAGTGAAACTCGTCTAATGATGAATACATTACACCATCCGAACTAGAAATTGTGAAGAATATAATATCGCGGTGAAATAAGTCGAATAGAGCAATTGAAAAATCAACAGACTGTAGTATTTTATGGCAAATATTTTGCAATACTTTTAACGCTAATTACTATTGGAGTTGGTACAATTTAACTTCAAATGATTGACGTTCAATTGAAAATGAAATATTTTAAGTATAGTACACAGTATAGCAGTTCAAGTTATATAACGTAATATCATTTCGGCGCAAACGATACTATATTATGTGAACTTTGGCGCTTATACTAAGACATCTAGGCCTATAGCCGGGCCACAAGTATGTATACGAAATTAGTTATTACTTATATGTACGCTTCATTTTTCGTACAAGGTGAAAACTAGTTCAATTACGTACTGCGAAAACTTAGATCAAAACGTTGCGCAATGAGTAATTTAGTTTGTATTAATATATATTGTACATACCTGTACACACGATAAACGCGTTTATCGCGAAAATATATTCCTCCTCCTCATCGCTTCCCCCGGACCCCCTATCCTTCAATAGTCCTGGACATTAGCTACCTCTTCATCGAGGAGTATTATTATTAGGTCGTTTATTTTCTTTTTCGCTGTTAACGTCGCACGTTTCGTTCTATATACGGATTTGTTTTCGCCGCGGCCCAGCAATCGATACGAACACTACAAAGTAAACGCGCGCAATGGTGTACGAGCGCAATAACGAGTTAATTACGAGGTATTAGTACACGAAATAATTTTAATAACACGGTTTAGCCGACGTGTACGCGTTTATATTATGTGTAATACGTGTTATTAAAAAGGATATGGAAATCCGCGGCCGCATACTTGTGTTTATATATATATGTATACGCGTAAGTATATATAAGAATATAAGTACCTGCTCTAAATAAATTGGTTTTAGTTAAAATATATTAACCTTGTCCGGATTTTCTCAAGCCTAACTGCAACAACCGTGTTTCCCCTGCGTATAATAACAGTACGTATATACGTTTGCAAACGATATTGCGCATAGAACACATCCAAGTGTGACAATAATATTGCAACGGACGTGTTCGTACAACTCGTGTACTATGATATAATAATAATGTCTGTACGCGCAGTATACCTCGTAGGATTCGAGTTGGTTAACGTAACGTCGGATGGAATAAATTTTCAAATCCATACGTAACGTTATGTACAACGAGACTATATTGTATACAATAATGTTCATCCTGCAGGACCGAGCGAAATGTTGCTTAACGGTTTGATTGGATATGATTTTCGGTTTCCGACGTTTCTGTCAACATCTCATTAGTGAAACATATCCATGGTGGTAATACAACAATGCTGTTGTAATCAATGTGGTCAATCCTCCGTTCATCTGCGAGATGAGCCAGATGAGGGGACACGAAGCATTTCTGAAATGGATTTTACGCTTGAGTTCACAATGAAAAAAAGCAGGTTTCGAATCGAAAACCGGCCGAAATCACAAAAATGATAACGTGCGAATTTCATATACTCGAATAAATTCCCCGAAGATTTCAAACATGTATTCAAAATCGTTCTTGTACGACTTTCGCCGTAAGAGTACTTATGTATTTTAAATACATTTATATTCTTATTGAGTAAATCGTTTAAAGTAGGTTTTGTTTTCAAAGCCCCGTGTGCTTACGTCATAAATGCACATTATACGTATCCATTCACTCAGAGCCGTGGAAAAACGAAAACATTTGAACGTTTGTATCAGGTACAGAAAATCGTCGCGCAGTGACATTTCGCTCAACGCTTCAATAAGTCACACTCCATACGAGTACATCCCCACGCACACATACACACAAGTGACGCGTCGTATAATTTATTTCGCCGTATCTGCCTAGAGGTTAAGAGACATGAGCGGTTTTTACGTTCACGCCGCGGTGATAACTCATTCCGAACAAAAGTGTTCATTTTAGGAAAACGGGTAGGTTAGGTTATTTTTATATATATTATGTGTGTGTGTGTATGTATACTATTACGGGCGCGTTTCAGCTTACATATGTTTACATATATACTGTATATATACTTTATATATATATGAAGAAATAATATTATTCGTTTGATTCGCGTTCGTCCGACTACGCGTAGGTTTGAAGGATTTCACGAGTGGAATAATATCGTAATTTATCTGTTTACCGCCCGACTTGATGGACTTTCCCGAACGACAACAACAACAATATACGATCTAACCAAACGGTAATTTATGATTGTACGATTCGAGTTTTTGTTCGCTCTACGCGAATAGTAACAAGACGTGTCCGAACGTAAATACTTTACTGTACATATATTTATATACACGTATACCGAGCGTACGACATGGGTGTTAATTCAGTACGACTATAACTGTTCTACAGGCGGATGACGCGGTCAAAAATAAAATCGTCATCGGCACCATAATGTAGACGATCATAATAATATGATATTAATTAGCGCGGCGGTCGTTAAAACTATATGAGCTGGAAACCGCATTTTTACGACGGACGCAACATAGTCGCAGCAGTGTTAAAAAAAAAACACGCAGTATAAACAACATTACGGCCAAGTGCTTTTCCGTTTCCGAATCGCTCTCGCGGTCGAAACGAAGGTGCCCCGCGTTGACATGTCCGATAGTAAATCGATATTTTTTCCCAGCGATCGGCGGATATAAAACTATCGTCTCTCAACGTATTTCGAATAAACGCGTGCTATGTACTATATTTTTATAAATTACGCTTACACTTCTGTGCACGAGCTTATGCGATTATGATGTAGTGAGTTTACAATAATACAGTTTTAACTATCCGCTAAGAGACAAATATCACGTTTCAAACTTACCCGGATCGATTGACATCGAAAAGGTTTTGAAAACCCTACGTTTGATTTAGCCTCAAAATCCATGTATACATATTGATCGAGAATGACTTATCCACGTTTACCATTTGATTGATCGCAACCACCGAAATAGATCGTAAAACATTTTAGGTTTTCGCTGAACTTCTGGCGCAAATGCACAAGATTCGATCTAAGATAATCTTCACGGTATGCGACGAAAAAGTTTAAAATACCACGGGGTCGCGACACACCTCGAGCCGCTTTCGATACCGTACGTAGAGATATTTTGAAGCTAATAAGTGGGTTAAAAAGGTGTTAGCAGTAAAACGGAATAATTACCTGGCGCTGTCCTTGGTTAACGCCGCCGTTTGAAGACTATTGCATTGGTAGGCTTAGTTTTAAGGGTCAGAAGTGCGGTACCTGTATACACCATACGCATTGGACGAAAGGGGCGAATTCGAGTTATTCTCCTTCGTCCTATCCGGTCCGAGCACGATTTTTCTCCATTTAAAAATCGCTCGACGCTCATAAGATATGGCACCGGCAGACGAGAGTCGCGGCGTTTTTTTTTTTTTTTAGGCGTTTAATTTGTTCGGCTAAAATCGCGATAAACGATCGAACCGCGATTTTATATGATGCAAAAACAAAGGGCACGATACAAAGTACACGTGTCACGATTAATAGGAATAGTTCCGTCGTGTGCATAGTATATAGTTCACCTATGAAATATTTATATATACATCTAATACGCGCGTCCGTTCGGTCCATTGCAGGTTGTGGAATAATAATAATTGTCCGACGGACTAAAACGACACCGGCCGTGCGACGTTATAACGCAGTGCCGACCCGGTCCGTCTCGGACGTGTACGGGTACCGAATACGATTGATAAAATGTTAATTTTACCGACCGCTCGATGGTATTTAGTACTTAAACTAGTCAAATCAAACTACATATACGTGCACACGCGCACACGTACGAGTATGAAATGTCGTAAAAATCGGACCAAACCCAAGAGCCCACCCAACCCGTTTGGTTTAGTGTGTACATCGGTACATTTAGAAATGTCAGCCATTACGATAAAACTAGACGTATATAAAAACACTCGGTTCCCCCCCCCCCGATTATATTTATATTATACACCGTTTATACGCGCACACGAGGAGGATACGTTGTTTTTAATAAAAATAAGTAAATGGCATAACATTTAAATAAACATCGTATTACATTATCGTTAAAAAATTAAAACCTTTTTTTTTATTTTTACAGTTTATATTATGAGCAATTAAATTTATGTGTAGTTGCCTATTATAATTTTTTGTCGTAAAAAGACAAAAACATTTAGTAATGTGATATGAGATTATAAGGCAATGAAAATAAAAACCATTTAGTAATATATACGTAGGTAGTAGGTACCTACATATTATACGTCCTCTAATGAAAACGGCTATAATTAGTCTTTTAGATTCTAAGCGAAGCTATGAAAAATTGATGAGTTACATAGTATATTATACTAACAATTATTATTATTTCTCTAACTGTGTGAATCTGCGCACCAAAAGTTTCGATATACTATTATCTCAATAGATCAAAATGTGACTGCAGACAGGATTTCGCTTATGATGAACACAGGCAGAACAATTATTTTATCAGTTTTTGAATTCATATAATACTGCTTGTTATTCTTATGGTTGGGCAAATCATTCATAAATCCATCGTCGGTCACACTTGGTCATTTATGGAAATGTAATTTTTCGACTTGCTCACTATATAGACTTTCCAAATACAACGAAAAACTGATATCTAAAATAGTGGTTATACTTACTGTTTAACCAATGGTATATCGCCTCGATGGTCCTGTAGTATATTATATACAATATAATTGCGTTCGATTTATTTTATTTTGCATATTATGGAAATGTTAACCATCTGAGCACGCGGACATTCGGCATTATGCCATACGTACAATATTTAAAGAATATTAAACATGGAAAACTATTACAGATGACTGCACACTTGTCTTCCGACCGTAGTTATACTACTACGGTAATGGATAGTCTCAACTGTTATGTACTATTTTTGTTAGCAAACTATTTTCAATTTTCTATTTTTATTGTGGTTTGAGCATAAAAACAATTCCTTAGTCATTATTTATCACCGATTGTAAGAATACCGGAAAATATTAAGTTATGGAAAACTCGTTTGTGCTAACAAAATATATTATATTAACAGTTTGTTTGACTTTGTATTTTTCATGCGAAAAATGTGCCCGGTTGATTTAGTTTTTTCGCAATTTTGATGAATACACTTTTGTACGACCCATAGGAGGAGGAGCACCGCGGCACTGCCACAGCAGTAATAATGCTGATTCGATCCGAACGGTTTTGGGTATATCGGAACGAAAGTTTACGACTACTGTAAAGGCGGCTAATTCGAAAACGAAACCGGCTGATATTGAGTAATTCGAACCTGAGCGCAAACGAACCGAGTCGACGCGTACAATATTTATGGTGTGTGATAATGGATCTGCGCGGTTTGATTGAAAACCGAAAACTTGTAAAAGTGCCGTGTAAACAGTTTAATGGCGCACTTAAAACTGTCGACTGACTGTCTACTTATTTCGTATCCATGAATACGATCTGTAAACAGTACCGACCTACATTACCTAATTGATCCGATTCGATGTAAAAAAAATAAGAACATCAAGACAGAACGGTTTCTAACAAAATATTATTATCGACGACGTTAAAATATAGGATAGAAAAAAGTTTAACAAAATTACATAGTCTTGTCCTCCGATGACATTGATTACGTATTACGGGTACGGCCGCCGAGTCGAGTGTACGCGAGTCGTATTCGCGTTTCGCTCACCCCCGAACTCGCACACGCGCGCCACGTAACCGCGTCGGCCACAAAACCGTTATTATAATATGATCATCATTACGTTACGATCTACGATAATTATCGCTGCACCGACGACGGCATTGTATTCGTCGGAGAACTAGTTAGCGCGTAGGACGACAGAAAAAAAAAAAAAAAAACGATATACCGGTGACCATGCTTACCGCGAGAGCCGCCGAAAAGTCGGTATGGAAATCGATAACGACGAGAAACGCGGCGACGACGGGCCAGCCGTGGGACTGTACGTACGGCGATGACGTGCGGTGTGAAGTCCGTGAAACCAGTTCGGTATTTACGATTATTATTGTTAGGTGTACGCTGTTATTAAAAAATTAGGGCTGGTGAGAGACTTCACCTATTATAATAATATGCATTATTATAATAGCTGTGAACAATGGACGGGGCGAGATCGTTTATAGAACGTTATCATTATGACATTACACCGATATGATGGTCAATAAATAATAATCTATTAATTAAACATCGTTTTTTCTTTGGTAACACGAATGTTATATTATTACAATTCGAGTTTGATTACAATATTCTTACGAGTTCATTTAAGTTTTATTTTTTTAATTTGTATACGGGTTTAGCGAAATTCCATCGTAATAATATGCTAAATTGTCGTTAATAAATTAAAATAAAACTTCAACACTATATGCGCGCGCGCGCGCGTGAATAAGCCAATAACTTAGGTTCATCATCGTTTTAATCGATGTTTTCACGATCTCAGAAAAAAAAAAAAAACGTTACGATATTTAAATGACTGTTGATTCACTGACTTTAACATGAATTATTCATAAAACGTGCTCGTGGGTATACCTATTTGTAAAACGGCCAAATTCGCGTTTTCGAGTAAAATTCCGGACACGAGTGGTGTTGCGAAACACCGTTTCGGGGACTTTGGACCACGGAGCTATGCGTAGTTATTCTCAGCTCGTTGGCACTAAAATACGCAAACTTCTATATAAGTCCTTATAGCTCCGAGGCCGTCGCATATAGAATCGTGCGCGCAGTAGCAGCTCGTATAGGCATCGGATGTGTTAACGGTCCCACTTTAAAAATCTACTCTCAGCGATCTTGCAATCGACGATACTATAACGACAAACGTTCAAGAGCGTCCGTGAAAATCGGATTCAAATCGGTGATTTAGCTGTGGTCGGACGACGCGATAAAATGTGCTTGAATAATTTCACCATTGACAATACTGTTCCAATTTTACCTAACCAAATATTTTTGGTATGTTTATGTACTTGTTTTTTTCTTAAAATGCTTTTACAATAAAAGTGCACAGTCATAAATTCGGACACCATTCAAACACCTGAAAGCTTATAGCCACAAACTCGATTCAATGGACTTCGAATAAAAAATTCGCCCGCCTATCATTTTTTTGGCTCCAATACGTTCTTTCAGTGCTATATAAATGTACAGTTAAGACTACTAAATAAACTTATCAACAAAATATCATTTATAACATGTAGGTTACACGTACATAATAGATAGTGTTCTCCTGTCCAAATGTTTTTCAGTCTTGCGACTAGTATATTGCTGCAGCCTTCCTACAACTCATCTGGCCAGTCTTACCCTCCGTCCTTTCAACATGTATCTCTACATATTTCAGATCCTGCAGCTCATGTAGGTTTAGTGAGACATATTGTTCGGCCTCGACCGGCGTCCTTTGAAAACGAGTTCGAATTCGAATGACGGTTCGGCACGTTGCAGTGAAGTGCACTCGAGTCCTTGACTGCAGCGGATCTTTTATTCGGATAACCCGCTGCACTGGAACCGGAAATCGGTTTTGCTCGTCCGATCACGACCACATCCCGTCCTGCGACGCATCGCCCCGCGCACTGCTATATTGAAATACTTGCAACGTATCACATTATATGGTGTTGTCGCGTATCGTGTCGGGAGGACGACGGTGCTTTTTTTACGGAGATTCGACGGGGGAATTAAAATAAGCAGAATAAGAGCAAAAAAAAAAAAAAAACACTTTGTTCAATGCACGCGAGACGGAGAGTACGTAACGTGAACGCGCTATTATGAAACGTCGGCGGCGGAGGTTGGACCGCCGCACGTGTTTATGGGGCAGCGATTAATGTTTTATAGCACCGGCCCCGTATAAAAATGGAAGAAAGTGAAAATGTGTCATCTCGATCGCGCGCGCCGGATCGGTCGCATTTGGAGGACGAGACGACTTATTATTATAGACACCGACCGCCGCGGCGTATTACCATTTTTATTGTTGTTATTTTCGGAAGTCGACCTGAATACGCGCAAAAGTGGATCTATAAAACGCGGTGCGCACGTGGCATACGAATACGCAGAAGAGAATGGATCGAGGAGCTGCGCGTAGGTATGTCTCGACCGCACGATAAATATATAAAAAAAAATATATACACGCGCGCTTAGGATTCGTCTGTCGATCGCGAAATCGTCGTCGCAACTGCCGGTGATTAATAATATTATTATTATTATCGCGTTTATCGCCGGATCCGTTTTGTTTAGTTCATCACTGCATCGATCCGCGACTGCAGCAGCGGAGTGTAACATTTCGATGCGAGTGCGTCCGCAGAGTTTATTATCCGTTCGCGTGGCGGATGGTGGTTGATCGCGGGCTTTAGTCGAAAGGGGTCTTCTAAATCGGTCCGGCTTATGATCATTTGCGGCCACCGATCACATTTTATGTATATCTTTGAATGAACGGCTATAAGCCATCGTTTAAGCTCCAAGCTATCGAATCATTTTCGTATGAAATACATGTTCTTGCTAGCAACGCGACCCGCGAGATTCTTAGCGGATGATATATGGCCCGCTGCATAAAAAATGTTAAAGACTACTGGTCTGAAGCGTGTGCATATGAATAGGCGCAAGCACATTTTTTTTCGCAGCCGATATACTGGTAATTTTGAAATTATACCCAACTGAATACAAAAAACAACGCTTCAATAACTTATTTAATATCTTTCGCACGAACGTTAATAGTAGAATCTATAAAAGAAATTTCATCATGACCTATCTACATTAATAGTTCTAACTTTTAATCGTAATACTTATTTTATGTTTTCGAAATATTTAGGATTAAGATGACTCCGTGAAGTATGTTACGTCATAACCGGCATCCCCATGCGCACGTCTGTGATTTAAACTATAGAGGTGCATATAACTTTATAGTCAGCGGCGCCGCGAACCTATACTTTGAACTATAAAACTTCAATAAATCGAAAACCGTCTATAGTATATGTGAGTGCTTCTCAAAATTTCTTCCGATGTGGACCCCTTAATTTATGTAAGATTATTATGGCCACCTAAAATCTAAAGTGTAGACATTATTTCCTATATTAAAATAGTGAAAAAATTAGGAATATTTTTGGTTATCTATATTCGCGTGTGAGTCTTGGCGCGAATTCGGTTTGATCACAAAAATTGAAAAAATCGGTTTGCAAAACCAAACTGAAATGTATAAACACTCTCATATCACAGTGAAACATCATCGATTTAATTAAATAGTATATGTCAGGGGTGGCCAACAGGTCGATCGAGACATGCGTTGAGTCGATCGCGACTCACTTTCGCATTTTCTTGAATTTTTAGTTTTTTTCAGAAAACAAGCAAAATGTTTTTTTTTTTTTCGTAAATTTGTGTATCAAGATACTTATGTTATCTCATATATCTACGTTATTGATACTTATATAATATATTCTAAATAAAAGTAATAAAATAAGTGTAAAACGCATATACATTTTTGTTTATTGACTACCTTTTTTTTTGTCGATCGCGATAGCCTGAGAAAGCTAAGAAGTCGATCTTGAGTCTATTAAAGTTCGCCGCCCCTGGTATATGTCATTACGCTGCTTATATTTTATGTTATTTTTCCACTCTTTGTATACATTACAGGTATCGCAAACGGTCTACCGTGAAATGTTGACGTTTTCTATATAGTTTCTCGTTCATATAATATGTTCTGTCGGTCGAAAATACCGTATTTATGACAAGGGCGGACACGCTGATAATGATATAATATGTAAATTATAATATTTATAGATTCGATATCTTCGGTCAGGCGTTCCACGACGACGTGACACGATCACAATTATATCAACCCGTTTACTGTGCGCTTTCTACGATTCCTCGCCGACACATTGGTATTTAGGTTTTGTATTTTTTCGAGAACGAAACGTGTTAGAACAATACGAAATACAATGATAGTCATTGCTATCGTTCGGTTTCCCGGTATTCGCTAACCGGCTCTTAGCGGTAAAAATATAAAATATTCTAATATTCTTCGGAAATATCGACTTTCGCTAATATAAAATATACAATCATATACTACGCTTTAGAACGACGACGTACGGGTACTGCGCGCATACAATCATTATAATACTCGTATATATATATAAGGTGTACAATGCACATATTGGCAGCCGTCGCGATTGTTTCTTTCTCTCGTTTTACCTTGGCACAATCGGAGTTTCGTGTCGCGAAATTAACTACTTCGGCTGAAAAAACCTAAACGGATTATCTGAAATAACATGCGCGTACAAAACAAATTTTACGTCACTCGCGCCGTCTGCGGTGTTCCGCGCTTGTTACGATGCAGAAAACACTTAGTTGACTATTGTAAGCTGTTAAGCTGGGTTAGTTTAGTTCAAGTTACGTATATGTCGCGTTACGAAATGTTCGGTAAAAATTCATTTAAATTAGATATAAACACTTTTTGAAAGTCATATAATAGTACAACGTAAAACGTATACTTTAGAAGCCTATGAGGCCATCGTGAGTTATATACTCGTATATGTTATCAGTTTACTAGTGCAGAAGATAATTTAGAAAATAAATATGTACATATTTTTTCCCAAACCATTCCGACCCACAGTTGTCGGTTCATATTATATTGTATTACTGTAATCTGTAAGCTATTGAAAGATTAATTTCATAAGAATATTTGACAATTAGAATAAGCGGATTTAAAAAATTAAAAATAGTGGTTATTATATCCCCTTCCCCTTATCACACGTAGCAACAAATAAATGTATATGAAACTATTTACTTTCATACATATATGTATGCGTTTTGAGCAGTTATAGGAAAACCTTATCAGGAAAACATCCTGTAATTTCACAAACCAATAATATTGCAGCCCAACATGAATTCGGAGTGTAAAACGGTTGCGCCCGTTCTATCTTTTTACACAAGGAAGACGCGACACAATTGCACCCGTTTTACCCTTTTATATCCGCAAAAAAACGAAACACATTTGCGTTCCAGGGTGTATAGGTTAGGTATAATAACAATTTCCTAGTACATCACAATGCTCCTGTAGATTTTACTGTGGCCAAGTTGGTGTGGACAAATCCAAAACCAACGAAAACGTATTAAAAGAATACAATTCAAAGTTGGAAAAAGCTATTTGGTTAAAATTCATATTTTTTAACAGTGTTTTTATTTAGTACGTAATACATTCGGCGGTCCGAATCTTGAAACAGTTGTTGACCAAGCCATCGATTTAGCGTAAAATTTGGAAGGAAAATATACTTAATATATTTCAATGGAGCGCAATCGCGTTGCACCGTGAATTCGTGTTCATTATCTTCGTCGTTACGCGAAACGATGTACTGCATCGAGTTCCGATAATATTATGGGCAAACAATTATAGAGTCCAATCAGCCGGCGCGGATCGGTCGTCACAGACTCGTCGTCAATGCTAAACCTAACCGGCGCCACTTTGAGATGGCATTTTCCACATCGTGTATCGTCGTCTTGTCGAAACGGCTTTTCAACTCGTGCTAGAAGAAAACACTATGTGCTCTGCCTTCGATCGCCGTCGATCAACAGTCAACACGCGTGAACGTACATAGCCTAACCGTTCACCTCGCCGGCGACCATCGAATGTCGATTATAACAGCTGTCGATCGAGTTACGAACGAGTTAAGCGCGGTCGCATGCGTGATCTCGAAGCGTACAACTTTAAATTCGTCCACCGTGCTACGGTCATATAGCTCTACGATGTGCATAGTTTTTCAGCTCCATCGATTTGTTTTTGTACGCTCAGGACGCGTCTTCAAACCGTCATCTGTCATGACGTCAAACTTCAGGATGAAAAGAGTTGGCACTTTAGTAACAGTATATTGTCTACTCGCATCTCCTTTGACATACTCAAATTGCATTCGAAATGAATACTTTTCAAGTTTAATTTGTATCTAATACTCCTATAAAATATAGAGTTTTATATGTAGGTAGGTTTTCTCATATTGATTCCATAATATACTTATACTTCTTCGCTTCGTTCGGGTTTCAAATAACTTTTCAAGTCTGTCGTTGCGACGAAAAAAAAATGTACCTCCGATTTTAAGGAGGCGCCCATGAGTTTGATCAAGCCCCAGACCCCCGCAGTATGATAACAGTTATTATACACGACACCGGCGTTGGTACATACTTTGGTAGCTAATACACGTGGATGTACTTACATTTTAATGTTCTCAATACTCCGAGTTCTCGAAAGACACGTCGACAAGTAACATAAGTCGACGAATACGTATTGGAAAAATATAACCGTCCAAATCGCCGAAATCTTAGCGCATCGATTTTTGTTAATTATATTTGATTACATAATTATATTGAACCGGTCGGACACCCGAAGCGCATAATATTATACATTATAAAAAAAACCAGTATAATTAGTAATTTGACATCGCGTGTGTTATTAGGCGTCGATATAAGCGACGTGCATACCGTACATGGCAATTATCGAGCAAAAAAAAACCTAACCTTTGGGTACATGTGGACTGTTGGAGGCGCTTACGTGTTTCACAAAACGTTTAAACCGCGCACACGAGACGCTGCGGTGACGATGACGACCACGACATGGATGATGATCTATATACAACGTGTATTAAATAGTATTACCGACATTTAAACGTGACAATTTTAAAATTAGTCCGCGGGAACCAAAGCAAATCGATTAAAAAAAAAAAAAAACTTAATCACATGAAAACTTCATAACTATGCGGACGAGAGGTATGTGTATTATGTATACCCAGATCTCGAGATATGTGTTATGTACTAATATGTGTACCGCGTATAAAAAACGTTAACATAAAAAGTCAGTAAACCCGTAATAACTGGTTCCATGTGTTTTGCTGAGCTATCGCGCGTACCTATACACCGCAGAAGTTATGTTTGAGTTCACCTTGTACAAGCCTAAAAGTAATAAATAAATCATCATATTCGTAAAACGATCTGATCGAAAATCGTTTGTAATTCATATTATACGTAGAAAGAAAAAAAAATCTTATCTCATCTAATTACAACTCGAATATTATGTATATCATCTGTACGACTTCCCACGGAATTTGATTCACTTGCAATCGTTATACTCGAATATGCACGATCGTGTGACGGGAACGCAGATGAACGGTGGATTAATTCATAATAAATAAAAAGAAATTTGTTCTATTCGGGAGGGAGGGGGGTGAGATGGAGCCCCGATAATGTTTATAGTTGTTTATCGTTTTGGCCAATCGTTTCTTCTGAAATAATTAAATTTCACGACTGTAACGTAAAAAAAAGAAATCTATTTTCGCGTCACCCAGATAGGGTGATAGGGTATAAGCGGTAAACCCACGGAGGCGATATTCATTATACTCCCAACAATTGGTTTCTCCACTATCGTACTAAGCGTTTCTGTAACAGAGAAAAAAAGTACCAGCTTAATATAATATACGTGTGAAATAATAATAATAGTATACAATTAATTTTTTTCTTCAACATTTTATAATTATTAGTGGTCAGTCTAATGATCCGCAGGGGCGTAGCTATAAATTTCTTTTTGGGTAGGCCCACATAAACCTTCCACTATTAGACGGGAGTGGGGATTAATCCCGATTTTGGTATTGGCCTCCTATAATTTCAAAGTTATCAATGATTATTTTTATTAATCATTAATAAATTAAGGCTAAGTTTGCAATTTTTATTTATCAGAATACAAGATAATTTTTTATAATTATTAATTACTATTCTCGTAACTTACAACATATACGTATTGTCCATTTATAACATATTTTCAAAGTCAAAATTCTATCTTCTTTTCTTTATGATGGCAAACTCATCAACAACAGCCGATGGATTATTTATAAATTGTTCACTTATTTCCCTTTCTATGGAAATTAACGTCAAATCATTTAGCCTAGGAATTTTTATGGTTGACCTGAGGTATGTTTTCATTCTTCTCATTGTTGAAATACTCCTTTTTCTTTTTAGAGAAAATCTGGGTAGGCCCGGGCCCACCAGGCCTACCTACTGGCTACGCCCCTAATGATCCACAATAAAAATGAAATCATTTGATGTATTAGGTAAAACTTTAAACGGTGCGACTACGGATTTGGAAATCGTTGGATGTTTTTCATAGAAAATATTGATTAGATCATGTAATAACGTCTACACTTATTTGGATAGTTAGCGCAATTACTCATCTTGTAACATATTATGCATATTTTTCTTGTATCCAAAACGTTACGTGAACATCATATTACGAGCACTTAAAATATTAAGGATACGTATATATCTATTTAATTTTACGAATAGTTTAACGAACAACAGCCGTTGATAATTTAATTTTATATGAACATTAGGACAACAATAATAATAACGAGTAAAAATTTTCTCGTATACATATATGAAACAAAATTACATATACCTACCAATTATACATCCGAGTTTCATGAAAATAACCTAATACTATATATTTAAAACTTTCCCGGCTAGATGTAAAAAATCAATCGAGAAGAATAATTTGATGAATGAATCAGCGGCCTTTTTTTTAAAAAAAAAAATATTGCGTAGTAAATCGAATCTATTTCGAAGATTAGTGAAAATAGCATGTGTGGTCGAAAACCATGTTGAAATGGGCTAATATAACTATAGACAATAATGCACTAAGTTATTTCGTGATTAGAGCTTCAAAAACTTTAGGTATAACTGATAATTTTTATATTGGTCTATAATTACGTACATTATTTTTATCATCTGATTAAAAAATTGGTGTAAAAAGATTTTTTCCAACCACCAGGAAACACTTCACTGGAAAGCAATGAATAATTTAACAGTGTAATGGTTTAATTAAAAGTAATATGCACGATTTTAAAAATGATGGATGAATGACGTCAAGACCAACTCCCGATTTACGATTAAGTGTGTTCAGAATATTCTCAATTTCATATTCTGAAATGCACCATTAAACGTATAAATGAAGATTGATATTAATTACAGGAATCAGTTAAATTTATAACATTTTTGCTATCATCATGGACACGAGAATACATAAGCGCAGGAAAAAAAATGTGCAAATAGTTTAGTTGGGCCAGAGATGTAATTTGAAGTTACATCATCTAAAAATACAGAAGCTGGAATTTTTGATTTGTTCGATTGACTGAATATATTTCCAGAAAGATTTTGTGTTCTTTTTAATGTTATTTTCGATTTTTATAATATGATTACTGATTAGCTTTGTGATGATTTTTTTCAAAGTTCGGAAAAGATAGATTGTGAATTTGTTTTTAAAATGTTTTACGAGTTAGCTTTTTCGAATGTATTGCATTTCTTAGAATAGCTTTTAACCAGGAAATGTCATGTTTAGAGCGTAGATTTATTTTATTTTTGGAACGGAAGTATCAAAAGAGCGGAGTACGATTTCGTAAAACTCGTGCGCGTCATTACGTTCATCGTTTATTATCGTCTGAATCGCGTCTCGATAATATAGCTTAAACACAGAACCAATACGTTAGCCGCTCAACTCATTATTGAAAACGACATTGCTAAGGATCAATCAGTGACATTTAGAGCGTAATCTATAGCAACGCGACAATACGTGCAAAATCAAATAAACACTAGTGCTCGGTACCCGCAGTGCCTAATACCTACTACACGTGGCTACCAACATTCTTGTCGTATTCAGTGTACAGCGCGTGATTCACATTGCACCTGAACGGTTCGTCGGTAAAGATGTAAACTTACGACCTCGATCCTGACACCACACGGTACTCCATAATGTTGTGCCCGGTCTCCAATGGACTATCGCAGTGGTCACCAAATGGCGGGCCGCGGGCCCCACGTCCGATAATAAAACACTAATAAACTTCGATGGCAAACTTACTTGCCGTTTTTCCCACTAATTTTACCTTGACTTTCTATTTGTATTATAATATTGCTGTTAATTTGTATTTTATTTTTTTCGATTTATCATTTTTTATTTGTGTTATACTTTTGCTTCATTGCGTTATACGTTAAAAATATTTGTTCGTCTATTTTGACGGCCCTCGAAAATTTTCAATATCCCGATTCGGCCCTCCTCCAAAAATATCAACCGGTGACCCGTGGACTGTCGGTTGACTTCGGATCAACAGCCGCGCGATCATCGTCTGCACGCGAATAAAAAGTACGCGGTTCCCGGATGCGAGGGATTTCGGAGGACTGTTTACCGCTTCAGTTAGGTTAGGTTAGTAAGCCCACGCCGAGTTTTCGTGCAGGTCTTATAATACCTGTACTAATCGCGTTCGATTAAAACGGCGGCGGCGGCGGCGGCGACGACGACGCGGCTCGCCGAGCAGCCTCTGCCAGCCGTCGTGCACTATTTATCCGCAAGGTCGGCGGTAATAATGATAATAATAATAACAATAATAATTACACGGTTGCACGGTGCTTTGGTTGCGTGCTCGAGCTCAATAACGGGCACGATGACGGCATTAAACGTTCCAGCAGTACACACACATAAACGCTTGTACACACGCACACATTGCTGTTAACTGTGCCGCGATTTACATCTGATGTACGTAATAGCACAATAATACGCGTGCGTATACGCATAGGCGCCCGCAGAAATGTTTCCGAGTGACCGGGGGGGGGGGGGGGGGCGAGGTTCGTGAAGTATTAAATAACGACGTAAAAAAAAATGTACGAGTTATTAATTTTAATTAAACGTATTGTCATCGTGCCGTATGTTTGATTTTAAAAAAAAGCTACAGGATCCGTATTGCCCCTCCCTCCGGGTGCCTAATTGTATGCGCGTGAACCTCCGTCCGACGAAACTCTGCTCTGCGCGACGAACTTTTTTACGGCGGACCAAGAGATTTTCGTCGGAAAACGTACATCTGCCGGACGAGAAAAACAACTCCCAATATTGATCCCACGCTACGTATTATATTTAAAAATATTGTAAGTGCACGGTGTAATATTTGAGCTTTGGTGCTTCCAAAAGTATGCCGAAACAAAATTTCGAAAACGCGACAAGCCGCTGCTTTCTACACTATTCGTGGAATTCAGCATTCATCCTGGTGTAAAATGGTGTTTTTTTAAAGTGATGGAAAAATCGTGCTTTTTTTTTGACGACATTTCTGTCCAACGAACCGTTTTCAAAGGACCGTCCAGTCCCTTGAACGTACATAACGGTTGATCGCGATCTACCAGTCGATCGCGTACGATTTAAAAGTCGATATTTGGCATCTTATTAGAATTTGTACTTGCAGTATATCTCTGGTGGTTTGGACTTGCAAATTATTGTTATCATTGAAACTCTGGTCGGCGTTCAAGTCGACCGTCTTAAGAAAAATGTTTTCTTGGTCGATCTCTACTTGAAAAACGGTTATCTTTGCGCGACGACCCTCGCCTATTCGATACGTACACGCATAGTTTTAAACGAGCGAAGACCGCTGCAGCGCGGTGCATACGGTTGACGTTTGAAACGTCAATAAACGTGGAGAGAGAATACCTGCGGAGATTCGCCGCATTGCCCGCGGTACGATGCTGAAAACGATTATTAATATTATTATTATCGTCGTTATTATTATGATATATTATTTGCGTGCGATCAGGACGCGCGAGCACGCGCGCCGCGGCCGTCGTGACTTCCTCGTCGTTGCACTTCGGAGACGGTGCGCGGCGCGGTGCAGTCGGCGCGTATTGCTGCGCTTTCCGTGACGCCACTGCAGCTCGTACGCGCTGTGCAACATAATGCAATAACGTAATCGCTATCCGGTCCGCTAAACTGCACTCGCACCGTGTGCGACGGTCGCATGTGCACGCTAGTATCGTACCGTAATGATAATATTTATAGCGCACGCGTAATACGCATGCGTCGTGAACGTGGGCAGATGAAATAATAAGGGACTCAAGGCGCGCGCGTACCGTTGTCGTTGTTGCCGTCTCGTTTTGTCCGACCGCTCTTTTTCCACCCACAAATCAAACCGCGTTTTCGATCGATCAAAACGGGTCGGGCGACCGAACGCGTGCTTTTCGATTTCTTCCGAGTCGGTTCTTCGCGTTCCGGTAACACGTCGACATCGCACCGTCGTCTAAGTTGTTAGACGATCAATAGACGACAGTGCCGCAACAATAGGGGGCGCAAGGTATGCATTGCATTCCCAGAGGCCTTCTTGGGGGGGGGCTTAGAGGGCCCACAATTATCTGGGACCGGGCTACTATTAAACTTTTAAATTTTAATTCATAAATATAGGAAATGTAAATTTAGTTTTAGATTTTCTTTTGCCGAGAAACAAAAGATTAACCATGAAAGATTTTATTCATTCATTTTTAATGGGGCACATAGTTTTAATGGGGTCCATAGCCCGCCAAAGCCTAGTTTCGGCACTGATAGGCGAGGGCGGTGCGGTACACGCGCGTTCACATGCGACCCTCGTCTGCCGCCGATTTGGCCACTTGAAGCGGTGCGTGATAATGTGCACTTCGTATTGCTCTCCCCCGAAGAAAAAAAAATTGTTTATATTAAGTGTTTGTAACGTACAAATTAATTACTCGAGTCGGCGTACCTGCGTGATATTATATACGCTGTCTGTATTACCCGTGGTTGCCGGGTTTAAGTATAAACAGTGTAAGCGTTGTTGTCATTTGGCAACAGCAAATATCGTTTAAAAAATATTTCATTTATGTATATCAATCATTCATTAAGCTGATTATTCGTTTTATTTATTATAGCTTCTGGCAGTAGCTTCGCCTGTGCTAGCTGTACCCAGATATAGATTATGGACACCCGGCTTCACCAGTGGTTTCAATTGTTAAACTGATCGGCTGTTTGAGCGTTGTCTCGTGTATTATAAAAATCCGACCAAGGAATAACATTTTTCATTTTTAAATGCAACTTTTAATACCCTTTAGATGTTGAATTTAGGAAAATTAGAGACTTAATACGTATTTATAATAATATAGAAACAATATAATAATTATGAATGCACACATTTTATGTACAGGTTTGGTATGTATTATGAAATCACTTGGTTTTTAGAAAAATTTAACCCCCCCCCCTCAACACACACACAAAAATATCTAAAATACGCCACTGCAGTCGTGTAAACGTAGACTCACCGAGGCACATGCGACTCTTGTCCGCACAGGTTTTTATCGTTTTTCCACCACAAACGGTACCACGTAATAGGTAATTAAATAGGTATCACAATTAATTACGCCTCTGTTGGGTTCACGTTTATTGCTCCGCGAGCGCCGCCGTTGTCGCGGTACGAAACGTGTGGAAGAGCGGTATACAGTTGCTCAAGTGCGGTATGCGCTCGACCGAATTGGAACGAGGCTACGCGGTACGCGGTGGTTTTTTCTTCTTTTTTTCGCTATTATTATTTTCTTATTGTTGCGATCGTCGAATGCGCGGGACAGGAGAAAAAGCAACATTTTTATCGAACAGGTGTAACAAGATAACAATCAACGCACCAGGTATATTATACGTTTAAAATCTACATTTCTGTTTTTTTTTTTTTATTATTCGTATCTTCATTTTTATAACAAGTCCTTAAATTGGCTAATTTACACAATTCGTTTTTACACGTACATAGTATAGATAACGGAGGGGGGGGGGGGTTGAAAAGGAATAAAGTGAAATAAAATCAATATTATACAATAAGACGTATCATGACAATATCATATGTAACATATTATTAAAAACATCATGAGAATAATATGATAATGTATAGATTATATATTATTTGTACAGTTGTATAATACACGTGAAATACCATATCATAATTATTGTATGTACACATCGCTATTACTGGCCGAATCCCTCGAACTACATTAAGACTGAAAAGAGAGAGAAAAATAATAATAATAATAATAATAATAATTATAACAACACAATATTCGTAAAATATTTACACCACAAACACGGCGTTACGATGACGGACAGGACGCGTGGAATACATATTATGTTACGCGGCGTTGTAGTGATAATAATAATTATGATAATAGTGTGATCGGCTCTATTCGTCGGCGTCCGGGCGAAGAAGGGAATCGGTACAGCGAGAACGCGATGTACACCCGGTTCGCGTCGCCGTTCGGATTTAAATCGCGTCGGGTTGTTTACAGCGCACGAACAAAAAAAAAAAAAAACTAATCCGCGCCTACACCGATCTGATATATTATAACAACGGTCGTGTGCACAATTATTACGTGATATAATACATTACAAATGCCTATACTATAAAATGTACACCTAATGATAATAATAATAATAATAATAATAATGAAAATAATAATAATACAAGTAATAATAAATGTAATAAAAATAATGAAAATTTTAATCAAATACAAAACGTATGGTCCGTCTCGAAAAAAAAAAGAAAAAATTAAAACAAAATAAATGACTGCATTGTTGATGACCGCACGTACGCACGCGTTACACGTAATAATAATAATAATATGATTATTATAATACGAGAAATACGGGTAATAAATTACGGGTGTGGGCTACGGCGAAGACAGACGCCCACCGGCATTGTTGCCGCGGATGGTGTGCGTGAGTGACAAACTCCTATTGTTTTTTCGACGCCGCGTGACGTGCTGCTGCGGCCACGGTTTCCGATGCTCTTCCGCGGGTTTCGACTGGGTTCATCTTCTTCCACATTTCTTCTTTTTTTCGTTTTCTTTT